>LPNX010317826.1:780250-799916 GCA_001517045.1 Pseudotsuga menziesii | reverse complement strand
GGAAGTTGGTGAAGCCTCTTCACCACCTGAACCTCAAGAAGTAAGTAAAGAGTTTGTTGAACATGCTGATTCTGATTTGTCTGATGGAGATGAGTTTATTGCCGACCCTAACAGCCCCACAAGTCCAAAATGGGCATCCAAGACACTACATGCAGCAGGTGAGCTAGCTGGGGATCCCAATGACCCAAGGAGGACTAGATCTCAATTTGAGAGTGGTCTGTGCATGAAGGATCCTATGTTTGCTGAAAAATGATATTTGATGGTGGAGTCTGATCCTCAAACATATGAATAAGTAGCAGGATATCCAATATGGCAAACATCCATGAAGGAGGAGTTCATCTCACTCCAAAAGAGCAACACATGGGAGCTAGTGGATCTTCCTCCAGGGAGAAAACTAGTATAGTGTAAGTGGGTCTATAAGACCAAATTTGATGCTGATGGTTCACCATTGAAGTAAAAGGCCAGATTGGTATCCAAGGGGTACTCACAGGTTCATGGCATAGATTACAATGAGACCTTTGCCCCAGTGGCAAAGATGGATTCCATCAGGCTAGCTCTAGCCATTGCAGCCTCAAGGCAATGGGAGGTACATCACATGGATGTAAAATGTGCCTTTCTGAATGGAGATCTCACTGAGGAGATATATATTCAGAAGCCTCAAGGTTTTGCTACTAACCCTTCTCTTGTGTGTAGGTTGAGAAAGTCATTGTATGGGCTAAAGCAAGCCCCCAGGGCTTGGTATGCCAAGATTGATAGCTTCTTGCTATCACTGAATTTTGTTCGGTGCAAATCAGATCCAAATGTAAATTTGAAGTTAGTTAATGGTTCATTAATGATAATTGTGTTATATGTTTATGACATCCTCATTACAGGAAGCTCACAGGATGAGATTGCTTCCTTAAAAGGAGCTATGAACCAAGCCTTCTCCATGACAGATTTGGGGCTCTTAAGTCAATTTTTGGGGCTTGAGATCTCTCAAACCAAAGATGGAATCAAGGTGCACTAGTACAAATATGCCTTGGAATTTCTGAACAAATTCAAAATGAAGGATTTCAAAGCAAGAAAAACTCCTTTCCTTTCAGGAGTAAAGCTGGAAGAAAATGATTCTTCACCGATGGTAAACAATACATTGTATAGGAAATTGATTGGCTGTTTGTTGTATTTGACACATACTCGACCTGATATTTGTTATGCAGTAAGTGTGGCTTCTATATTCATGGATCAGCCTCAAGAGATCCATTGGAAAGCAGCCAAAAGGATCCTAAAATTTGTTCAGGGAACAAGGACACATGGGATCTTCTATAAGGAAAAATCTGATCTTGAGTTGATTGGATTTACTGACAGTGATTGGGCAGGTGATAGCACAGACAGAAATTCCACTTCAGGTTATGTGTTCATGCTTACAGAAGGGCCAATCAACTGGTCAAGCAAGAAACAGAGTGCCATTTCATTCTCATCTACAGAAGCTGAGTACAAAGGAGTTGTTAATGCAACAACTCAATGTTTATGGTTGCAGGGTTTACTTGGAGAGTGTGGTTTCGAACCTGAGTACTCAAATACCATCTACTGTGATAACCAGAGTACCATTTGAATCTGCAAGGATCCAGTTCAGAAGCAGAGAACTAGACACATTGAGATCCATATGCACTACATCAGAGAACTTGTGCATGATGGCACCATTCACCTACTCTTCTGTTCATCTTCAGAACAAGTAGCTGATATCTTCACCAAAGAATTTTGTGAGAAGACCTTCAGCAATATCAAATCACTGCTGGGGATTGCTGATCATGATGTGAAAGCATGAGTGAAGACAAGATTCTACAATTTTGTTTACAGTCCATGTTTAAGGGAGGATTTTCCCAAGTTGGTTTTGCCTCTTTCCTTGTTTATTTGGACATGCAGTATGTAAAGGGTGACTAAGCCTTGTTGCTAGGCCCTATAATTTTCTGATATATTACTCATAGTTCAGGCTTAAGGGGGGGTTTTAGAATAATCAACCCATACTTTACCGACTTAGACATTAATTCATTTATTTTTGTCGTATTTGCCTAGTTCATGTGTCCCACCTTGTGCAAGTTGCTATTTTCCTATCCATAGAGGTAAAAATTTCCATCCTTGAATCATGTAGCACTTGGGAAAGCCTTAGGAATCAAATCTACTTTATTCCTGGCCTCCTAGGCACCTATATGCTTTTTCTTCTTTATTGCCTGCTTTTTCAGTGTTTTAAGGCACATAGGAAAGCTAGACTAGGTGAGGTGAACTAGTTTTTTGTCCTCTTCATCCTCCACTCTTTTGTCCATGCAAAAGCATGTATGAGCTACCATTTCATCACTCTTTAGCTTTCCCATGCTCCCTTTCCAATTCGTGAGCTCCATGACAGATTTGGGATCAGCTTTTTACACCTATGGGGGATTTGCTTATTTTTGGTAAGCCTGCTTTATGCTAGATTTGGATGCTTCCTCATGCATTCAATTTCCTGATGTATTCTATTTATTCAGCAGCCTATGTTATTACAGGGTTGGCTATTGTACACTTACATAATACAGTTTAGTGTTACAGCTCCATTTTCAGTCTCTTTTGTGAGCAATTTTGCATGATCAATTGTTAATTGTTGTGAGTAAAATTAATTTATTGCTGGCCTTAATTTCCACAAAGCTTCCCCAAAAAGTTAGTTTTTTTTTTTGGAGGGGGGGAAGCGGGGGGGTTAGAACCACCCCCAAAATTCACTTTTAGGGGTGGTTTTGATATCTTCCAAAACCACCTTTAAAATTCTAAACTTGTATTATCGGTGCTATTAGGGGCGATTTTGTAAAGACTACTTACAAATCCAAAAACGTCCCCAAAAGTGACTTTCAAAGGCGAAATACAACCCCCTCTAAAATTCAAATTTGTTGTGGTAATAACCTAGAGTGATGAAAATCTCAAACTTTCATACATGGTTGAAGTTGGAATCCTACAGAGGATGCGAAGCTCATAGATGGGTGCAAGAGGAATTTTCAACAAAGTTAGAGATGGAGCATGTCGGTATCAAGTGATATTGAGAGATGACATAGATGGAAGATTATCAACAAGGGAGGCTACCTATCACTCCAGAATAAAATGTCATGATCTGTAGAGTACAAGATGAAAAGGGAGGATGGTGCTCTGCTTCAAAGGGAGTGACTACCGTAGAAATCAGAGTTTGATAATTTTGACAAGATTCTTGATATTAAAGGTGTGGTAGAAGTCATAGGATATTTTCCTTATCTAAGTAAAATGTGTGATTGAGATCAGGCTCGAGATGTTCAAATAAAGCTACACCAATGGAAGCAAAATTGGATTTGCTATGTGATCCTACTTCAGAGATAGTTTATGTCACAATCTATAGGGAGATGATCAGTTTTTTGATGTACTTGTTGAACACGAGGTCGAATATATGCTTTGTAGAGAACAATTTGTACTAATACATGGTGGAGTCAAGATGTGTTCACATGGTTGCAATAAAGCACGTATTGAGGTACCTAGATAGAGGGTACGATCGAGAAAGGACTCAAATATGCGAGATATCAAAGTATCTTCCTATAGGGATATGGTGCAAATAGGAGTATTGAAGTTCCCGTATATTGCGACGATAACCAATGTATTGACCAATCCTCTAGTGAGAACGAAGTCTGAGTATTTCAGGGACAATATTGGAGTTGTGTATGTCAATGTCCATCGCAAGAAGAAGTGATGATTCCCAGTGGTATTCACACCAAACATGAAAAATGGTTGGCTATGTGGAAGACATATGAGGTGTGCACCTAGTAATGATTAAGGATTGGTTACTGTACAGAGAGCCTGGTCATATCTTTATGGGTAGATCCCAACATGGTTGGTGGCATCACCAAGGGTGTATCCTAGTATGAATGGTAATATCACCAAGGACATATCCCAACATGGCTGGTAGAATCCCAAAAAGGAAGATCCCAGGAAGGTCGGTCGTATATTTGAATAGGAATATCCCAATGAGATGTGGTACGACATTCATTTGCAGACGTTCTAGTCTAAAATTCATTTGCAGACATTGTGGTCTGACATTCATTTATGGATGTTGTGGTTTGGAATTCATTTGCAGACATTACATTCTGGAATTCATTTTTGGATGTTGTGGTCCGACGTTCATTTGTTGAAAGTGTGGTATGGCATTCATTTGAAGATGTTGTGGTCCTGCATTCATTTGTGGATGTTGTGGTCTTGCGTTCATTTGATGATGTTGTGGTCATGCATTCATCTACGAACGTTGTGGGCCTACATTCATTTACGAGTGTTCTGACATTCAGTTGTGGATGTTGTGATCTCACATTCATTTGTGGATGCTGCGTCCCTACATTCATTTTTTGATGATGAGATTTCATTATTCTTTATGTTATGGGTGATTCCAAATTAAATTGTGGATGATGTGTTGTCTTTGCATGTGTGGAATTGTAGGTGATGCTCAAGAATATGATATGTCAATATGTGATGAGATGTGATTCTTGTGATGATGCAACAATATGTGATGCTCGTGATGATGTAGTGAGATTTGATTCTCATGATGATGCGACGAGATGTGATGCTTGTGATGATGCGATGAGATGTGTTGTTGGCGATGATGTTACAGGATATGGTGCTCGTGATGATGCAATGAGATGAAATGATTGTGATGATGTGATGATATGTGATGCTCTTTGATGATGAGGTTCCATGGAAGATGATAATATTGATGTAATTGTGAAAATAGCCTATTGCATATAGACTTACTAGTAAGTTGTACAAATGTATTGTTGTGGAATAAAATACCTTCCTTGTTAAGAGGGAGTGTTAAAGAAATGTGATTATGGAAGAGATTATATTTTGTACTAATATTATTATTCCTCTCTTCAGAGATGTCATTCCTCCGACTAGGGATACCATTGATGTATTTGGTCATGTAAATCCTTGAGGTAAAACCTCCATTGTAAGTCGGGTTAATAGTACCCACAAAAGTATTATTAAAATTTAATTTTAGTCTCTTAAGGCAATTTTTCCTTGATTGGGAGGATAATTCGACCATATTGGGTTAATAGGCCTCTCCACTGATCAGTATAAATAGGGAAGCACCTCCCTCATTTGGATACACTTATAACTCAAGAAATTTCTCTAGAGAGAGAAGGAGTAGCCCATCTAGGAGAGAAAAAGAAGTCAAGTCTTATTCTTGGGGTCTTATAAGTCTTATTCTTGGTGTGTTACACTATACTTGGTTGAATTGTGTATCGAGGAAGTTTTTCTAGGTTTTCTCCCCCATGAGGGTTTCCCACGATAAATCTTTGTTTTCTTTTGTGTGGTTGTGCTTGTATTTATTTCAATGATCCTTTTGCATATGGTTATGATGTTATGATGCTAAATGTTTTAAGATCTTGTATAACCATTAAAATATTAACATTTTGGAAGAGGATTTAGGAATACTTTTTCATTCTTCAATTGTAGTAGCTTTATTTAGGAATCATATACTTCATGGAAAGTGGGATGAAAGTGTTGTTATGTTGCAGGGAATCAATTTGATCAGGTGATAGTAGATAGAAACACACTCAAGTTTGCATGTTTTATGATCTTAAAATAAAATTTCATTGAATAGTTGGACAAAGGTAACATTCCTGAAGGTATGAAAACTCTTAGGTTAGAAATTTCTCCACTACGGTTGAACAAAAAGAGAGTACATGAAATTGCAATTTACATCATTTAAATTCATTCACGATGCAAGGATCTCATATATCCAAAGACACGGAATCCAAATCCCAATCAACCGATGAAATTTTTTCTATAAATACAACAATTATTACTGCCATCTATAATTATCCTAGAAAATAGGATTTAATGACATTGAGCAAATTATTATATAATTACTTCATAAATCCATCAAATTCTTCTCTACGTAACTAGTGATCAAATTTTAAGGGCTATAATTCCTAATTTCATTTCATGTTAAAGGGTCATATTCATCTAACCCTTCCACAGTGAAAGGTTTAAAATATATTGGTGTCTCAATTAACAAGAGTAAAATAGGTATA
Organism: Pseudotsuga menziesii; assembly: GCA_001517045.1. Classification (NCBI taxonomy): domain Eukaryota; kingdom Viridiplantae; phylum Streptophyta; class Pinopsida; order Pinales; family Pinaceae; genus Pseudotsuga; species Pseudotsuga menziesii. Next base: position 793,869 of record LPNX010317826.1, on the reverse strand, counting down.
CACTTCAAGAAGAAATAGAAATATTCTAAATAAAATATTTTTCTTCAAATTGTTACAATGTTTATAGTGGATTAACCACTAGATACATATGTGTATTCATTTTAATAAAAGTGATAACATGTATACCATACCTCTCCTACTATGTTGAATTTACCATTATTTCTTTCTGTTTCAAACTAGATTCTCACATTGTTGTGCATGTCTCCATCCAACACCAAGCATTGCAATAAATTGATTGTGAACGACAAATTTTCCAATTTGTGCAGCATTACATATCATTATTTCTAGTGCACTTAGACCTTTAAGAAGATAGAAAATATTTCATCAATTCATTCACATCAAGAAACCAATTTAGTATCCCCTTTTTGTCCTTTCATGTCTCGTGTGATTGTGACGATTAAACAATGTATGATGAAAATCTATCTATGAATTTTATCTTGTTCATTCTATCATCAACCATTATCATGTTCGTTGTATCATCAACTGCTCCTCAAACTATTATGAAATTCATATCTTGTACTATTATGATGTCTAAGAAACATGATGAACCTTCTATAGACAATCTTTCCTCCACTTTCCAGGAACAACAAATAAAATTCATCAAACTTAAGAAGTACCTAGAAAACTAGGTATCAAATATTACGGAGGTTGATCTCAAGGAGTGGTACTCGCAAGTTTAGGTAAATAGAAAATATGAGGAAGAAATTTCACTCATGAAGAGTCATGTTGAACAACTAGATACATAGTATCAACACGTTGTCGACCATTTGAAAGAGGCTCGAATAATTTTGTGCAATTCAGACTTGGTGGAGTAGACACACCTTCCTTATAGAACAAGGCTTGTCATCATGGAAATATAATGAGTGGCATTTACACAAATTCTCGTCCTTTTTATTTTTTGTAATTTGAGAATCAAATTTTGTAGGTTATAGCCATGAAACATCCTGATATATATATTTATTTTTGTGATAGAAATCCCCTTTTAGGCATACTCTTGAATTTACAAATCTCTTAATTTTGTAATAGGAACCTTTTGGATATAATATCTGTATGCACTTTGTAAGACTTTCAAGTGTGCAAAAATGTGGTTTTGAAGGTCATTCATAATTTGGTCTTTTTTTAATATTCTTTTGAAAGATGATCCAATAATGTAGGTCAAATTAGTTATGTGTCTTAACGGATAACTTGAATGTCCACTATCTATATTGATGCTTATAAATTTTGTGTAAATTCTGAATTTACTTTGAGTACTTCAATCTTTATCACACTTCCTTTCTTCAACTTTATCAATCCATCTCCCTCATTTTCTACATGAATTATCCTTATCATACATACTAATTTTACACAAATTATATTAAGGCTCATCCTCTATCTTCACCGAGGGATTGAGATAAACCTTGAATTATGTCGAATAGTGTTTCTACTTCCCTTGAATCTTCTGACCATTTATTACAATTGCATTCTGTGCACAACTCTTATGGAGAAATATCATGTTTTTCAAATTGTCTCATTTCTCACTTTGTAGGATTATAAGCCTTCCTTTATCTTATCTCATATTTTTAGAAAACCAATCATTAATGTGCCTATGGACCTTATGCAAAACCAGATTGCATTCCTCCTGGAATTGTTCTTTGGTCCTTTTCTTCCATAACTTTGTATGGTCTCTCATGTAGGATTAATCTTTCGTTTCATCCTAGTGTACATTTGTTGGATTGTTTTTGTTGTTTTTAGATTTATGACCAAAATTGTGGCAATGATAGCAATCCATGTCCGTTTACAAAGGGATAAAAGGGTTTCTAACCTCCTTAGACTTTGCAGTCTCTTGGTTCAAATTGTTATATTTGACGCTCTTGAGAGGTCATTTATTTCTCTCAAAATTGATGTTTTCCAATGCTTTGTAGTTTGCGTCCTTATGACCAAAATCATCACAAAAATAATAATTCCCTAGAAATATAATTTGATACATGGAAATGAGAGTTCTTCTGGAATGTGTATCTCCTTTGTTGACATGGGTAGACTATTGGTCACTCTTTCTGTTGTCTTTCTCTTTGACATGAATCCTAAGTACATACGCAAAGCTCCTTGTACCTACTTCATGGATTGGTGAAATTGGTTAGAATTATTACCATTATTGTATGATTCATATCCCAATCCAAACATGTTTGAACTTGACTTTTGATTACTGATGATTTTATCCAACACCTTAGATATTTTCCAAATCTTTGTTGATAGACCAAGTTTCAAGTGCTTACCTTTTGTAGTTATTTCTTTAAGGAAATAATTTCCTTCTCCAGTTCCTCACATTTCATTTCATTCTCTTTTAACATTCCAACCAAATGTCTTCTAGTATTTTGAATTTTTCTACCTATTCTTCACACTTCAACAGTTGGTCCTTTAAATTCTTATTCTATATACTTCTTCAAACTAGCTTCAAGACTTAAACGCCATTACCAAGTACAGAAATATATTTGATATCAATGACAACACATAGCTCAGCATTCATAATATATGTAAAGTGTAAGAAAATTTCACTAAGATTAATAGATAATTTGTTCCAAATGATCTCACTAAATTGTGTTTTGAAAATTAAAGAAAAATGTATGCATTATCTTTATGATGATGTAGTGGAAAAATTTGCACAAGGTTCGTGGATTGCTAAGAGGCACATATTTAATTATTAGTTATATGTTTCTCTATTGTAATAATGGGGATATTATTTCCATTGATTACAAATTAAGCGATTCAAAGGCCCAATAATGTGGTCAAATAATAACCATATATTAGATATCAAAGTTTAACCATATAATAAATTTTAACACAAAAACACATAACATTACCATTGCAATAAAACAACTATAAATCAACATTTTAGATGCTTTTAAAGATATGGAATATGTAAACATGAAAAAAAAAGATGCTCACATTTTCTTAGGTTCATTCAATGTTTATTGTTTGCTTTTCAAAATTGTCATTAAGACACAAATTTGCAATTAATATTACTATTAAGTGCCCAATTCCATTATATTTTACACCCATAATGTGTGACTAATTGTGTTAGTATTTTATAAAATTCAAAAGGGGTAGGGAAATATAACAAACAGAAATAAATTGTGGTGATTTTAGGATCTCAAAAGATTAGGTATGGAAACAAAATGTGATTTCAATGCTCATATCGGCAAGGGTCAACAATGCTTATATCCCATGAATTAAAGTGAGGATTTGGAAAGACAACTTGGTGTCCAAGCTTATTTGGGACGCTTTCATTAACTAACACTAACAATGGTGCATGCATCAATATGACGGTGGTATTATCTAGGGGTGATCTATGTAATGTATTTAATGATGTGGAATAGTACAATACATCATGAAATAGATGAGCTTGCCAAAATGGTTACAAATTATTTTAGTCTTTCTATGCCAAAGGAAGGTATTGGAAGATGGAATCTAAATCATGTTCAGATTTCACATCCTTCCTCATATAATATAGGAAGTACAGTGTTCATTGTGGAACCAAGAATTTACTATAAAGACATTGATGGGTTGTCGAAAATGTGACCCTTCTTCAGAAATTTTATAAAATTTCCCCTTCTTCATAAATGACAAGTGATTTCAAATATTTGCATCTTTTGAAGGGTGATTTTTGGAATACCCTTTTAGGAATGGTTTGAACCCCTTGGAAGGGATGGGAAGGGTTAAAATTTTATCACTTAAAACCCAAATATAATAATGACATTATGTCAAACAATTAACCTTCAAAATGTAAAATTTTCCCTGTTTACATAGAACCAAATCAAACCTTGAAATTTTATTGTGGTGGCTTTGCACGTTCGGCCCAAACCACACTGTTTTTCTTAGAAATTTCCTTATACGCCTTTATTCAAACATTTGGTGTGCAACCTCTAATTATTCCTATAGAATCAAATTTTTAGAATCCATGGCAATGATTACAATCTCTGTCAATTGACATGAAATATTTTTTCAATGAGAAACAGGCCATTATATCTCTATATTGGACATGTGTAAATTTTAAGTTTTCAAGTGTGAGTTATGGGATGACAATGTTGATAGAAAAACACCAGTTGGAACCCAATTAAACCTAAAAAAAATTGAAACTTAAGAATTTATATAAATTTCAGAAAATTAGATGTGCAACCCACATTAGCTATGTGTAACAAGTGTGACATGGACTAGCCAAGTGTAATAGGTGTCACATGGAATATCCCTATAGGAATAAGTGGAATTTGATTAGAGCTTATTAGAGGGGATTCTGAGTGTCAATGATCTAGATTTCATTGAGCAAGTTTGATCAGATGATTGTGATCATTCGCTTAGAATGAAGTTGACATAGTTTATGGTATGGGGTATGTCACAAACAACTCATATATGATTGTGCACCTTACAACTTTTAATGTGATCCATTCACACAAAATAAAATTACCCAAGGTTTAATCTCGAATTAATGTTGTCAATGATCTAGATTGATCAAGTAAGTTAGTTCATGCAACAAAAATTTCACTGATGATGGATACTTGATTGCACAATAGTAATGGTACCAGTTAATGAAAATCAAGAAAATTAAAGTCTAATTTATATTAAATTTAATCTAAATTATAAGAGTATATGTAGAAGGGATGACTGACCTTTCCTGTATCACTAGGTATATGAAGAAGGGACAACTGACCTTTCCTGTATCACTGGGTATATGTCGGAAGGGATGACCGACCATTGTATCACTAGGCATATGTATAAGGGATGATCGATCTTTCATGTATCACTGGGTATATGTAGAAGGGATGTGCGACCTTTTTTGTATCACTCAGTATAAGTCCAAGGGACAACCGACACATCCTCCATGATAGAAAGAGTCTCATTTATATATTATGCATAATCTAAATTAAAAAACCCTTGGGCTTAATCATCAAAATTCATTTCATTCTAATCGTCTGTTAGAATTTCTTATTAAGATCCCACTTTTTAATCGAAAATCCCAACTTTTCTATTGGGAAACACAAATTTAAGAATAAAAAACCTCAGTTTCATAATAAAAAATGTAATTTTCAAATAAAAAAATTACACTTTCCAAATAAAAAATTGCACTTTTGGGGTTCATTATTAATATGAAATTGCATTTTTGAACCTGTTTTGGCACTTTTTGCACCTGGTTTTTATGCATTAGAAAGGTTTTTTTTAGAAGGTGTGTTTTTGGAATTTTATAGTATATATTATAAGAAATATATCCATATTTAATGAAATGGATGTTACTATATTTACAAGCATCTATACCCTCTATTCTAATGGATCTCCAACAAGTTATTGACAATCATTCCAAGGTATTTGGAGAGACACCTAATGATATTCCACCTACTTGGGATGATGACCATGTTATTCACTTGCAAACCATGAATTTTCCCACCTAACGTCAGACCCTATAGGTATCCATATGTGCAAAAGAGTGAGATTGAAAATACAGTTCGAGAAATTCTAGATGTAATCATCATTCAACCTATCCAAAGTACTTTCTATGCATCGGTGAATATCGTTCACAAAAAATAAGGTTCAGAAGTATGTGTTTAGATTATAGAGATATCAATAAGATGACCAGTAAATATAAGTTTCATATTCCTATCATTGATGAATTATTATATGAATTAAAAGGAGAAATTGTATTTACCAAGTTGGATATATATTATGGATATCATCAAAACAGGATGAGGAAAGAAAGCATTATGAAAACAATGCTCATAACACATGATGGTCATTATGATTTTTTGGTGATGTCATTTGGCCTTACCAATGCACCTTCCACATTTCAAAGCTTGATGATATTTTTAAACCCTTCCTTAGAAATCTTGTGTTACTGTTTTTTGATGGCATATTAGTCTATGTGAAATCTTAGGAAGAGCTTGTACAACATGTTGATAAGATATTAAAACTATTGGAGGAGCACAAACTATATGAAATCCTTCTCAGTGTTCCTTTCAAGTTCAGGAAGTAGAATATTTGGGTCATATTGTATCTAATCAAGGTGTCAAAGTGGAACCTAAAAAATTCAAGTCTATTATGGAATGGATAATTCCTAAAACCTTGAATAATCCTCGAAGATTATTAGGTAAATTAATAGGACACTCGCACAAGTTCATCAATAATTATGGTCAAATAGTAGGACCTCTAACAAGGTTATTGAAAAGGGATGCATTCTCTTGGACTTTTTCTTTTCTTGGTCATTCTCTTGGACTTAAGAAGCAACCAAATATTTTGAAAAACTTAAAGTGGCTATGTGTACTACTCAGGTATTAACCACACCCGACTTCACAAAAACCTTTATTGTGGAATTTGATTCATTAGGGAATGGCATTGGTGTAGATTTAATGTATGAAGGAAGGAACATTTCCTTTGAGATTTTCCAATTCAAAGGAAAAAAACTTAGTCAAACTAATTTACGAAAAGGAAATGGTGGCAATATTGTATGCAATTAACAAATGACATGCTTACCTAATAGGAAGACACTTCAAGGTAACATAAAATCACAATACACTTAAGTACTTCTTGGAACAATGATTATCTTCATAAGAAAAACAAAAATGGGTTACAAATATGCTAGTTTATGAATTTGAAATTAACCACATAAAAGGAAAACAAATAATGGTGGAAGATGCACTATCAAGAAAATAAGATGACACATAGCGCTTATTATGTTCTATTTCCATTTATGCAATGTTATTGAGTGGAAGTATCAAGGACATAATGGAAATAGGATCAGAAAGCATGCAAGATAATCCAACAACTACAGCAAGTCCCTAGGTCACTGGATAAATTTGTTTGGAAGAATGGTTCGCTATAGTAGCATGATCACCTATATCTATGTAACAATTCTCAAATAAAACATTAGGTTTTTTTTTGAATTACATAGTTCTCCTATAGGAGGACATTCAGGGTTCTTGAAAACTTACCACAAGATCAAGAAGGGTTTTTTATAGGAAGGTATTAAAACGGATATCTAGAGTTTGTAGTGGATTTTTTTGTTTTTCAACAGAATAAAGGACAAACAATCAAGACATTAGATCTTCTAAATCCATTAGCCATACCAGGTGAGTGTTGGGAAGAGGTCTCAATGGATTTTATCATAGGTCTACCAAATTCAAAAGGGAAGATCATTATCATATTAGTAGTGGAATCAACTCACAATTTATCCCCATTTCTACTCTCATTAGAGGAAATTTCAACTCAAAATGGGCCTCCTATGGAAAATAATAAAATAATAGTTAAAATAATAAAATAATATTTATTAATTTTGGAGGAAGAAAAGAAAAAACTACTTGTTTGTTCATATTTTCGACATATCTCCATGTGTTTTTACTAAAATTTAGATCGGGAGAGCTCGTTGGATGCATAATTAAATTCTGCATCCAACGAGTACCTACTCTGCATACTTTTGATCAAAATTTGAGTAAAACAATGGGGAGATATGTCGAAAAATACGAAGAAAAAAAGTAGTTTTTTTATGGTACCTATCCCCAAATTTATATTAAAAAAGTGTTTAATACCTATATGGTATTTCAAATTTAAATCAATTTCATTGCCTAACACATGATGACATGGAATTTGAATTAGGATTGAAAGGCCCATTTTGAGTTGAAATTTCCTTTGATGATTTCTCATCATTTCAAAGCAAGTACAGTTATTGCAGCAATTGTGGAAACATTTTAAAAGCTACATGGAATCTCTGAGATTATTGTAAATGAAAGAGATTCAATTTTCACTAGTAACTGTTGGAAGGATATATTTTATTGTTTGGGAACTCAATTGGATCACAACTCCTCTTACCATCCCCAATATTATGGGAAAACTGATATTGTAAATAAATTCCTAGAAGGGTGTCTTCATTTATTTGAATATGATAAACAAACATAATGGGTTAAGTGGTTCCCTTAGCAAAATGGTGGTACAACACATTTTTCCATAATTAATAAAAAATGTCACCATTTTATGGCATTTTATAGATATCATCCTCCTTCTGTCATATCATCCTTGAAAGAGAAAGCTAAGGTTCAAGTAGTGGAGTATCATATAGAGCACCAACACAAGGTTATCTAACTATTAAAAGATAACTTGGCTATAACACAAAATAGCACAAGTAGAATTTGAAGCACGGGAGTGGATATTTTTTAGGGTTCAACCACGAAAACATATGTCCCTCAAGCAATAAAACAAGGATATTAAATCAACACCCAATTACTATGGACCCTATAAGGTGTTGCAAAGGATTGGACTCTATGTCTTATGAATTGGAGTTTCCTCCATCTTCAGGTGTACATGTAGTATTTCATGTTTCTTACTAACCTAAAAAGGTAATTGGATACAATATCTCAATCCAAAATATGTTACCAAAGGTCGATGAAGGAAAAATGATACTAGATCGTGAAACAATCTTTGACACAAGAATCAAGAAACTACAAAATTGAACAATTATTGAGTAACGCATCAAGAGGAATAACTTGATAATACAAGAGATGATATGGGAAGATTCATTATTCATGCATACACATCCAAAGCTAATCAAGTGCTGAGGAAACCACTTGTTTAAATGGGGGGGCATGTTAATCCCTATATATTTTGACATTATTATATTAGTATTATCTTTATTGATCATCTAGGACCTTAATTGTAATTGTATGGTCGGTTAGTGTTCCCTTGCTTTGCTATATATACCAAGAATACCTAGTTTAGGATCATCTCATCATGTATTCTACATTTCATACATTACATAAGGAGGTTGACGCCTCAAAGAGGCTTCTAATTCATTTTCTTACTCATTATTAAGGCATTGGAATACTCTCTCTTTTTTATTTTATGTTATTTTGGGAATTTGGTACATAAAATCTACTTATATATTCTTATTGAGAATTTATATTTATAGACTACCTTAGTGCAAAGGTGAAGCCAAATATAGGGAATATGCAGAGGGTTTCAATAGGGTTCCAAATGAACCAACAATATATATTCCACCACTCGAATACCTCATCTAGTGGAGACCAATACTCCACTACGTCATCTGAACAAGGCCCATAACAATTGATTGTAGTGACAATTACCGATTATATAATTCATAACTGATTAAGTGGAATGGAAAGTGATTAAGGGGGAACACTAGAAATTAAATGAATTGATAATATATGCTTAACCATTAACTAGTTGCAATTAAGAATCTTTGGGAGTCTAATATTTTAGTCAATTCACCTCCATCTAGGGGAAAATGCGAGAAGGATAACACATATCGACATAATAAATGGAATAACAAAGATATGTACCTACTAGGTCCCATGGTTTATGTTCTTGTTTGAAATTGAGTACAATGAAATTTGAAAAATGTTGACCAATGCAAACAAACATGATAAAATTTTCTCGTAAGCTTAAGAAATACAATTAAGACCAAGATATTCCAAATAACTAAATTTGCATCATATATTCAAACTAAAAATGAATACAAACACTTTTATTTACTTTAGATCAATAATTGTGGATTCATAGCATGTAACAGAAGACCATTTTAAAAATTTGGAAGTATAGTGTGATGCTCCACTTAAAACACTACAAAAATATATTTTGACATGTTGTTAGAATTAATTCCATGATTTTAGTCATGCATTTTACAAAAAATTGTTATCCATGGGGACTTGGAACAACTACTAACAACCAAACAGAGGCCTATGGGCTAGTAGAATGGATTTAGAGCATTGATTTATCCAAGACCAAATATGTTATTGTGATAAGGGACTTGATGATTCTAATCAAGCACATGAAGAAGGAGTCCCAAACTCCCAACTTTCCCCTCTCCATACTTGTCTCTCAAATCAAACAAGAAGCATATCAGTTTTAGGAGATTAGCTTCATCCATGTCCTTCAATATCTTATGGAAAATTGTACCTCCAAGCCAACTTGGCCTCTCAATTGGATGAAGGAATTTGAAAAAAAGTGATGTCACCTTCTATCTCCCAATTCCTTAATGGCTTGTAATATTAATTATTGCAAACCAACTTTTAGAAATTGGGGATTTTCTCCCACTCCCCTAATGGTTATGATCACTAAGTCTTGTAGATCCCGTCCATTATTCTCAAAGCATGCAAATATACATGTCATGGAAGAAACAAGATCAATGATAATGCATTAAGCATCCAAACATGTATGGGATGACACCACACTTTCCATCCCATAGAATGTCACTTGATTTTCAATGTTCAAAGCTGGTTAAATTGGAGCATTAGAGAAAATACGATTTTAAAAGTTGTCTTCTAGGTTTGGGTTCAAATATGTAAGTCAATCAAAATGCTTTAAAACTAAAAAGAGGTGCATATCTGGAAATTTTTTATACTTTAACTTGGGTATAGATAGAAATTTTTAATAATATAATTTACCCACTCTAAACCTAATTGTTTCCCAAGTTGTCGAGATATTAAAAAAAATTAATGTATTAGCCCAAATTATGGAATTATGGAATTAATGTATTAACCCAAATTATGGAGTTATGGAATTGATGTATTAACCCAAATTATTATAGAATTTATGTATTAACTCAAATTATGGAATTAATTAATGATTAAAATAGCAAGAATGGGGACAATAAAATGAAATTAGATATTATTAAAAAAAAAATGGGATTTTATCATTAAATAGAAACCCCAATCCCTTATAATTAGGATTTTATATTTCTTTATGCATAATTTGGTTCCTCATATTGAGGATTTTATATATAACAAATAAAATAGTGAATTAAATTTTTGTTAGCAAATTGTATTAAATATTGTGCCAATAAATTAATTTCAATATAAAATAAATATATAAGGTTAATTTAAATGAATAATTTAAGGTTAATTTTTATTTCATAAATGAATCTATTTAAAATTTTATTTTACCATCAAAACTCCCTAATTATGGAAACGTAAATTAGATTCAAATTTTATTTTACCCTTAAAACCCCTAATTATGGAAATGTAAATTATGGAATTAATTCATAATGAGAATATCAAGAATGTCCTTATATTTAGGATTTTATATTCCTTTATATTAGAAAATAAAATCATAAATTAAATTTGGGTTAACAAATTTTATTAATATTGTGCTTATAAATTAATTTAAACATAAAGTAGATATATGCGCTCATTTTGATAAATGTGACATATTTGTGGAATTTTGATAAAAGTGAAATAATCAAAATAATATAAATGATATATTAAAATTTTCTTAGGTGGCATTATTTTATCAATTTCTTGATTTTTTCTTAGGAGGCCATTTTAAGTTGAAATTTCCTGTAATGAAGGTGGGATAATGGCTAGTGCGATTCAAAGAGGCTAGTAACACTCTTGAATTTAGTTCCAACTTCGAACTCTTCAAGATCTGTGGGAGTCAAGTCCAATTTTTTTCAATGGATGTGATCCTTAATTGAATTGATTGGCTTATTTGGGCCTTGGTTTATTCCTTGCTTCTTTTGTTGGGGAAATTTGTGGATTGGAAGGATTTCTTAGGGTTCCTAGTGGTGTTTGGGTTGACGTGTCATATTTAGTCTCTTAGATGGGCATGTAATTGATTGGATTTTGTGTACTTCATCATATTCTATCAATTGTGTTTGGTTTATATGGTACCCTACTCTATGAATTGTGTTATGTGAACCCTATGCTTGCATTTGGGTTAACTTTGTGCTTGTGTTAACATCTCACGTGGTGGAATCAAAAAATATTGTGCATTATGGTTTCAACTGCTACATTAATTTATAAAGGGAATATGGTAAATGGGGCATAGGAACTGTCAATACTGAGCATTCTAGGAATATAAATTTGCATTCATGTTCGAATGTTTATAACTCGGTAGCCATTTACAAGATTAGGTGTATGTGCTACAACATGAATTCATGTGACTCTTTGGTCAATTTGTACCACTTAGGATCAACTATATAGGTTACCATAACAAATGTCAATAAGTGATTCAAAATATTCAAAGGATTCTAAGAATACATGAAGCTTTTATTAATCAAAATAAGACTTCTCTCACTCACCAATAAAGTGCACATCAATGAAAATTCAACCTATTTTGAACTAAAGAACATCATTATGAAACAAATAGGTCAAGATCATGCTCTTGAGGATGAATGTATAATCGTCATAGCCACAATGGATGATATATTCAAATTCAACACTCAACAAACTCCAATTGCAGATATTCTCTAGGTTCTTCTTTCAAACACACCAAAGATGATGAAACAATTTCATAAATGACGAAAGACATGGAAATTGAGAAGCAAAGGCTGAAACAAGACAAAGGAGATCAAGGAGAAGCCTACAGTTTGCACTCCACTAATTTGTTGTCATTATATGTAAGTCTCTTTTTTCTTTAGGCATATATTATGGGATAGTGCAAGCTAATGAGGGTCACTTTTGGCACGTTAGATGCAATAGAAAACTGAAAAATCAGCAATCCCTCAACTTAATTGCTTTCCTTGAGATACTTATACAAAATATCTTTCTTTGAGTAAAAAATATTAAATGTAAGAAATTGAATCACGTTTCCAAATATATAAGGTTTATGTATTGAAATTTTTTATAACTATGTCAAATTTCATTTTTTCTAACAGTCACTTCTTTTTTAGGCAAATCATAAGGTATATGTTTTTTTGGGTGCATCCTTTGAGGTCCTAAATGATGCTTTCAGGATACAAAACTTTGCAGGCATGTAGAGAACATATAACACTAGTGCAGCACTATTTTTTGAAAATAAAATTAGTAATTTTTAATTTTTTTTATTATTATCTAAGTGATCATTCCTTGAAAATGGTACGTATTCTGTGGGTGTAGCCTTTGAAGGTCTTAATGAAATATTCATGAAATGGTTTTTTTTATAGAATGTAGAGATCAATGTCTTCTAGTGCACCATATAATTGTTTTTTAAAACGATTACGAATTGAAAAAGTTATGGGAATAACACTAACAACATCTATTTTGAGTTAAGGAGTTACGACACAATAGAAATTGAAAACAAATAGGAAAATATAATATTTTTTTATAAAAATTACATATTTAGAATCTGCAGAAAAAATGCTATTTATGTTTAAGATTTCGTCAAAATTGACTGTGTGTAGCATACTGTAACGAGTGTGTAAACAACGACTTCTTCAGAAAATGGGTGAAATGCCTAATTAGATATGGTTTATCATGTACCATAACACAGGTTTGGTATTACCGAAGAAAATTCCAAACCATACACATAGGACTATTGGTGACATGCGAGAAAGTGAATTGGCATGTTTAAATTCAAATTTCATTTCCCACCTTGTAGAATTCCTAAATGCGCATGTGTTATATAACTACAGAATGTGAGCACATTATATAGTTATAAAACGTGTGCGCATTACATAACTATAAAGCATGAGCGCGTTATGTAACTCTAAGACGCGAGCACATGTTGTGGAGCTAAAAATCTAGCACTATGTGTAATATATCAAATGTATGGATAATGGTTTAGAGGGGGTGGGGAAGGGTTAAGGGCCTAGGAAGATGTTGGAAGTTCAAGTGGGGATGGTTAATAGTTGAGAGGAGCTTGGGAATGATCAAGGTCCTAGGGGGATGCTATAA
>LPNX010317826.1:760001-779919 GCA_001517045.1 Pseudotsuga menziesii | reverse complement strand
GACATTGAGGGAGTGATAGAAGGTGCGTGTGTGTGAGGGGTGACGAGGGAACAGATGCAAGGAGAGAAAGGTGTAGGTTCACACATGTAGAGAGAGAGAGAGAGAGAGAGATAGAGAGAGAGAGATGGATGGTGTCACCATCATCACCATCATCTTCATCACCATCTTCATCATCATCATCATGTTGATCATCATCGTCTTCATCATCATGATCATCATCATCATGCACATCACCATCATCATCCTCATTATCATGACGTTCACCATCACCATCTTTATCATCATGGTGTTCAACATCATCATCATCATCATCATCATCACCACCATCATCTTCATCGTCATCATCATCATCATCGTCATCATCATGTTCATCATCATCATCATGCTGATCATCATCGTCATCATGACCCTCATGATCATCATCATCGTATTCATATCCATGATGTTTTTCATCATCATCACCATCATCACCATCATCATCATGTTGATCATCATCATCTTCATCATCACGGTAATCATCATAATCGTCATCTTCTTCTTCATCATCATCATGTTAATCATCATCATCATCTTCTTCTTCTTCATCATCATCATGTTGATCATCATTGTCTTCATCATCATGACCCTCATCATCATCATAATCATCCTCGTCGTCGTCGTCGTCGTCGTCTTCATCATCATCATGTTGATCACCATCATCTTCATCATCATCATCATCGTCATCGGCATTATTGTCGTCATCCTCTTCATCATCATGATGTTCATCATCATCGTCGTCATCATCATCATCATGTTCATCATCATCATCATCTTCTTCTTCATTATCATCGTCTTCATCATCATGATCATGATAATCATAATCATCATCATCATCATCATCATCATCATCATTATCATCATCATCATCATGTTCATCTTCATGATCATCATCATCATCATCATCATTGTCATCATCACCATCATCATGTTCATCATTATCATCATCATCGTCAATATCATACCCATCATAATCATCATCATCATCATCATCATCATCATGTTTATCATCATCGTCTTCATCATCATAATCATCATCATCATCATCATCATTATCATCATCTTCTTCATAACCATCATTATCATTATCATCATCATCATCATCACTATCATCATCATCATCATGTTCATCTTCATCATCATGATCATTATCATCATCATCATCATCACCATCATCATGTTAATCATCATCACCATCATCATGTTCATTATCATCATCATCATCATCATCATCATCACCATTACCATCATAGTCATCATCATCATCATCATCATCATCATCATAATCATCATCATCATCTTCTTCTTCTTCATCATCATCATGTTGATCATCATCGTCTTCATCATCATGACCCTCATCATCATCATCACCATGTTGATCACCATCATCTTCATCATCATGATCATCGTCGTCATCATCATCATTATCATCATCATCATCTTGAAGATCATGATGTTCATCATCATCATCATCTTTATCATCATCTTCTTCTTATTCTTCATCACCATCATCATCATGTTGATCACCATCGTCTTCATCATCATGATAATCATCGTCATCATCATCATCCTCTTCATCATCACGATGTTCATCATCATCGTCGTCATCATCATCATCATCATCATAATCATCATCATCATTATCATGACCATCATCATCATCATCATCATCATCATAATCATCGTCATCATTATCATGACCATCATCATCATCATCATCATCATCATCATCATAATCATCATCATCATCATCACCATTATCACAATGTTCATTATCACCGTATTCATCATCATGATGTTCATCATCATCATCATCATCTTCTTCATTATCATCGTCTTCATTGTCATGATCATGATCATCATCATCATGATCATCATCATGATCATTATTATCATCATCATCACGTTCATCTTCATCATCATCATCATGATCACTATCATCATCATCATCATCATGTTCATCATCATCACCATCATCATGTTCGTCATCATCACCATCATCATGTTCATCATTATCATCATCATCATCATCATCATCATCATCATCATCATCATCATAACCATCATCATCATCATCATCATCATCATCATCATCATGTTGATCATCATCATCTTCATCATCATGATCATGATCATCATAATCATCATCATCGTTATCATCATGTTCATCATCATCGTCTTCAACACCATGATCATCATCATCCTCATGACCATCATCATCATCATCAACATCATCATAACCATCATCATGATAATCATCATCGTGATCATGATCATGATCATCATGATCATCATCATTGTCTTCATCATCATCATCATCGGTAGCACCATCATCATGTTCATCATCATCACCATCATCATGTTCATCATCATCACTATCATCACGTTTATCATCATTGTCTTCATCACCATGATCATCATCATGTTCATCATTATCATCATCATCATCATGTTCATCATCATCATCTTCATCACCATGATCATCATCATCACCATCATCATGTTCATCATTATCATCATCATAAACATCATAATAATCATTATCATCATGATCATGATCATCATGATCATGATCATCATGATCATGATCATCATCATGATCATGATCATCATCATGATCATGATCATCATAATGATCAGCATCATCATCATCATCTTCATCATCATGATCATGATCATCATAATCATCACCATCATCATGTTCATCATTATCATCATCATCATCATGTTCATCATCATCGTCTTCATCACCATGATCATCATCATCACCATCATCATGTTCATCATCATCGTCTTCATCACCATGATCATCATCATCACCATCATCATGTTCATCATTATCATCATCATCATCATCATCATCATCATCATCATAACCATCATAATCATCATCATCATCATCATCATCATCATGTTGATCATCATCGTCTTCATCGTCATCATCATCATCATCATCATCATCATCATCATGTTCATCACCATCATCTTTATCACCATGATCATGATCTTCTTCACCGCCATCATCATGATCTTCTTCATAACCATCATCATCATCATCATCATCATCATCATCATCATCATCATTATCATCATCATCATTATCATGACCATCATCATCATCATCATCATCATCATCATCATCATCATCATCATCACCATTATCATGATGTTCATCATCATCATCTTCATCATCATCATCATCACCATCTTCTTCATTATTATCGTCTTCACCATCATCATCATGAACATCATAATCATCATCATCATCATGATCATTATCATCATCATCATCATCATCATGTTCATATTCATCATCATCATCATGATCATCATAATCATGATCATTATCATCGCCATCATCATGTTCATCATCATCACCATAATCATGTTCATCATCATCACCATCATCATGTTCATCATTATCATCATCATCATCATCATCATCATAGCCATCATAATCATCATCATCATCATCATGTTGATCATCATTGTCGTCATCATCATGATCATGATCATCATAATCATCATCATCATCATCATCATCATCATCATTATCACCATCATCATCATGTTCATCATCATTGTCTTCATCACCATGATCATCATCATCATCATGACCATCATCATCATTATCAACAACATCATAACCATCATCATAACCATCATCATGATAATCATCATCGTGATCATGATCATGATCATCATCATCATTGTCGTCATCTTCATCATCAGCAGCAGCACCATCATCATGTTCATCATCATCGTCTTCATCACCATGATCATCATCATCACCATCATCATGTTCATCATTATCATCATCATCATCGTCTTCATCACCATCATTGTGTTCATCATTATCATCATCATCATCAACATAACCATCATAATCATCATCATCATCATCATCATCATCATCAACATAACCATCATAATCATCATCATCATCATCATCATCATCATGTTGGTCATCATCGTCTTCATCATCATGATCATGATCATCATAATCATGACCATCATGATCATTATCATCATCATCATCATCATCATCATCATCATGTTCATCATCATCGTCTTCATCACCATCATCATGATCTTCTTCATAACCATCATAATCATCAACATCTTCTTCATCACCATCGTGCTGATCTTCTTCATCATTATCATCATCACCATGATGTTCATCATCATCATCTTCATCACCATGATCATCATGATCATCGTCATGATGATGAACATCATCATCATCAACAACAGATCATCATCATCTACATCATCATCATCGTCGTCGACATCATCATCATCTTCATCATCATCAACATCTTCATCATCATCATCATCATCATCATATTCATCATCATCATCATCATCATCTCCATCATTACCATCATGGTAATCATCATCATCTTAATCACCATCAGTATCATCATCTTTGTCTTCATCATCATCATCATCACCATCATCATGTTCATCATCATCCTCACGGTGAGAGAGGGAGGGATGGAGTAAGGGAGAGAAAGAAACATATAGGGAGGGATGCAGAGAGAATGAGGGAGGTATATTTAGAAAGAGATAGGGGTATGTAGAGATTATTGGGGTTATAGAGAGAAACATTTATATGCATGAAAAGAAGGGAACACTAAAAACATTTACTTTGTTGCTAACCATAGAAAACATTTGTTTTCATATGATTTTATTCATTCCCTTAGCCATGCGCCCACCCTATTAATTGTGCTTAAACATATCGCGTGCGCGTTTTACTTATACAAATCGTGTACACGTTTTTACTATATATAACGCATGCGCGTTTTAGGACTGTAAAAACAGTGGATTGTTTTTGTCCAAGAGCAGCTTCACTCTGTTTTTACGAAAATCCGATTACCACGCATTTTTTTTCAAGAGCACGAGCCCGCCTATGGAAATACTCACAATACACATTCTCCATCATTCTTTTTGTTATGCAGGTGCAACATTGAGGACATCTTTCATGGTTGAGGAGCACACAGGGTAAGATATCAAGCTTCAATGTCATTTCATGGTGATGGTGGTTAATTGTACAAGAGAATCAGCTTGAGGAACAATTTATGATTTAACTTTCATTTGCTTATTATTCAAGAGAACCAAAGGTAAATTTTCCCATTCATCATTGTTTTTATGGGAAATATGAACAATTGAGAAGGAAGATTGAAGCACCTTGAAGAATCAATAGTTATAAAGCAAGTTAAAGCTTTGAAATCTTGTAATTAAGGAGCATAAAAAACAAACTATATTGAATTCATCATTGTGGTGATGGGGAATGTACGTAACCGAGGAAGAAAATCAGCAGGGAAGAAGAGACCTCAAGAAGTCATCGAAGAAGAGAAAGAAAAGAAAAGAATAGACAAGATGAATCGGAGGTTTTCTTTGGAAACTAATCCAGATCCAATTATAGAGGATACGGCGGTTCATCCTTTAATCTAGCACAAGAAAAAGGAAGCATTCACTAGAGGGACCTTCAATTTCCACAATAGTTGTTTAACAAGCACCCCATGGAAGTATTCAAGAAGAAAAACATAGGTGCTCATTAGGGGATGTTTCAAATCCCACATCAAGTCAAAGTGATAAGTTACCATCTCAAGACGAAGCTCATGAAGAGGCGTTGGACATGGAGCCTACTGTTGAAGAGGCGTTGGACATGGAGCCTACTGTTGAAGAGGCATTGGACATGGAGCCTACTGTTAAAGAAGAAAATATTATCCAGACCATCAATGAGGATGTTGGACTTCCACCATCAAACTACCAGGAAGAGAATGAAGGACAACAAGTTGCTACTAAAATGCCAGAGCGTATTTTTGATGCGCTAGATGATAGAAATCTAACCCCCTTACCTCCATTAGAAAGCACACATCAAAGAACTCTGAAGCGTATACAAGTTGATGAAGCACTCCTCAATTCTATTGAAGGTACGCTATCTAAATGTAGTTTTGCTTATCAAACTCAACAGATACTAAATAAATATTTTGTTTCTAAATGTGATGGAGATAAATGTAGATTATTTTTATCATTGTTAAAATCTAGGGGCATGAATATTGTTAGGAAATTGTTAGGGATAAAGATGATAAATACTTATGGACCAAGTTCTCATATAGTTAAAAGCTTAGTAGATGCCTTTGGTAAAATTGCTAAGAACACACGGTCAAAGGACCGCAATGCGGCTCGTCATGTGTTGTCACAAGCAATTGTAAATAAGAACACCAGGGTCCTTCGTTTTCTCAAGCCTGCATCTAAACTAGTTAATTTGAATGTAAAAACCCTCCGTAGGTATTCTATTAGAAGATAACATCTTGACACAACCGCCCACACAGATTTTTGGGACTTTATTGGTTAGTTTCCACATCATGACATGAAGCTAGTTGATGCAGTAAAGGGACTAGTGCATATTTTTTGGCATGATCACACAAGGCCTTCTTCAAACTAGAAGGATGTACTAAAACTGAGAAGGGGTTCAAAGGACCTTGAACCACATATTAAGCATCTTCTTGATATAACACAGACAGAACTATACGAGAAATTTAGGAATGAACATAGCCAATTGAATTTGGGGCAAAGATCTTTTGAGAAATGTAAGCCCTAGTATGTTAGAATAAATACTCTTCATAACACTTGTTGTTGTAGATACCATGTAGAATATGAATATTACTATGAAACATTTTTGTACATTCATGGTGTGTTGCATACTAACCATGTGCAGGATTGCTCCTTGACAATACCACCGACCTCATCAAGAGAATTCATTCATAATATCATGTGCAATAGGCTTGAGGGACAAACATACTATGCAAAATCCTGTTTGGATGGAACTTGCTCCAACTGTGCTAGAATGGCATTATTGAGGCAATGTATGCAAGAGACTGGAGACAATGAATTTGTGAATATGGTTACAGACATGAAAAGTTTCAAATATATCAGCTATGAAATAGTCCTAGAGAAAGAAAGCAAAAAAATACAATTGGTGACATCTCAGGTACATGCATTTATCTATAAATTTATGTTTGAACAGTTTCATTTCATTCCTTACTTACAAAAAAAACATGATATTGAGATCATTTTGTGTCAACAGGTACAAGTTAGTGTCTTCATCAAGGAATTTATTGAAAAGACACATCAATATGTTCAACATGTCCACTTGGAATGATGGCAGAATGAGAAGTTTAGAATATGCAGAGATATATTTCCTCGTGGTACTATACTTTTAGTTGTTGATTTTTCCGAGAACTACACTCTGCAACCTCAAAATGAGATCCAAAGTCAATATTATCACTCTGAGCAAGTTTCCTTGATGGTGCATATCACATATAGCCATGGCCCAAATAGCAGTGAAGAGCAAAGAGAAATTCTAAAGGAATATCACTTCTACATAAGTGATGATAGGTGCCATGACTTCCACTATGTACATCATTGCCTCATCATGTTCTATGATCATTTGAAGGGCAGGAACATACAGATGGATCGACACTGGATTTGGTCTGATGGATGTGCTGATCAGTTCAAAAATGCACGCATATTTTGATGGTTGTGTCCATTGCATAAAAACTACAAAGTTCCACATATGTGGAACTATTTTGAGACTGGGCATGGCAAAGAAGAGCATGATGGAGCCGGAGCATGTGTCAAAACAGCCCTATGAAGAGAGGAATTGAAATTATCTACAATATCTACTGTTTGAAATGCTCAATCTATAGTTAGGTAGTGCACGTCAGTAATGGGAGAGGAATCAGCTATGCGTGTAGAATCCACAAGAAAGAGACATGTGGAGAGATTCTTCTGGGAGATGGTAGTCACAGATCGTTCACATGCATAGGAATGCAAGACTGTTCCTGGGACTCATGGCTTTCATTCAGTTCGAAGCTCTGATAACCCAGTATTTGAAATTTGGACCAGAATACTCGCTTTTTTTTGCCCGCCTTGTTGTGATGGTGACTGGGATGTGTGTGAATCATTGGATTGGGTTGATGGATGGGATCGCATATCAATTCCATTTGATCAACATGCAATTGTTGAGTTAACTCCGTTGGAATAATACCAATTGTTTATTTCTATAGATTTTGATCATGTATCAGAACTTGTACAACCTGGTATGATGAATTTCCTTAACATTTTTTTGTTTATTTACATAGTCTTGAAACTCACATTAATGGCCTTGTATCACATGAAAAATATTTTATCATATACCTACAATCATACTATGCAAGACACATATATGAAGTGGTTCCCTCAAAAGATAGTGAATGGGGTGGTGATTACTGGCTGGCATGTTGTATAGAGGGAAAGCAAATCCTCATTATGTCCATAATTGATCATGAAAACAACCACTTCCCCATCGGGTCTATGGTTGTTAAAGGTGAATACCTTACACATGACAACAATGCAAGAAAGAAGGGTGGATATGTTTACAGGGATTACAAACCAGGTACAAGTTTGTATCAATTTACCAACTTAATCATTGGTACAAACCTCCAGGTACGAACAATCCCTAGCCGAAATTCATCGAAGGTACACTACTTCTTACTGGATATAGAGCACAAGAGACTAATGGAGACCATCATTATAAGAGATGATTCGGAGGGCTTGGTTGTATGATAATAGGTGGGATCTAGCATGATGGGGTATGTATCATAATTTTAATTTTCCCATGTATGTTTCTTATGAATATGTCAATTTTGTGTTCTTGATATGCAAAATTTTCCATAATATTGTTTATAAATATGCCAAAAGTTCTCTTGTATGTCAAGTTAACAAACATGGAAAATTTTACATATGATCAATAAACCCTATATATCAATCATATGAACATTTCAATATCTCATTCACATGATATACATAACATTAGAATACATACATGTACCTCTTTAGGCCCATACCTATCAAAGTTCTTTGTAGGCTCTCTTACAGGACTAGTGTTGAAATATTGTAACTTCGAAGAATATTCTATATGTATCTTTTGTGGTCCTTGATGGTCCTACCAGGAGAACCACTTGTATTATCTTGTACCCCAATGCTTCTAATCGGAAGAACTAATAAGAGTCATGAGGTTGTCCCCTCTAATTGTAAAGGTGGGTCATTAGCACCCCAGTGTGCTTACTTGAGCCTACATTTGTAACTCGAGCCTACATGATTAAATCGAGCCTACATGTCGAATGAGTTAATTCAAGTGAACGGATGAATATAAATAGAGGTTTGGTGTTCCTCATTTGAAACACACACACTCTCACTTGTGTAGCGCATTAGTGGAGAAAAGAAGTAGATGGAGAAGGAGGAGGATCAGGATTTGATCTCCTTGTTGGTTTTATATTTTATATTTTTGGGACATCTATATTGAGGAAGCTTTTGTTGGATTTTTCCCTTTAGGGTTTTCCCAGGATAAATATTTGTGTTCCTTTTGTATGGTTGTGCTTGTCTATCTTTCAATGATCCTGTTTATATGCTTTTGTTATGAAAATGAAATGAAATACTGATGTCTTAGCTAAGCATATGAAAATTTAACATGGTATCAGAGCCACCTTGAAAGAAGACATTATGCAGCTACAGAAGCTAGGGCTTCTTACTTTTTTTGTTCTCTCTCCACAATCAATCAGCAAAAGAATGCTAGGCTGACTCTCCATTGAAGGGTGCATCTTTCTGTCGAAGCGGAATTCGATTCCGAGCATTTTCAGTTTTCAGTGCAGGAAATTAGGGATTCTTATAGAAGAAGAATTTTTGAGTGAGCCTAGCATAGTATTTCTATCCTTATCAAAATCAAATTTTAGAGACCTATATCAGGATTTTTGGTTGGGTGAAACTCCGGGAAAGTCAAACCCTAGTTTGACCCCGAGCTAGAAAAACCCTAAATACTAAAACTGCTGATTTTTGGTACATTCGCTATATCTTGCAATTGGCGAAGGCCCAGGAGAAAAAAATTGCAGAGTCCAAATATAAAATCCTGATGTACACTGTATCCAAAATTCTGGGTCAGATTTTCTATCTTCTAGGAGATATGATACCTCCAAGTTAGGGTTCCATCATCTTCTAGAATTCATCCCTAAACAGGACACCTGGGGAGAATTGCAATATATTGGGATACAAAGGTCCAAATGGAATTCCTGAAGATGTTACAGAAATAGAACAGACTATACTTACTGTGGTCCGAAGTTCAGAACCATAAGATGAAACAGTGACACGTGGCAGGCCGTACAACTTCGTTGTTCTGAACAATCCTATAACAGGTCACCTTGGGAAAATGATCATAAATCCCAATTGGTGAAACAAATTATAATAAAACCTATGGTTTTGGATCATTGAAATGTGAGGTTACCTCAGTGTGAAATTTCAGATTCAGCGGAGTAGTAATTTCGGAGATATCATAGAAGAAATTTCGGAGATATCATAGAAACAGTGACAGGAATTTCTGCAGAAGAAATTGGAAAACTAGGGCTTCCTATTCCGGGAGCTTCCCTCCACTATTTTCAGAAAATGAGTACATTGGACAGCTCCATTTGAAGAGATATATATTTCTATCCAATCATATCTGAAAGATTCCAAGTTTTGAAAATTAGGGTTTCTCTGAAAAACCCTAGATCAGCTAGCTCCGGAAGTAGGATGGACACCTCAAATCGGTAAGATCTAATCTTTTGCTATTTGCATTTAAGGTTCTCATTTCAAAGTGATCTATCACATCAGCTTGATGATAAGCTTGGTAAATTTGAAAACTTCCAAGCATGGAAGTATTTGATCTCTCTGAAGAAAATGAATTGGACACCTTCATGAGTAGAGAGGTTCCAGTTCCAGAAGGAGATGAGGCTCAAAGTCTTACACAAGAAGAACTTGATCAAGGCCAAGAAGATCATTGTTGATTCAATCATGGATCAACTTGTACCACAAGTGTCTTCCATAAAGACACCGAAGATGTTTGATTCCTTGATCAAGCTATTTGAAGATAAGAACATAAATTAGAAGACGGCTTTGAGAAAACAATTGAAGAATGTGAAGATCCAGAATGCAGAACATCTTGAAGCGGTAGAAGAAGAAGTGGAGAATGCAGAAGTGGTAATAGCCACCTTGAATGGTCTCCCAGGATCATAGAATTCATTCATTTGAGAAATGTGTGCCAGAAGGAAGTAATTACTTTCAACATACTTTGGGAAGAAGAAGAAGCTCAACTCATAAGAAGAGAAGAAGAAGATGGGAGCAATTGAATATCAAGCTCTCACCATTCAAAGAAGATCCCTCAAGCGATGAGGAATGTGAAGAATTCAATTCTTGAAGAACCTCCTATCCATATTATCATTTGGATAAGAAATGATGATGTCATGAATGAAGAAGATGATGAAGTAGAAGCATCAAGAAGGATTCTACCCACGAAACGAATAAAAGATAAGTATTCAATTGTCTTTGCATGATATTGTTTTGTTATGCATTTGATTATATTTAGTTGATGTCTTATGCATGATAGATTGTTTTCATTAATGACAGTATACTACTAATATGCATGTGATCGGTAAGTAGCTCATGGTGCTATACGTCTCTCCATTGATACTTATCTAGAATGAAACCTCTTTGTTGACATATTGGATTAGTGCACAAATCTCAATGATATCATGGTAGAGATGGAAGGCATCTAGAAAAGTTTCTGTGAGATATGGATGAATGGTGTATTGACTAAACAGTTGCATGATGCATAAGAATTTATCGCTATGCATATGTTTTATGAAATAGTTCTAACCATGCAACTGGTGCATTTGAATTGTAGGAAAGGTCATGTACAACCTCCTACAAGAAAAGAAGGATGAGACTTGTTCTGAAGAACAAGTGATGACAATTCAATATTCACTCCAATAAACATGAATATGAAGCTCCCAGGGTCAGAGACACCATGATGGAAGAAAGAGCTTCAGAGAGCGGTATATCCACCTTGAAGGATGAAGACCACCATGGGTACGACAGATAAATCAAGATGAAGAAAAGAATGCTATGAAAGAAGCTATGATCAAAGAGTAACAATTGATCATGAGGAATGATGTATTTGATATGGTTTCAAGAAATAAAGGGAAGTACGTAGTATCTTCCATATGGATTTACAAGAACAAGTGTACAAAGCAAGGTTCGTGATTTGGCTCAGAAAGAATAGACTATGACATGAAATACTCTGTTGACCAGTATATATCAAGCATAGAACCACTTGTACAGAATGAAGAGGGAAGATGATACTCCACTTCAGGGGGAGTGACTACAAAATATATCTGAGTTCATCATGGTATGACATGATGGACAGCTTCTTGATGGATCGATACTTTACCAAGAGTAAAGTGGGTTCCAACCTTCTAGGTTGAATACAAAAGACTAGGACATGTTTTGACAAGATGAACTCATGGAAGATGTTATGATGAAAGAATACTAGAATGATGTACTCAAACCAGAAAGCAAGAATGTTGTATCTTACAAATGGATTTGCAAGATAAAATACGTTGTTGATAGAAGTAAGGAAAGACTTGTGGCTAGAGGTTTCTACAAGAAAGAGGGAATTAATTCTGAAGAGACACTTACTTTAGGAAGCAAGGTACACTTCCTTCAGAAGTATGATGGTAGTTGCTTCCATGATGAAGTAAATACAAGACTTCCTTAATGGTATGATTGGGGAAGATTTTTACATCGAATAGTCACAAGAATTTGAAGTCGAAGACAGATGGACTCACATATGCAAGATGAAGAAGGCCCTATATGGCCTGAAGCAAGTTCCCAAAGCTTGGTATGGAAGAATAGATAGTTTCTTGTCAATTATGGGTAAAGCTGATCCTAACCTTTATCTAAAGGTTGTAGAAGATGAACCTGTCATCCTGTTATTATATGTGGATGACTTATTCTTGACAGGGAATGAGAAATAGATTATGGAAATAAAGAAGAAACTAGCAGAAGAATTTGAGATGAAAGACCTTGGGTTAATGCATTATTCCTAGGTTTGGAAGTATGGAAAAGTTTAGAAGGAATATTTCTCAACCAGGGAAAGTATGTAGTAGAGATATTAAAGAGATTCAATATGTTGGAATGCAAAGTCATGGCCACACCCATGGACTCCAACTTGAAGCTGTTAGATGATCACTCATCAGAGTTAGTGGATGTGACTCATTACAGATAGATCATTGGGTCATTGATGTACTTAACAAATTCTAGACTAGACATTTGTTTTGCTGTGAACAGCTTAAGTCAATATCTTGTTCAACTAAGACGGGTTCACCTAGTAGCTGCAAAGCATGTGATGAGATATCTAAAAGGGACTATAGAATTTGGTTTATACTATGATGGTAGCCATGAGTATAGATTGTATGGCTACACAGATGCAGATTAGACTGGAAGTATCTCAGAAAGGAAAATCACATTAGGTAGATGCTTTTGTTTGGGGTCTGCTATGAGTTCATGGTTTAGCAAGAAACAGTCTAGTGCTTCTCATGGCACGGCTGAAGCAAAATACATAGAAGATTGCTCTGCTAAGTTGTGAAGTGATATGGCTTCAGAAACTGATATCAGGTCTCTTTGACCTGAAGATGGATACTACAATGATTCTATGTGATAACAGAGAACCCTGTGTTTCGATTGTAACACATAGAAATCTGGTATTTCTACATACGAGATAAGATGCAGATGATTATGTTTCAGTATTTACATACTGTAGATGCAGATGATGATGATTCCGTATTTATATACTGAAGATATAGATGATGATGCTTTCAGTATTCACGTACTAGAGATAGAGATGGTGATAGTTCAGTATTCACATACTAAATATGTAGATGATGATGGTTTGAATGATGATGTATTGATGAATCCTTTGTCTCGGGTAAAGTTTGAACACTTTCAAGACAAGCTTGGTGTTGTTCAAAAAGACCTTCCTCGAAAGGGGGAGTAGTGATGTTGCAGTGGGATTGTATCATCCCTGGGCACTTTCCCTAAAGTGATCCGGAGACCTTGGTCCTCGAGAATGAAGACGGATTGTATCATCCCGAGACATATGTCTAGAAGTGATCCGGTGACTTCGGTCATAGAGAATGTGGTGGGATTGTATCATCCCTGGGCACTTGCCCAAAAGTTACCCAGATACCTCGGTCTTCAAGAATAAAGAGGGATTGTATCATCTCGAGACATCTGTTCAAAATGTATCTGGAGGTCTCAGCCCCCGTGAATGTGGTAGGATTGCATCATCCCTGAACTTCGGTTCAAAATGTATCCATAGGTCTTGGCCCCTGTGAAAGTGGTGGATTACATCATCCCTGAACCTCGGTTCAAAATGTATCCGGAGGTCTCAGCCCCCGTGAAAGTGGTAGGATTGCATCATCCCTAAACTTCGGTTCAAAATGTATCCAGAGGTCTCGGCCCCCGTGAAAGTGGTGGATTGTATCATCCCTGAACCTCGGTTCAAAATGTATCCGAAGGTCTCGGCGCCCGTGAAAGTGGTGGATTGCATCATCCCTGAACCTTGGTTCAAAATGTATTCAGAGATCTCAGTCCCCGTGAATGTGGTAGGATTGTATCATCCTTGAACTTCGGTTCAGAACGGATCCGGTGACTTCAGTACTCGAGAACGTGTGTTGATGTCGTAATTCCTAGAGGAAGGATTGTCTGAGTTCCACATCTGTGTTGATCCCATAATTCCGAAAGGAAGGATCGTTAGTAACTCCGTAAAGACCTAAATCTCGTAATTCCGAAAGGAAGGATCATTGAATTGATCCCATAATTCCAATAGGAAGGATTGTCTGAGTTCCACATATGTGTTGATCCCGTAATGCCAATAGGAAGGATTTTCTGAGTTCCACATCTGTGTTGATCCCATAGTTCCGAAAGGAAGGATCGTTAGTAACTCCGTAAAGACCTAAATCCTATAATTCCAAAAGGAAGGATCATTGAATTGATCCCATAATTCCAATAGGAAGGATTGTCTGAGTTCCACAGATGTGTTGATCCCATAATTCCAATAGGAAGGATTGTCCGAGTTCCACAAATGTGTTGATCCCATAATTCCGAAAGGAAGGATCGTTAGTAACTCCGTAAATACCTAAATCCTGTAATTCCGAAAGGAAGGATTATGTTGATGTTTTTATGATGATGATGATGTTTTTGATCGAAAGATTAGATGTTGCTGATGATGATGATGTTCTCTGATCGAAAGATCAGAAGTTGCTGATGATGATGATGTTCTCTGATCGAAAGATCAGAATATGATGATGATGATGTTTTCTGATCGGAAGATCAGAAGTTGCTTATGATTATGGTGTTGCTGATGATGATAATGTTTTCTGATTGAAAGATCAGAATGCGATGATGATGATGATGTCATATTATCAAAGTATGATGATGATGACGTACTGATCAAAAGATCAGAATATGATGATGAGTTGATGTTAGAGTATGATGATGTTCGGTTGATGACGGTTCTGATTGAAAGATCAAAGGCTGATGATAATGATGAGTCTGATTGAAAGATCAGAGTATGATGATGATGTTGGTGCTGATCGAAAGGCCAAAGTGCTGAAGACGATGTTGCTAATCGAAAGGTGAAAGTGTTGAAGATGATGTTGTTGATCGAAAGGTCAAAGTGCTGAAGATGTTGCTGCTGATTGAAAGGTCTAAGTGTTGAAGATGTTGCTGATCGAAAGGTCAAAGTGCTGAAGATGTTGTTGAAAGATATTGCTGATCGAAAGGTCAAAGTGTTGAAGATGTTGTTGATGTTGATTAAAGAAGTTGCTAGCGTCGAATACTGAAGATGAAGAGTATATGATGTTGAAAAGCTTCCAATGATTTATAGGTGTGTTACCCTGATGATGTTGATTATGTCCTCTCCTACTATTGTTGTTGTTGTTGTATAATACCCTTCTCGTTA
The DNA here is from genome assembly GCA_001517045.1 of Pseudotsuga menziesii. Taxonomy (NCBI): domain Eukaryota; kingdom Viridiplantae; phylum Streptophyta; class Pinopsida; order Pinales; family Pinaceae; genus Pseudotsuga; species Pseudotsuga menziesii. Next base: position 764,003 of record LPNX010317826.1, on the reverse strand, counting down.
AGGGGGAGTGTTGAAATATTATAACTTCGAAGAATATTCTATATGTATCCTTTGTGGTCTCCGATGGTCCTACCAGGAGAACCACTTGTATTATCTTGTACCCCGATGCTTCTAATCGAAAGAACTAATTAGAGTCATGAGGTTGTCCCCTCTAATTGTAAAGGTGGGTCATTAGCACCCCAGTGTGGTTACTCGAGCCTACATGTGTAACTCGAGCCTACATGATTAACTCAAGCCTACATGTCGAATGAGTTAATTCAAGTGAATGGATGAATATAAATAGAGGTGTGGTGTTCCTCATTTGAGACACACACACTCTCACTTGTGTAGCGCATTAGTGGAGAAGAGAAGTAGCTGGAGAAGGAGGAGGATTAGGCTTTGATCTCCTTGCTGGTTTTATCTTTTATCTTTTTGGGACATCTATATTGAGGAAGCTTTTGCTGGGTTTTTCCCTTTAGGGTTTTCCTAGGATCAATATTTGTGTTCCCTTTGTATGGTCGTGCTTGTCTATCTTTCAGTGATCCTGTTTATATGCTTTTTTTATGAAAATGAAATGAAATACTGATGTCTTAGCTAAGCATATGAAAATTTAACAACTAGAACCCTAATTTTTCAAGCAAGTAATATTATCAATGTTTTCAGCCGATATATACAACTAGGATGATGGAAACAAGATGCCAAAATGATAAACTTATGTTTTAAGGATTGTATAATTTCCTTCTTGACAACTCACCTCTTATGCCCGCATGTCCATTTCCCGGTGACCTCCGTCTACGGTGGTTTCTGAAACTAGGGTTTCGCTTAATAGGGGACAATGCAGTCACGCCAACGAGGGAAAAACTTGGAAAGCCACGGATGGTGGGGATTAGGTTGGCGTTTCCATATTTCCATTTCCCAAACACACTAGCAAGAGTTGACGGAATTCAAAATTGCGGCTCCATGAGGTTTTTTGCACACCAGGCACAAGTCCACCAGGTGTCCCTGAATGGTATCTGGAGGTGACCTGCAACTCACCATAGATCGATTCTCAGGCCTTTGATCGATGAACCATCGATTCCATTGGATTCGTGATGTGGGATTTTATCTAAGGAGGGGGGGGGCTCTCCCTCCTGGCCATTGCCCGGTGACCTTTGTCTATGGTGGTTTCTGAAACTAGGGTTTCGCTCACTAGGAGACCATACAGTCACACCAACGAGGGTCAAATTTGGAAATCCATGGAAGGTGGGGATGAAGTTGGCATTTCCATATTTCCCATGCCCAAACATGCTAGCAGGAGTTAATGGAATACAAAATTGTGGCTCCGTGAGGTTTTTTGTGCACCGGGCACAAGTCCATCAGGTGTCCCTAAATGGTATCTAGAGGTGACCTATAACTCTCCATAGATCGATGCTCGGGCCTCCGATTGATGAACCATCAATTCCATTGGATTCGTGACATGGGATTTTAGCTAGGGGGGGCCTCTCCCTCCTATCCATTTCCCGACAACTTCTGTCTACAGTGGTTTCTGAAACTAGGGTTTCACTCAATAGGGGATAATGCAGTCATGCCAATGAGGGCCAAAGCTAGAAAGCCACGAACGATGGGGATGCGATTGGAATTTACATATTTCCCATGCCCAAACACACTAGTAAGAGTTGACATAATTCAAAATTGTGGCTCCGTTAGGTTTTTTGCGCACTGAGCACAAGTCCACCAAGTGTCCCTGAATGGTATCTGGAGGTGACCTGCAACTAGCCATAGATCTATGCTCGGGCCTTCGATCAATGAACCGTCAATTTCATTGGATTCGTGATGTGGGATTTTATCCAGGGGGCGGCCTTTCCCTCATGTCCATTTCCCAGTGACATCCGCTTATGGTGGTTTTTGAAACTAGGGTTTCACTCAGTAGGGTACAATGCAGTCATGCTAATGAGGGCCAAAGTTGGAAAGCCACGGATGGTGGGGATGCGGTTGGTGTTTCCATATTTCCCATGCCCAAACACATTAGCAGGATTTTATGGAATACAAAATTGCGGCTCCGTGAGTTTTTTTGCGCACCGGGCACAAGTCTACCAGGTGTCCCTGAACGGTATCTAGAGGTGACTTGCAACTTGCCATAGATCAATGCTCGGACCTCCGATCCAAAAATCGTTGATTCCGTTGGATTTGTGACATGATATTTTAGCTAGGGGGGGCCTGTACCTCCTGTCCATTGCTCGGTGACCTTCATCTACAGTGGTTTCTGAAACTAGGGTTTCGCTCAGTAGAGGACAATGCACTCATGCCAACGAGGTCCAAAGTTGGAAAGCCACGGATGGTGGGGATGCGGTTGGTGTTGCCATATTTCCCATGCCCAAACACACTAGCAAGAGTTGAGGGAATTCAAAATTGCGGCTCCGTGAGGTTTTTTGCACACCAGGCACAAGTCCACCAGGTGTCCCTGAATGGTATCTGGTGATGACCTGCAACTCACCATAGATCGATGCTCGGGCCTTCGATCGATGAAACATTGATTCCGTTGGATTCATGACATGGGATTTTATCTATGGGGGGCCTTTCCCTCCTATCCATTTCCTGGTGACCTCCGTCTATGGTGGTTTCTAAAACTAGGGTTTTGCTTAGTAGGGGACAATGCAGTCACGCCAACAAGGGAAACGTTGGAAAGCCATGGACGATGGGGATGTAGTTAGAATTTCCATATTTCCCATGCCCAAACATGCTAGTAGGAGTTGACAGAATAAAAAATTGCGGCTCCGTGAGGTTTTTTGCACACCAGGCACAAGTCCACCAGGTGTCCCTGAATGGTATCTGGAGGTGACCAGCAACTCACCATAGATCGATTCTTGGGGATTCGATCGATGAACCGTTGATTCTGTTGGATTCATGACGTGGGATTTTAGCTAGGGGGGCCTCTCCCTCCTATCCATTTCTTGATGACCTCCGTCTACAGTGGTTTCTGAAACTAGGGATTCGCTTAGTAGGGGAAAATGCAGTCACGCCAATGAGGGCCAAATTTGGAAAGCCATGGATGGTGGGGATGCGGTTGGTGTTGCCATATTTCCCATGACCAAACACACTAGCAGGAGTTGACGAAATTCAAAATTGTGGCTCCATGAGGTTTTTTTGCGCACCGGACACAAGTCCACCAGGTGTCCCTGAACGATATCTGGAGGTGAACTACAACTCGCCATAGATCGATGCTCAGGCCTCCAATCGATGAACCGTAAATTTCGTTGGATTCATGACATGGGATTTTAGCTAGGGGGGGGGATTTCCCTCCTGTCCATTGCTCGGTAACCTCTATCTACAGTGGTTTCTGAAACTAGGGTTTCACTCTGTAGGGGACAATGTAGTCACGCCAACGAGGGCCAAAATTGGAAAGACACAGACGATGGGGATTCAGTTGGCGTTGCCATATTTCCCATGCCCAAACACTCTAGCAGGAGTTGACGAAATACAAAATTGCGGCTCCGTGAGGTTTTTTGCGCATCGGGCACAAGTCCACCAAGTGTCCCTAATGGTATCTGGAGGTGACCTGTAACTCACCATAGATCAATTGTTGGGCCTCCGATCGATGAACCGTCAATTCCATTGGATTTGTGACATGGGATTTTAGCTAGGGGGGGCCTCTCCCTCCTATACATTGCCTGGTGACCTTTGTCTACAGTGGTTTCTGAAACTAGGGTTTCGCTTAGTAGAACACAATGCAGTCATGCCAATGAGGGCCAAAGTTGGAAAGCCATGGATGATGGGGATGCGATTGGCATTTCCATATTTCCCATGCCCAAACATGCTAGAAGGATTTGACAGAATTCAAAATTGCGGCTCCGTGAGGCTTTTTGTGCATTGGGCACAAGTCCACCAAGTGTCAATGAACGGTATGTGTAGCTGACCTGCAAATTGCCATAGATCGATGCTCTGGCCTCTGATCAATGAACCGTCAATTCCGTTGGATTCTTGATGTGGGATTTTAGCTAGGGTGGGTGTTGTCCGCCGATTGCACACCTGCAGCAAAAATATTTG
>LPNX010317826.1:715245-756732 GCA_001517045.1 Pseudotsuga menziesii | reverse complement strand
AGACGGATCAACTGATACACTGGAGTCAGACTTTGAACAAGTCTGTCAATTGGTGGCTCCTCAGGTAACCCAACTATGGTACAGAAAAGTTGGTAACAGTGGGGCCTCCCCCGCTTGTCCATTTCCTCGTGATCACTGTATATGGTGATTTATGAAACTAGGGTTTCGCTTAGCATGGGACAATGCAGTCACTCCAATGAGGGCCAAACTTGGACAATGCATTTCATGCCAATGAAGGCCAAACTTTGAAAACCATATCCCTAACTAGGATTTATTGTTTAACATGCATGGCCCATAACCATAACCCTACCAAGGAAACCCTAATCCTAACCCTAATCATATCTTACTATCACAACTCAATTCAAAATCAATCTAATGTCCAACTCAATTTTTTCAAATCCGCTGGACTTATGCTTCAAATCATGTTGATTCACAAAGTTGGTTCTCGGTCTTTGGATTCTATGGTAGTTCCTTTAATGCTGAGTGATTAGTCATTGGGTGCATGAGGTTTTTTGAATAGTGTTGTTGGTCGTTGATGAAATGTGAAGCCTGTATTGCACTTAGTTTTATTAAATTATACTTGAGCATTGAATTAACATGTAATTTAATCATCCAAACTCACAATTTTTAATTAGATATATCCAATTGGTGTGCATGTAGTGAGTTCATTAAAACCTTGAAATACATTGTATTGCACTTATATTTATTAAATTACATGAGCAAGAACTTTGAATTTAGTGTGCATGTAGTGAGATCATTGAAACCTTTAAATATAATAGTTTTTTCTTTTAACATAGTGCATTCATAAATAATAGATAATCCACACAATTCAATACAATAGATTGAGACAAGAACATGTGGAAACCAAAGAACAAATTCAAAGTGAAATGTATCATTCATTTATAACTGAAATGTCAATGTACATGTCTCCAAAAGTACATATATATCCAAAGGTAACCAGAAGTACATGTGTTTCCACAACTATACAAGACTATCCAAGCCACATGTACATGTATCCAAAACTATCCAAGCCACATGTACATGTAAGTGAAATGTCAATGTACATGTCTCCAAAAGTACATGTATCCAAAACTATCCAAGCCACATGTACATGTAAGTGAAATGTCAATGTACATGTCTCCAAAAGTACATGTATCCAAAACTGTCCAAGCCACATCTACATGTATCGAAATGTACATATCCCATAAGACACATCAAAACTCAAGCTTCGTCTTGTTCTTTCTCGAGGTTGATCTTGTGGGCACAACTCTAGGACCAGTGTGCATCTATGGATCCTACAAATTAAATATCCCATATAAATGCTATGTCAATTGCATACTACTCGATGCTAGAAGATGACTCTCAATTGCATACTACGTCAATTGACCAGGGAACTCGATACTAGAAGATGACTCTCAATTGCTACGTCAATTGCATACTACTAGTTTTCCATAGAAAGTCCCATATAAATGCTAGCTCAACTCTAGATTTCATGCCATCTCCTAGAGGATTTCTTCTAGCTCAACTCTAGATTTCTTGCCATCGTTTACAGGGTTTCATGGTTGACGTCTATGTGGATGTGTTTTTTTTTCAATGAAACTACTAACATGGTCAAACTTTTATCCCCAATAAAGGTAACTAACCAATACTCTATCACTTTTGATATCTTACACATGATTTCAACGAACCAAACATATATCACTTTTGAATTTTAGTGGGTAGTCGATCAAAATATATCCGTTACCAAAAATATAACGACTAGCAGGTTGCATTCCATAATTGGCAAGAGCTATCCATTGAGCTGCAAAGCATTTAATGTCGTTGCAGCAAGCTTGTTGACCATTGGATCTTGAGCAGCTCAAGATCCAACGGTCAACAAGCTTGCTGCAATGGCATTAAATGCTCTGCAGCTCAATGGATAGCTCTTGCCTCCATAATTTGGTGGTCGTCGATCAAAATTACATCCGTTACCAAAAATATAAATATAATTATTAATGATGAGCAGGGTTGCATTCCATAAATCGTATTAATATTCTCTCAATCATCAAGCCATTACTGAGTAAAGAGTTTTTTGATTTGAGGAATAGTGCATTCTGTTTTTTTCTTTCCCTGCGTGTTTTAGAAAAACAGACATCTCAAGCTGTCGTACGATATCAATTGAAGGGCTCTGCATCTCACCGCTCCACCCACATCAGGTGGCCTCGGCTAAAAGGAGAACAACTAGTAGTAGAGCTCCACCTTGAATAGCTCCACGGAGGAACTCTGCGTGTCTCTCCTCCAAAGATCATACGGCCCTAGCTAACTAGAAAGCAACCTCTACCCATCTCTCCTCCAAAAATCAGATGGCCCCGACTAACAAGAAAACAACTAGCAGTTCATCTATACCTATAGGGACAAGCTCTGCCCGTGTCTCCAAAAAAACAGATGCAGACAAAAAAATGAAGCAGGAGGCGGCCACACGGCCCGGGCCGAGAGTTAAATTGTCCAATGAATGCAAAGAAAGGTTAGACGAGCTGACTAGATCTTTGGATTTCAGAACTTTAGGATCCGCCATCGACTATATATTACCCACGCTTCAGGGAGCAAAAGAAATCCAAGAAATAACCAAATATAAGGGCAACGTCAATGGCTGGAAAACCATCGATTGGCTACTTGATATGGCGCGAACCAAACAGTCCCCGGGCTTCCAAAATGAACGCAGACAGCTCGATTGGATATTGCCGACTGAAATACAGCGTTTGGAAGAGGTGACCAGAGAGCTGGGCTTCGAAAGAGGTGGAAAAACCCTTGATTGGTTATTCAAGATTGCATCCAAGGATTTTTTAATGCTCACCCAATCTCTTGGTATCCAAGAAAGTGCAAACATTATTCGATCTTTATTGGATCAGCTAAAGCCAGTCAATTGTCTCAAGTTTTCAAGGAGACTCTTCCCACACCGATACCCACGGGAGGAGTAGAAGGAGGGAGTATTACATGGTCTTCTTCAAATACTTCCACTTCCACACCCACACCCACAGGAGGAGGAGGCAATACTCCATGGCATTCTTCAAATCCTCATACTTCCATGCCCACACCCGTTCATAGCAGCACAGGGCCTGTGACAGCGCATCGTTCAGCTCTAGCAATGCCTGATACTTCTTTCAATGGATTTCATGGTGGCCAATCCCATATGAAGGGAGATGTCCAACTTCATGGGGGCTACGTGCCAAATAATGGTATGCTTAATTCATCAAGTATGATGCAGCCGATGTCCCTTCCTCATGCCCAAATTAACACTCGCAATTTCCGGGGAAAATTGCAACAAGCAGCTGGTCGACAGAATATTCAATTTCACAACAGAGAGGGTGACAGACTAAAAGGAAGCGATCAAGCACAAGATTATCAGACACAAGTGGACAAAGAGGAGGCAATATTCCCACACTGACACCCACAGAAGGAGTCGGAGGTGGACTAGGGAGAGGTGCTATACAAATCCTCATACTTCTATTCCCACATCCACAGGTGGACTAGGGAGAGGTGCTATACATACACCGCCACCCACAGGACCTGGGACAGCGCATCGTTCAGATATACCAATGCCTCATACTTTCTTCAATGGATTTTCTAGTGGTCAATCTTAAATGCAGGGAGATGGCCAACTTCAGGGGAGCTACATGTCAAATAACGGTATTTTTAATTCATCAACAATGAAGCAGCCAGAAGATTATCCATTTGCCTACACTGGCAATACTGTGGGGGCGGGGGCGGGAACCGGAGTGAGAGCATCCCCACAAATAACTCTTGTGCGGAATTCAATAAACAGTCATCCGAATCATAATCCCGCCAGTGTTCATTATGGTGATAGGGGAATTAGAGTGGATCAGCTGCAGGCACCTCATCAGGTAAATCAGTTCATTTCCCAAGGTTCTAATTCTATAAACAGGCGATGCATCACCAGATTAATGAGATTGGAAATATTGTAACTCAAACTAAAACAGAGAAGCAGTAGGATTTTACAATTGAAATGGAAGGTCAGAAAGATGGAGGATGGAATGAAGTATCGCCATGGGCATCAGAAGTTAAAAATGAACAGGTAGGCTCAATTACAGAGGCAAGAGAGTTCAGCATTCGGCTTGATGCAGACTTCCATGACTTCGATATGTCGTTGTTTGATCAATGATACTTGGTATTCCACGGTATGGACTTTGTACGATGAAAGTATCTAGCCTGTATCATTTTTGTGATTTCTATCTAATTAGATTAGTAATGGTTTGTTGAATAGTAATAACTTGTTTCGGTAAAGGTTGGCTGCTGAAAATGATATTAATTTTTTTCTGTAATATTGAATTTTGATGGAGCAGAGATTGCATGGAATGTGTATGGAGTATGGATTTGGATCCAATACCGAAGCAAACTTAGTTGCTCTCTGGAGTTATTATAATTTGTGATTAGTGGTATCTCTTTTATCCTGGTTATGGTGATTCCTTGGATCTAGTACCAAAGCAAACTTTTGTTTCTCCCTGGGTTATTGTACTTTGTGATTAATGGTATATATTTTATTCTATTTTAGTTGTGGTGTTTTTCGAGTGACTGTATAGTGGGTTAATGGAGAATACAATTTAAGCTTTTGAAGGTTTGTTTTTTCGTTTCTCACATCTACATGATATAACATTGAAGCAGATTATATGTTACAAAAGGTTGTGAATACTAATAAAGGATTTGGGAATAATGATATTTTATTAAAGTAAGTATGTTGGATATCTTGTGATTTTTGAAGGTTGATTAGTAGCAGATTTGGGAATGCTGATATTTTTTGAAAGTAAGTATGTTGGATATCTTGTGACATTTGAAGGTTGATTTGTAGCAGATTTGGGAAGGGTGATATCTTGTAACATTCGAAGGCTGATGGATTTGTAGCAGTAAGTAATTAAGTAGACACCCACCTAGTTTCTAACCAGTGTTCTTATGGAAGGGGTGCCTTAACAGGACACCCATTCACTCCCATTCACCGTATGTTCTACACCCATTGGAATTATAATATTATGAGCTTATTATTAAGATTAAATTTGATTTTTTGAATTTTAACAAATATATAGTTTTAAATATTATAATTTGTATAAAATATTATGAATGGCTAGAGGGCGGGGATGGGGTTAGAGAGTTATTGTACTGTTATATTCCTCCTATGGAATGAATAATAATCAACATACAACATGCATCTCATAAGACTTATTAGTTAACAAAATCAACATGTGAAATGAAGAAATGAATGAATATTTCATAATTTAGGCCAACCATAATATGGGTTTATCAAAAGAATACTGAATGATGCATGGATTTGCCAAAGGAAAGCCATGCAATATGGAATGGAAAATCCCTCAAAACCATTGTGAATGTGCCAAGACATAGAACATTAACTTCCATAGTGCATTCAAAGATTTGCAACCACATTTTAGCTCTAAGAAAATTGAATTGACCTTTTCCACATGCTTGGGAACTCAATATCCCCATAGTTGTAGCCTATATCCACTTCATAACAGGGAGTATTCACATGAATAACTAGTTGTTGGTGGATCACCATTTGGCCTATAAAAGGAATCCATGAGGATGCCTTCTGGAAGTAGAAATCAAGAGAAAAGTTATGTTGCAATAATTAGTTTGAGGGAATCAAAGCTCATTTATCTTCTCTCTGAAGGACCCTCAAGCAATCAAAGCTCATTTTTCTTGCAAATGGTATCCACCCCTCCCAAAATGAGTGTTGGCTACAATTTGCAAGAAAAATTCTCCAAGGTGACACCATTGTATTCAATATTTTCCACCAAGACTAACATTCAGTTGATGTTCATCTCTTTGTTCTATTTTATGTCATTTATGCAAGTTTTATCTTCTAAGTAGTCATTATGCGTTGTTGTTTATTTAATATCTTCAACATTGTTTATTGGACTTAATATACATATACTTAACATGTGGCATTACTTGCAACCTACTAGGGAAGGAAGGATTTCCTAGACTTGGGCCATTATTATCACAATAGGACTGGTGCTCCATTTTGTGTTTTTCTTATTTTTCATGTCTTTAGGTTGTATTATTTATTGAATAATTTGGGGATTTTGGAAGATCATTACCATGTTGTTTATACCAAAGTATAATGTTGGAGCAGGGTCCTGCAGCTACAGAAGAAGCTGTTAATTTTGCCAGAAAGAAGTTAAGACAGAGCTACGACGCTGTAGCACGTTTTCAGCTGGAGAGCAGAGCCGGAAACCATGACTTTTAAGATAGAAAAGTCAAAGAAGGAAACGGTACCTGAGCGGCCGAGAAGAGAGAGCTCAACCATTACATTGAAGGCAGCAGCGGAAGACAGGAGGGCTCAACGACCCTCATAAAGGAGAAGGAGCAACGAGGTTGAAGCATTGAAGGCGAAGGATAGAAAAGAGAAGCAGTGCATAGTACCCATCATCAGTGTTGGGAAGCATGGAAGACTGCAGAGAGCTATTGTGTGACGGAAAGTGGCTACCTCAAGTACAGATATGGCCGACTGTCACTAGTTAGGGTTTTGGGTTACTATTGGGACAGGCCCACAGTGTTGTAATGGCAAGACCTTTGGGCTGCCTATAAAATGATATATTTTGTATTGTAAAGGGTTCGCGTGTTTTGTTTGGTTAACCGGTCATTCTGTTAGTTAGTTAGTTGGTTCATTCAGTTGTGAGTAGTGTTTTGCGGACTGGTAGACTGTTGTAAAAGCCTAGCTCTGGTTATGTTATTAGCGGAAGCAATCTTATGGTAACCAGTAGATGGCTTATAGAAAATACATGTAACGATCCGCAGGGATCGATAGAGAGGGGAGAGTATATTGTAGGAGAGAAAATAGATCTAAGAGAGAAGATCTTGAGCTGCATATGTGGTGCAGCAGAACTGTGTTTTACCTTCCCTGAGCTATAATAAAAACACAGTTCTGTGGACATAACTTCCATCCTGGAGGTGAACGACGTTAAAATCAAGTGTTATGCGATTATTTTATGTGTTATGTTTAATTATGCATGTCTCAGTCAGTTCATGGAATTTTTTTACAGTGTAATGAATGAATGTGTTAATCAGTTCACAGTATTATAGGAGGGTAAACACAAGTTAAAGTCTTTAGCATGTAGTGTATGGTTCATTTATACTTTGCATAAAACAGTCTTTCTAGTAGTATCGAATAGCCTTGTATGTTAAGCCTCGCACGTCGACACGAGAAATGCTAAGTGCGCTAAGTCGCGGAGGTAGGATATCACAGAGAGGTGATACTACATCGGTAGAGGAGCTGCGATGCGCGATACCGCAGGTTAAGGAATTAGCGTTGAGCAGGAGCTGCGTGTTGCATGATGCGCGGCGATGCCTTAAGGCCGGAGATATCGCAGTTAGGGAAAGTGCACGTCGCAGGAGAGGATCGCGCGATGGTGTAGCGGAACATCTCGCGGCTAGAAGATCTGCGGGATGAGGGGTCCGTGTGACATGAGTAGGAGATCGCGCGACGTGAGCAGGAGGTCACGCGACGCGTAGAGGAAGAGACCTCGCAGCTAGGAGAGCTGCGAACCACTAGTAGGATCGCCACAAAACCCGGTCCAAGACACTTGATTCTTTGGCCAACCCATTAGAGTCACTTCGAGTGAGACTTCAGGCCGCTTTGCGGTCTATCGCCGAAAGGGCCAGTGATCTAGGGGTGTTGTTGGTTGATTATAGTAAACCCGGGTCTGCCCAAAGCAGCCAACAAATGGTTCCGTTGCCGGTTTTGAACAACTGAGCGCTAATGTTCTATTGGCATCCCACCAGAGAAGAGTTTCACCAGTGGTTGGATTCAAACCTAAGGGATTTTGCCAAGAAAGAAAATCGGAGTCCTAAACTGAGCACAGAGGATTGGTTACAAAAGCATATCGCTTCAGATATACACGCCATATTTTTTGCAACCTATGGAAACGAGCTTTTCAACTGGTTATCCAAGTTGACAGATAGGAACATATTCAAGAAGAAAAGAAACATTGTCTGGACACCAGAGCTGATTCAGACCGTACAGAGACTCAACAATCCCATTACGAGAGCAGAAGACTTCTGGCTTGCGAGTGTGCTAGGAGGCTTTGTAACAGAATTTGCAGTTGACTAGAGAAAAAGCTTCAGCGAGGCTGAGTGGTACTTCTTCAAAGGATATCGTGGTAAGTACCTAAGATCTCTAAACTTGTCCACTAAGATGCTACTACATGAAAAAGGAGTAATGGACATGATTTCAGATGAATAAGTAAATATAGTAATGTCACAAGAGTTTGAAAGTGATTTTGATGACATTGGACGAACACGTAGTGGCAAGAAATATAAAGTAGCTTTTGGCTCTCCTGTATTTGGAGATAGTTCATACAATATTAGGCAACCAAGTCCTAGTACCATAGAAGAACCAGAGGGGGGTATCCCTTACTAGCCCTATACCCCACAGAAATAGACCGGGACTCAGAGTAATCCCGTAGGTACTCCATCTAGTAGCTCACAGACAGTACCTACTACTGCTACATCACCTTCACCTACACCGCCGAGTGGTAGTAATCCAGTCATTCAGAACCTACCACAGAGAAATAGAATGGGAGATGATATGAAGCTACCTACCTTTAAGGGTATAGGAGCAGAGGACCCGGAACAGCATTGGTTTCTATGTGAAGCCATGTGGACCATTAAAACAATCAACGATGATAACCTTAAACTTGTATAGTTGGTCACTGCACTCATAGATCGAGCTTTAACATGGTACAGAAAGTATACCACAGTACCCAAGACACTTTCCCAAGTCAAGAATGCCATGATTAAAGAGTTCAAGAAACCTAAGTCTGAATCTCAGTGCATTACAGAGCTCAAGGATATTAAGCAGCTACCATCAGAATCAGTATGGGACTTTGACCAGAAATTCAAAGCTCTTATAGACCAAGTAAGCTTTGAGTTTGCGCCAAAGAAACCTAAGGAATGGTTTATTGTAGCACTGCTCCCTCACATCAGCGTTCCACTAATGCAGCAGAAACTCCATACGCAGGATGATGAGTTGGAGATGGCGATGAAGCTAGAAGCTTCACCCTTAGCTGAAACCAGTGTAGGCATGAAAACTCTATAGAACCAGTTGGCCAACCTAACCTTACAGATACATGAACTTAAGAAAGGAAAAGAGGTTATGCAAGACATATGGTGCTTACGGTGTAGAGCATAGGGTCATACTAAAGACAACTGTCCAGTCTTTGCAGAATATTTAGCGTCAGGGGATCCTAACCCCTTACCATGAACGCAAGGGCCATGGTGTGAAATATGCAAAACACAAAGACACCCACCTCAGCAATGCCCTTTGCTTCAGAAGTATGTACAGACACCTAAGAACCTATACTGTGTCTTCTGTAGTTTTTTCGGACATGATGAACAGAATTGCCGAGCCTATGATCTCATGTTAGATAGAAAACATGACGTGTACAGAGTCCAAGCAGAAACACAGGGTCCAGCAGCAGGACCACAGCCTGATCCGACTTATGGTGGCCGTGGAGGAGGATTCAGAGGACGAGGCCGTGGAGGAGGCTTTGCAAGAGGAGAAGGCTTCAGAAGAGGAGAGGGTTTTGGCCGTGGTCACGGACCAATCACTTGTTATAACTACGGAGTTGTAGGACACTATGCTAGGGACTGTCAAAGCCCCACTACTACTTGTAATTACTGCAAATCGTATGATCATACCATAGAGGAGTCTCCTACCTTGATAGCTAAGATCAAAGACCCTAAGCCAACAGTACACCAGAACATCCAGCTTATTGCTGCTGAGCAGGCAGAACTAGAACCAAGAGTCAATATTGTGACTCGTAGCGGTGCTTCCACCAGTGGGACATCGCAGGAGACCGAAAAGAACACAAGTCAGCAGTGGGTGCACAGAGCTCCTAGTAAAGCAACAGCACTCGAACTACAGAAGAATAAAGAGACCTTTCACGAAGCCAAGGCTTCCTTTGATGAACCTACATAATCAGGATCACAGGTACCACCGTCCAAGGGCGTACCACAGCAAGAACCTTGTGGCGACAGCCCAGAACAGATACCGTAGGCTACCACATCGGGAAGATGCGACGAGGATGAATCGACAGGAAGTATACAATCCTTCCTTCGCAGTTGCTTGAAACTCTTGAGAAATGAAAAATCTATCAGCGAGCTACAGTGCATCATAGACCAGTGTCAGCAACCTTCTCTCTCAGGCAGTGCACACCACGTTGTTCATAATATTACAGGACATACAAGGACTGGAAGAGAGATGAAGCTCACAGCACAGATTGGAGAGTTCAAAATGGATGAAGTCATCTTAGATCTAGGATCAGAGGTGAATGTTCTAACTAAGTAGAAATGGGAACAGATGGGTAGCCCTCAGTTAATTAGATCCCCTATCCACCTGAGATTAGCCAATCAGTAGTGAGTATCACCATTGGGTCAAATACCGCAGGTGCCAGTTGACATCAACGGAGTTCATACTTTTGCAGACTTCGAGGTTATAGAAATCATTGGCGACAGTCGACCATATCTAGAATTATTAAGTATCGATTGGGCGATCGGTAGCAAGGCTATCATCGACCTAAAGAAAAGAAAAATGACCTTTGAGGATGCACATATCCAGTTCATCACGCCACTGGATCCTCACCAGGGTCCTAGATACATTGAACCTATCCGAGCAGAGGAGGAGGCACATAACATGGATAGTCTCTACTAGATGACTGCGAACCAGAACGACTACATCAATCCAACTGCAAAAGGGAACATTAGTTGGCGATGCGATAGCTCATGTGCATCGGATTCCGATGTTGGTCTAGAGAACTGGCAGAACAGACTTTACGAAGTCTCAGCGCGCAGATGTGTGTTTATGAGTAAGTCACTGCGATGGATTGGCACAGAGATCACTGAGATTCCATCATATCATAGTCTGACAGATATCCAGGACTTCTTTGAGCAGTTTGAGCAATAGATTCCTTATGAGTAGAGGATCACAGCTATGGACCTTGCAGTACGAGCCACACCTGCAAGATGGTGGTGTGCGCATAAAGAAAATATCGCATCATGGGATGATATAAAAAAATTGATGGCAATCAGATTTTTGGTCAACAAAGAGTACGTCCAGCAGAAGTACATAGGAGAAACTGATCCCAGGGCACACATTCAGACATGTGAACAGAACTAGTCGGACATTCCCAAGGATGAATGGGTTCATAGATTCATTCATGCATTGGACACAGTTCCAAGGAACTGGTACACAGAGACTGAGTTGCGCAAGGGGATGACCACATGGTCACTTATGACAGATAGTTTCCTACTCACTTTCGCATTTGAATCAGAACATCCAAGTGTTTCTCAGGCCCTAGACATAATCAAGATCAAGATATTTGAGGACTGTACCATCTCAGTGCAGGATCAACCTGAGTGGGCCATCCAGTTACAAGACACGCTTGAGTGCTATAACTTCGCAGCAAAGCCAGACAATGAAGATAAGGATGAGGATGAGGATCCTCGCAACACCAACATTCCAGAGTCAGAAGGAACTCGCGATGTTGGGGGACCACAGTTAGAGATTCCAGCAATCACCGAACCCATCAAGATTAAAAAGATCAATATTGGCATAGACGCAGAACCTAAATTTGCCTCTATTGGAGACTATTGGAATGATGAAACAGTCGGACAAATTGCCGATTTGTTACATGACTATCAGGACCTATTTCCCACCAAGTTCACAGAGATGAAGGGAATAGTTGGAGACCTGAGAGTTATGAGGATACCATTGAAGGAGGATGCTAGACTAGTTAAGCAACGCCCATATAGATTGAATCTGCGCTACAAAGAAAAGGTAAAGGATGAAATCGATAGGATGCTAGCAGCAGGCATCATTGAGCCGGTAGAAGAAAGCGAATGGGTTATCCCCATGGTCGTACAAGAAAAGAAAACAAAAGGAGACATCAGGATCTGTGTCGATCTGTGCAAGCTCAATGATGCATCGCTTCACGACCCATTTGCGACACCGTTCACCGATGAGGTATTAGACAATATGGGAGGACAGGAGGTCTACTCCTTCACTGATGGCTTTTCAGGCTACCATCAGATCAGAATACATCCAGAAGATCGGTCCAAGACCACCTTTGCAACAGAATGGGGCTCGTTCCAATATACGGTAATGCCCTTTGGTCTTAAGAATGCACCAGCTATATTTTCTAGAGTAGTTGTTGCTGTATTTAAAGAATACATTCATAAATTCTTAGAAGTATACTTTGATGATTGGACTGTATTTGGACCAATCGACAAGCATATAGGAGATCTAAGACTGATGTTAGAGAAATGTAAGCAGTACCAAATTTCTCTAAACTTGAAGAAATGTATATTTTGTGCACCATTTGGTATTTTGTTGGGTCACATTGTTTGCAGACAAGGCTTGATGGTAGATCCCGCGAAGATTGCCATCATTGTAAACCTTCCAGCACCCAAATCAGTCAAGCAACTGAGGACAGTACTTGGTCACACTGGGTACTACAGAAAGTTCATCAAGGGCTACGCAAATATTACAGCACCAATGGAGAAATTGCTAAAGAAAGATGTAAAATTCCTATGGAATGAGGAATGTCAATAGAGTCTAGACACACTTAAGGAAAAGATGGTTACATCACCCATCTTAGTATTTCCATACTGGACTAAGCCATTTCATGTACATGTCGATGCGTCTGGCATCACATTAGGGGTTGTTTTAACACAATTGGGAGAAGGGGACATAGACCATCCTATCGCATACTCTAGAAGAAAGCTCTCGACAGTAGAAAAGAACTACACCAAAACTGAAAGAGAAGGCCTAGCTATGGTGTACGTGCTCTAGAAGTTTAGGCACTACCTGTTGGGTGCCTCGTTTAAGATGTTCACTGACCATTCCACTTTGAAGTATTTGGTCAATAAGCCAGTGTTAGGGGGGAGAATCTGCAGATGGTTACTCCTCTTTCAGGAATATGATTTTGAAATCATTGTGAAACCAGGAAGACTGAATGCCGGACTTGATCATCTATCATGGATAGACTCAAGAGAAGAACCAAGTAACCTAGATGACAATCTGCCAGATGCACCACTGTTTTCCATCCAGATCGCATATGAGTACTATGTCGATATTATTCAATTCCTCACTACAGGAGTAGCACCTGATGAGTTTACTAAGCAACAAAAGAAGTAGTTGGTTGTTAAAGCAGCAGACTTCACCCTCATCGCAGGACACCTATACAAGTTAGGTCCGGATGAAGTTCTGCGCAGATGTGCGATGCCGCACGAAAAAGACGCTATTATCAGAGAGGCACATTCAGGAACTGCAGGAGGTCATTTCGCAGGAAAGCCGACTGCGCAGAAAATCCTGGAGGCAGGATTATGGTGGCCTACGTTGCATAAAGACACCAAAGACTTTTGCAGATGCTGCAATATCTTCCAACGGGTAGGAAAACCCTCGCGACGTGATGAAATGCCGCTGTGACCGTAGGTCACGTTGCACGCATTTGACAAATGAGATATAGATTTTGTGGGTCCTATCAACCCACCAGGAAAGCACACTGGTGCGAGATATATTATCACAGGAACAGAGTACCTCACCAGATGGGCAGAGGATAAAGCAGTAAGAAATTGTCATGCTGCTACAGCCGCACATTTCCTTTTTGAAAACATCATCAGTAGATTTGGATGCCCAGTAATTTTGATGAGTGATCAAGGCATGCATTTCTTGAACAACACTATTGAGGAATTAACAGAAGAATTCTAGATTCAGCACCATAAGAGCACTCCCTACCACCCACAGGCTAATGGTACAGTGGAGGCCTTTAGTAAGATTTTAGAAAATGCTCTTACTAAGATCTGCAATAGCTAGAGGAATGACTGGGACCTCAGAGTTAACGTTGTATTATGGGCATATAGGACCACATGCAAGAAACTTATGGGACACACACCTTTCAACTTGGTGTATGGACAGAAGGCTGTTATGCCTATGGAGTATATTCTTCCCAGTTTAAGAATCGCTCAGATTACTGGGATGATTGATACAGACACAGTCGAGGAAAGGCTAGCACAGCTGCTTGCCTTAGAAGAAGACAGATTCATTGCTGGATTCCATCAGAAAGTGCAGAAGGCACGAGAAAAAGATTGGCATGACAGACACATTAAGAATAAGACTTTCCAGATTGGAGACCTAGTGCTCCTCTATGACAGCAAATTCATTAAGTTTCCAGGGAAGTTCAAGACACATTGGCTGGGGCCATATCAGATACAGTAAGTCACAGAGGGAGGTGCCGTTCAGCTTAGCCAGCTGAATGGGGAGTTTTTTCCCACATGGATTAATGGCAGTAGGCTTAAGCCCTATAGTGATAGCCACCCCGCCTATCAGCCCTATCTTAACCAGTTATAGTGGTGCAGATGTCTAGTGTAGTTGAAAGGAGGCATCGCACCAGGAACTAGTCTACACCGGCAGGTATTATTCTAAGTATGAGGAATCGCATCAGGTTGGTTAAAAAAAAAAAATTTAAAAATGAGTAGTATTGGTTTATGTAGGTGATGCGGAGTCGCATCGTGGCAGCGCGATGTTTCCCCGTGCCACGTACTCAGTTTTGCAACCAACAAAGGCCAGTCACATCACCATCTGACAGGTAGTTAATGAGGTAATGACTGGTATATCTTATCGTAGATTTGGCAACAGTATAATCAATTTTTCCATATTTGGCAAATCTTCGACGAGATCGGCGCCTGTACACACATGCTTCGAGGGAGATTCGATCGGATTTCCTCATTTATTAAGGATCGGACGGCGGGTGTGTTCTTTCCTAGGCATTAATGATGACCGATGGGTTCAGTCTAGATGACCGTTGCATCCGAGATTATCGTATTTGGCATAAAAGCAGAAAGTATTCAATTAAGACGGTTACATTTGCAGAAAAACCGAGAGCTATCGAGTAAGTTGTTAAGAGTTCTGTGTCCAGAGTTAAGTGGTTACAGAGTGCTGTGATTTTCAGAAGTTGCAGCCATTGCACATCCACCGTTGTACTAAGATGGCTCTGTTCGAGGACGAACCTCTACAAGCCATGCCGAGACGCTTCGACCCTGGTGGCCGTAGGTGTGCCATGATGACGTCGCCCAGGGTTGTGAAATTAAGTATAGCACAAGTCAGACAGCCGCTAAGGATGAAGAGTCAAGCGCCAGAAGTAGAAGTTGTCACTAAAGTATCTGCTAAGGAGAAGAAGAATGCCGAGCCGACCACTGAAGATAAGAAAGCAGAGCGGAAGAATGATGAGAAGAAATCTCCCGCCAGGTAGAAAGTAAAAATGGGAAAAAGAAAGCAACGGGAGAAGGTCGTCGACCTATCTGATCAGCTAATAAAAGCACCAAAGATTACGGAGGCAACGCAACAAAAATCTGATGATCAGAGGCAGCAAGTGTACCTGGAGCACCTCGAAGAGAAGAGAAGTGGAAGAGGACAGCAAACCCAGCAGTCGGTAGAATTCCTAGAGGCAGGCAAAGGCTTGTTCTCTGAACGGAATTCATGGTTTGTATCTCTTTCATATACAACGCTCCAGACTGAAGGAAATGTTTGAGAAGGCTGGAAGATACAGATTTTCCTCGTGATAAAAGTTCTAACCGAGATAAAGAGGAAAGGATATCTATGGAAAACCTCTCAAACACTAGAAGGCTCTTAAAAGGTTTCACGAGCGAAGAGAGCGAGACCATGACATTGGGTAGAAAGGATAAGAGAGCCCAGCGAACCAAGTTACATAAACTATAAAGAGAGTGTCGAAGTGATGCAGAAGGAAGTCACAGGACTTCGTGATAGGTTGCAGAGGGCTTCACAGGAAGCCAAGGAAAAGCTACAGCAGGATAATCCCGCTGGAAGTGGCTCGGGGGTGAGCCACAA
Organism: Pseudotsuga menziesii; assembly: GCA_001517045.1. Classification (NCBI taxonomy): domain Eukaryota; kingdom Viridiplantae; phylum Streptophyta; class Pinopsida; order Pinales; family Pinaceae; genus Pseudotsuga; species Pseudotsuga menziesii. The sequence goes on along the minus strand of LPNX010317826.1, from coordinate 740,822 downwards.
GTAAGTGTTAGGGGACTGTTGGAGCAGGGTCCCGCAGCTACAGAAGAAGCTGCTAGTTTTGACGGAAAGATAAGTTTTGGTGGAAAGAAGTTAAGACAGAGCTACGACGCCGTAGCACGTTTCCAGCTAGAGAGCAGAGCCAGAAACCATGACTTTTAAGATAGAAAATCCAAAGAAGGCAACGGTACCTAAGCGGCCGAGAAGAGAGAGCTCAACCACTGCATTGAAGGCAGCAGCGGAAGACAGGAGGGCTCAGCGACCCTCATAAAGGAGAAGGAGCAACGAGGCTGAAGCATTGAAGGCGAAGGACAGAAAAGAGAAGCGGTGCATAGTACCCATGATCAGTGTCGGGAAGCATGGAAGACTGCAGAGAGCTGTGGTGTGACGGAAAGCGGCTACCTCAAGTACAGATATGGCCGAGTGTCACTAGTTAGGGTTTTGGGTTATTGTTGGGACATGACCACAGTGTTGTAATGGAAAGACCTTCGAGCTGCCTATAAAAGGATATATTTTGTATTGTAAAGGGTTTGTGTGTTTTGTTTGGTTAACCAGTCATTCTATTAGTTAGTTAGTTGGTTCATTCAATTGTGAGTAGTGTTTTGCAGACTGGTAGACTGTTGTAAAAGCCTAGCTCTGGTTCTGTTATTAGCGGAAGCAATCTTACGGTAACCAGTAGCTGGCTTATAGAAAATACATGTAACGATCCACAGGGATCGACAAAGAGGGAAGAGTATATTGTAGGAGAGCAATATAGAGAGAAAAGAGATCTAAGAGAGAAGATCTTGAGCTGCATATGCGGTGCAGCAGAACTGTGTTTTACCTTCCCCTGAGCTATAATAAAAACACAGTTCTGTGGACGTAACTTCCATCCTGGAGGTGAACCACGTTAAAATCAAGTGTTATGCGATTGGTTTATGTATTATGTTTAATTATGCATGTCTCATTCAGTTCATGGACTTTGTTTATAGTGTAATGAATGAATGTGTTAATCAGTTCACAGTACTATAAGAGGGTCAACACAAGTTAAAGTCTTTAGCATGCAGTGTATGGTTCATTTATACTTTGCGTAAAACAGTCTTTCTAGCAGTATCGAATAGCCTTGTATGTTAAGCCTCGCATGTCGACACGAGCAACGCTAAGTGCACTAAGCCATGGAGGTAGGATATCACAGAGAGGTGATACCGCATCAGCAGAGGAGCTGCGATGCGCGATGCCGCAGGTTAAGGACTTAGCGTTGAGCAGGAGCTGCATGTCGCACGGTGCGCGGCGATGCATTAAGGCCAGAGATATCGCAGTCAGGGAAAGTGCGCGTCGCAGGAGAGGATCATGCGACGGTGTAGAGGAACATCTCGTGGCTAGAAGAGCTTCGGGACGAGGGGTTCGTGCGACATGAGTAGGAGATCGCGCGACGCGAGCAGGAGGTCGCGCGACGTGTAGAGGAAGAGACCTCGCAGCTAGGAGAGCTGCGAACCACTAGTAGGATCTCCACAGAACCCGGTCCAAGACACTTGAGTCCTTGGCCAACCCATTAGAGTCACTTCGGGTGAGACTTCAGGCCACTTTGCAGTCTGTCACCGAAAGGGCCAGTGATCTAGGGGTGTTGTTGGTTGATTATAGTAAACCCGGGTCTACCCAAAGCAGCCAACATATAACTAATTTGAGGATCTTGGTTCCTAAAATTCTCATGTTTAATCATGCAAGGTTCTAGAACAGATTGCATAGTAGTATAAAGAGCTAACACTAACAATTGGTTGGGTTAAAATATATTTATATATTTGTCATGTAGGGAATGACAATACCCAAAATGTATTTCAAAAAGGCATGACTTGCAAAAAGAGTAGGGATTGTCTTTTACAAGAATCACACAACTTGTGTGTTAACTTCATTTCATTGATATATTTCTTTTCATTAGATTCTCAATCATTCCTAAATTGGTGGAATTCTTAGGCTGAGCCAAGTTTGGTTAGGGTCTAGTTAGGATCTTTTCATAACAGACTTCAACCTACCATCACTGAATGTAACTAATTTGAAGTTGCTACAACATTGTTTAAATGTAGGTAGAAACAACAACGGAGGGGTCAGAATCACTGCCGATTAGAGGTATGTTAAGAGAAGCTTTTATATTTTTATTCTAATTTATTTTTCAACCTTGATGTATTGTTATGCTATGAGACTTCGTTGATGACACTTTGTTGATGACAACAATGAAATCTTTAAGTTTATAGATATGCGAAGTACACGAAATGTTTTGGCTTCTTCTTTTTCAAAGTTGATTGATTATCTTTTCATTGCATTAGAAGGTCCAACACCATTGTTGTTAATTATTGGTTTTTGTATGTAGATAGAAATCATTGTGCCACACTCACTATTGATCACTTCAAGTTCAGGTCACTGTCCCTTTTCATTATCTCTGAATGACTTGACTATCTTCTTATGATTTTGGAAACATCAAGAATTTTGTCAATGGTTGCTCGAGTTGGCTAATACTTCTTTTCCATAATATTTGACGTGGTTGCTCAAGTTTTCCTTCCTTTATGAAAAAAAAATCCTTTTTCCCTTTGTTTTATTTCATTTCGTTTTAATTATGAATATGTAGTTAATTTTCTTTGACTTGTTAGTGAGCTTCATTTTATTTCTTTTACAAGTTTTTACCTTTTTCTTTTAAATAAGTGGTTTCTTAATTTCGCATAGTTTAATGCACAAAGATATTGTACCCTCTTTTGTTTGATTTATTCAAACATTGTAATTAGTTTTATTTTTTTCGTTAGTGTACTCTACATTCTTCTTTTACATGTTTTTTTAAGGTAATAACAAAACCTCAAAAAGATTGTATACCAAAAGTGGCTAGCCCATACATATATACACATTATGAAAGGATTCCGTCTTATTTCTACATTCTCAATGTAATTACATAGGAAATTGAAGGGTGGCGAAGTTTTAATGAGGCTTTAAACATAAGGTAGCATTACTAACTATTCCCACTTAACTTACTAGTTTCGTTTTCGAAATCAACATGTTTCTTATGACAATCCTGGAGAGAACCATTTAATGGTTCATCTCTTGGTTTTCAATTTAATTCTTTCAATCATGAGCTTTTAGAGTTTTAACCTTGTTGATTTTTTTGCATCATCATGGCTTCCAAGAATCCAATTAATTGCATTTCCAACTATTACATTATAACGGCTTCTCCTTCCATCCCGGATAAGGTCATCCATGAATAAGGAATCTTTAGCTAGGAGTAAGGCAAGCCTAAATATTCCCGGCTAATTCCTTCATGCTTTGAAACTTATTCACCCTATTAAGCCTTTGCCTCATAATTTCTTTCAACATTTGCATGTGATGCAAGGTGATGGGATTGCTACAATAGATGAGAACCTCCACACATTTCCAGATGCTTGCACCATCCTCTACATTAATGAAAATACCAAATGCATGTGTTTTAGTAACTCTCTTTAGGGTCACATTTCCTCTGTGTTTGTCAATTTACATGATCCATGCATATCCACTTGGTTAGAACATTTATACCAGTTCACATATGTTAGAATATTAAGACACTTAGGAGTTAGTTAAGCTCAACTTGTCATAATATATATGTTAGATAAAGTGTGTTTCTTTAGTATGCATTTGAAAATATGCATGACCATCGATCTGTAGCGTAGCACCTAATTGGTCCATGATCTCTATTTAAAAAGTGTGGAGGGCCATTTGTGATTGATTGTTTATGAGAATCTCATTCATAATATTCTTTTCTTTTGCATAATAATATTTCCTCAACTAGCTATTTGGTTGGGATTGTGGAGTGTTTCCCTCTTTGAGGGTTTAAACCATATAAAACATTGGTGTGTTGATCTATGACCTATTTGTGTGAGTGACTACTCAAGGAGTTTGATATTTTGGAATTATATCATGTGATAGTCAAACATGGTATTAGATCTCTTATGAAGTTCAATACAATGTTGTATGGGTGTGGAAGGTTAGAGAGGGAGAGATATTTGTACCCTTGACCCATTACTCCACATATCATATCCCTTTGAAGGAGTGCGGGCCTCCTTAAATTCTATGAGGAGGAAGCATCCCTCAATGGGAACTCATCGTTGTTGATGCAGTTGATTTGTCACTGGTCCCAATTAGTGGTTCCAACCCAAAGAGGATTACATGTACTTAATCATCAAGATATCCAATAGAGGGGAGGATTTTTCTCATTTCCCTAATGTCCCAATTGGTGTTTCAATAGAGAGTTATCTCACTTACTCTCAAATATATATCAGTGAAGACATCATTGATGGAGAGTTTTGGAACCTGTGTTGAACTTTTAGTATCGACACGTTTTGGACTTCAGAGTTGAGTCTGTCTTCAGGAGAAGGAGTGTCTCTCATTACTATTGCATACTTTTAGGTTTATGGTGGATAACTATGGATTTATCCTTTTGGTGTAGAGGAGTTTAGGTTCCTCTCACTATTGGTGATGACCATGCCACATGTCACTACTGATGGGAAATGCATTAGTTTCTCTCTTTTATTTTATGTAGATTCTTTAGTGCAGAGACCTAGATTCATTAGGTAGGATGCCATTTTTTTATAGTTTGTTTTCTCTTGATATATGTAGTGCATAAATTGAGGGAAAGGTTAAATTCCCTTTTGCTTCATATTTTTTTATAGGTTTCAAGTTATGTGGCCATCATTTAACACCTTCCCTGCTAGGAATATGACTAAGGCATGGATGCATATGTGGGGATAGATGCTATCCAAATTTTCCAATGAGGATCACTACAAATACACTAGAGACTGCTCAAAAGATGCCTTCACTCCCAAAGAATCTCTCAACTACGTGAACATATTCTTGGTAAAGGGATTTACGAATAGCCCTAGAAACTTTTGTGAATTTTTTTTTTGTGAAAGGCTACGGTCTCATCTCTTTCCATATTCATGTTTCACACATTGTTCTCCAAAGACCTCTTTTGAGAAGGGGCCTTCTTCTCATAAATATTCATGAGTGGGTCAAAATACTCATGCAACTTATTCATATGATGAAGGATATAAGTCATTGATGTTGCTCATTAATGAAACATATCATGAATACCTATCATGTTGATTACGCTATTTATAAGTGCTTAATGGTGCTCCATGCTTTTCATCATATCTCAATACATCTCAACACCATGTTGACCTCCTCTTTGTAGGAGGTTCATCAACCAGTTCATCTAGTTCATCAATGACAGGTAGCTCTGCATGCTCTATTGGATTCTCCCTCTGAACATCAGAAGGGGAAGAATCATCATCATGATCCTCTTCTATAGGAGCCTCAACCTCCTCTATCTTTGGATCACAATAAAGATATTTTGACAGCTTGAATGTTTCCTCCTCATGGAAAGCCACATCCTGACTAAGCTCAACATGTCTCTCACTAGGTACATATATTCTGAATTCCTTGGAGGTATCCCTGTAGCCAACAAAAGTTCCCTTCTTGCTAGAAGGTTCCATCTTGGTTCTCCTTTTTTTCTATGTGAATATACAAAGGACATCCAAAAATCCAAAGATGTGATATGTATGGTTTCTCACCAGTGAACACCTCTTCAGGTGTTTTCTCATCAAGCACTGCATGCAGAATTTTGTTTTGTATGTACATTATTGTGCTAGTAGATTCTTCCCACAAATAAACAAATACATCCTGATCATATAACATGGATTTTGTAGCCTCACAAACAATTATTTTCTTTCTCTCTACAACCCCTTTCTGTTCTAGGTTGTAAGGAACTATTAATTGTCTACATATTAGTTCATCACTACAAAACTCATTAAAATATTTTGATTCGAATTTTCCACCATTATTATACCTTAGGGAACGAATATGCCTACTTGTATGATTCTCAACTAAGGATTTCTATTCTTGGAATTTACTAAAGGTTTCACTTTTGGCTTTCATGAAGTAAATCCATGCCTTATGGGAGATGCCCATTAAGGGACGGGGAAGACATGGGTCCACATACATATGAGTGCACTAAATCTAAGATACATTTAGACCTAGTAGGGATACTAGGAACATTATTTTTATCATTATTTCCTAAATAATGACCTCGATAACAGTATCATGTACATAATCAAAACTAGGCATACCTTTCACCATTCGGTGCAAACTAAGTAGTGCTCTGAAGTGGAGGTGTCCAAGTCTCCTATGCCACAACTTGCATTGGATTATAGTGTGATGTGTCATGGTTGTAATATATTTTCCTAGGACCTTGTAAAGTCCTCCTTCTCAAACTCCAATAACAATAGCAGTAGCAATGTTCTGGTTCTTCAACCATAAGTATGCTTGATTCTCCATGAAGATGACTCAGAATCATTTATCTTCAAGGACAAAAAAATAGAGTGGGTTCTTCTTCAATCCAGGGACATAAAGAATGCACTCCACATGTAGTGTGTCTACTAAAACCAGCTGGAAGGATGTGGATCCAACTCCTTGGATTGAGTATGTGTAATTGTCTCCAATTATACCATGCATGCAAATTGTTTCTCTTTTAGGTCGGAGATTGTGCCCTTGTATCTTGACATGTGCTTTGAAGCACCACTATCATTCAACAATGTATATTCTCCTGTGATGATATATACATACAACATAGAGACAAGGTATGATTTTTGGTTTTGAAACAAAAAGAAAAAACACTCTCTTCCCTCCCGTAAGTAGGCATATTGAACGGTAAAGTGAACATTTGCACAAGAATACTGCATGGTTTTAATTTTATGTCAGAACATCATGCATTCACCTAACCATACAAGTTAAAATCAATGGTAGTTGTAGGTTAAAATTTACGTAGTAACTTGAGTAATAGGTTAGAGACATGTTCGGGCATCGTAAAATGTAGGAGCTGTCGTTATTTGTTAGCATTACATTCTGGTTCTTCCACGTATCATCGGTATATTGAATGGCCTTTCACATATCCTTGAGGTATATAGAAAGGTACTTCATGTACTCAATTGTATATCGAAACACCCATTTTGTATAGTTATGCATTAGACAGCACTGCTACCGATTCGAGCTCCCACGTACCTTGAGTATATCGGGAGACCCCACTAGGGTACCTTATCTATCTGAGAAAAGTCTTTTGGCCGTCTTGTTCAGAGCCATACATCAAAAGAAACATTTAGGGATATTACTATGCACGTACCCTAAAGGTATATCGTGAGTGGCACTGGCTTGACAATCCTAGTGAGAGACCTGACTTTTGAACTCCTCCTGTCATTTTAAGTCTGCTTGTTTTGACCTATAGTTTGAGTAGGGAAGTCTTTTGGTGTTTTTTTTTTCTATATTTTTAGACCCTAGGTTAGATAGGAACTATACACACTGGCTGAGTTAAGCTAGTCCAGGAGAGTATAGGGCTTGCCACCCGATTTTACTTCTGTTTCAGAAGGAAATCCAATGGAAGCTGTCGACCGAGGAGCTGCTACCACCTCCCAAGTGGGAGATCATGTGGTGGCAAAAAGTGGAGTACCATATTCTTCACACTCACCTCCCTTGGTCCAACAGCCTTCCCATGAGGATTCATCGCTCCATCCTCCCATGGAAGATCATGTTGATGATACCCGTCTGGATTTTGGTCCTAATGCTCCTTTTTGGGAGACACGTATCGGACAGGCCATTTCCTCATTTGGAACCCATGTAGGTTCTCCTTAAAGTGAAGAAGAACGTAGGCAATATCGTGCTGCTATCCTCCGTGCACAGGAGGTAGAAAATCTGATTGACAACATACTAGGCTCTTCACCAGTTCATTCCACATTCCTTCCTATGGGATATCATTCACTAGCCGATTCTATGAAACCCATTGAACCGATTATAGATCATCCATTAACAACCCACAGCCCAGGTCAAATTTCCACCCCTCTCACCTCTTATGTTATGTTAGATCCAAATCCTCCTAGATCTTTTGTATCTGGGGCCCAACCTTCAATTCCTGTGTCTTCAGTACCTTTGAATGCTGGGGGGAAACCCCTAGCATGACCTACATTATCTAATCTTGGAGCTGTACCTAGTCAAGAGCAGACCTCTAACATAGAAACATCTACAGTTTTTGTCCCTCCCACCCACACTAATGTGGTAAATCCCCCATCTAGTTCAGGTCAGCCCTTGGGCCTATGGCCATTCAGTCTTCTAGTGGTTATTTTTATCAAATACCTATAGGTAATCATCCATATAATCCTACTCGAATTCCATTCCCTAGCAACACTTTTATGCCATGGGGGCAATCCAACTGGTGTTACATGCCAGCGATGGGAGGGATACCCATACAAACCATGAGAGGTGCGGGAAGACCACCTTATGGCGGTCCTCCCCCTGGGGGACCTAATGGTCCTAGAGGGCCTAGCAGTCCTCCTCATGGTCCTAGCGGTCCAAGTGGTCCTGGGGGACCTGCTGGCTTTCGTCCTTATGGATCTGGAGGGTCTAGTGGCCCTCCACCTAGTGGTTCCGTTGGCTCTGGAGGTTTTCCACCTCCTATATGTTCTAGAGGGTCTGGTGGTCCTCCTCCTGGTGGTCTTGGTAGTCCCGGTGGTCCCAGTGGCTCTGGTGGTCCTCCTCTTGGAGGCCTTGGTGGTCCTAGTGGTCCTAATTCCATAAATCAAACCCCCATGGGTGGATTTCCCAGTAGTTCTTCCTCACAACAACTTGTTTTTCAGTTAACCTATGGCCCTACTAGTAATTTCATGCCATATCAATATTACTAGTATGTGTAGTCCAATAGACAGTTACCTTTCCTTGCAACTTTGGACTTGTCCAATTTGTCCAAGTTGATTAATGATCCCATTCGACACAATCCCTCATGGCCTCTGATTCCAATAAAGTTACCATCGGACACTCCAAAATTCGATGGGAAGCAGGGTGAAGATCTGCGAAACCATGTTATGAATTTTCATTTGTGGTGTTCCTAGAACTCCCTCATGGATGATTCCATCTGGTTACGACTCTTTCAGTGAACTTTGACCGGTACGGCAGCAAAGTGGTATATTGAACTCCCACAACATTCGTTTGTGGATTTTGGCTCGTTGGAAACCGTATTTCTTACGCACTTTCAAGTCCCTATTCATTATGAAATGGACACTGATCTTTTGAATTTTCTGCGATAGAACACCTCCACCCACATTTCTGATCATATTCATGAGTGGAGAAGGCAGAGAAGGCTTATTAAGGCCCCTATTCCGGATCAGTTTTTAGCTGATTGGTTCACTAAGTCCTTGTTGCCTCCTATTGCCCGAGATGTGGCCATGGGCGGTGTTGTTACCGAAGAGTAGGCTATTAGTCAGGCTTAGTACCTAGACTTAGTCTATTCCTAGTTTGGGACTCTTTATGACCTGATTCCTCAAGCTCCTCGCCCCAGCATTGACCCTGCCAAGCCATCAGCAGAAGTACTTATTGATAGGATTGTTGGTTCAATCCAGTCCCCATCCATAGCGAAACCTACCAAGAAAACCCAACCTGCTACTCCTTCGACTCCCAAGGTTTCTGCCGAGGTCAATTCTATTCAAAGTACTCAAACCTCGGGTAATAAAAAGAAAGGTAAAAATCAAAATAAAAAACTCAGAAACTAGCAGGATACCCCACAATTAACCCATAATGACAACAACATATGGAAAAGGAAGGCTAAATACCCTTGTCTGTTATGTGGTGGTGACCACTTCTCTAAGGAGTGTCCCCTTTGGGACAAAATCTCCCAGTTTTTTAAGTCTAACCCCACACTTGTAGCACTTACGGATCCTTTCCCCTCTCAACAACAGCTGGTAGACCACATGTCGAACCAGGGTAACTCTAGTTCATCAGAGGAAATTCGTATGATGTCCTCAGATACCATCCATCTGCAAACTTGAAGCCAGAATTATGGTAAACCCGCAGATAAGCAAGAAGATCAATCTTCTTTAGGGAAAGCTCCCTCCACTAGTTCTCTGGAATCCTCATCTACTATTCCCTTTTCTATCGAGAAGCCTACTCTCGACATGATTTTGCGCCCACTAAAGAGTACTCTTCGGAAGTCTGTCTTTAATCCCAATGCTTGAGCTGCTCAATTTTATAATGTGGTTGAAGATCTCTCTTAGGAACCTTGTGCGATGTCTACCCTAGAAGTACTCCAAAGTTTCCTTACACAGCGCAAGAACTTTTTGACTGCATTAGGAGCTGTAGACCTGGATAATACTAACTTGATTCACTTCAATGTTGAGAACTATCAACCTAGAATATCGCATAAACTTGCTTTTCAAATCATTATGAAAGTAGTGGGAAAGAAAGTCTTTCGAATGGTACTAGATGAAGGAGCTTCGACCTCGGTATTATCTCTGACTTGTTGGAAAGCTCTTGGCTCTCTCGAGCTTGTTACATCACCTATGACCCTTAAAGCCTTTTATGGATGGGGACTTCGACCCCATGGTCTCATATCAGCTCTCGCAGTCGAGCTGGGGGGCAAAACCATTTCCATCCAAGTAGAAGTGGTAGATGGCCCTTTAGATTATAACCTCCTTTTAGGAAGGAATTGGTTCTATGCCATGAATGTTGTTGCTTCAACAATATTTTGAACGGTACAATTCCCGCATCTTGGGAGAATTGTTACTATTGAATAGCTTGCTTTCTGTACGCCGGATGTTACTACCTCCATGGCTAATAACATCCCCATGTTAGGTCAGTCCCCTCCTCCTTACCAGTCGATTGGGGTAGGTATGCTGAAGGATTCATCCCTTATGGGGATTTTTCCCTCTACTCCTCCTAGCACGGATACCGTGACAATACATATGATCGTCTCATTTGATATTGAGCCCCAGGGCACAAATGTTGTTGAGTCCACCTTGTTGAGCCCGCACGAAGCTATGTATGACACCATTCAAACTTGTTCCAATGATCACACTAATGACATTCATTTAGTGGCTTTGGATCCTTACCATTTACTATACTGGTTATCACCTTCTCTTCCAGTTCTAGACTATCTCTCCGCGAATTTTCCTTCTGACGAGTCCATTATAGAGATCATGAACACGGGTGAGCCCATTTGGGAGGATCACTATCATAGATCCATGTTCCTCCCTAATACCAGTTCGGGAAGCTATGATTTTTCATCCTTGTTTCCTACTGATATTGTCAATGTTCCGCAAAGTCCTATATTGTTGCAAGATACAGATTCTAAAGGAAATTTTTGCAACATTACTCAGATGAACCCAATTGACATATCAGCCAAGCCTAATGTTATTGAGCATGTTCATGTTGGGTAGAACTGCTCCACAGATGAATCGGAAGCATATAAGGCACTTTTTAACGAATTTCGTGATATTTTTGCCTGGTCTTATGAAGAGATGTCAAGGATTGACCCTTCCATTATGGTCCACGAGATTAAAACTTATCCCATGGCTAAACGTATCAGGCAGAAACTTAAACGTATCAGGCAGAAACTTAGGCAAGTACTCCATCCTATGAAGGCCGCAACTATTAAAGCTGAGATTGAGAAACTTCTGAAAGCTGGTTTTATTTATCCTGTACCTTTGACAGAATGGGTATCGAATGTTGTCCCTGTCAATAAAAAGCAGGGTGCCATTAGAGTCTGTATTGACTTTAGGGATTTAAATAAAGCTTGTCCCAAAGACAACTTTCCTACCCCTCACATCGATCAGATTATTGACAACTATGCTGGAAGTGTCATCTTTTCATTCACGGATGGATTTTTTGGCTACAATCAGATTGAGATATTGCCCATCGATCAGCATAAGATGGCATTCATTTTCCCATGGGTAACCTTTGTGTATTAAGAAGTTACCTTTCGTCTTGAAAAACATTGGCGCCATGTTCCAGCATGCAATGTCCTATGCGTTTCACGACATTAAACATATTGTTGAACCGTACCTTGATGACCTCCCCGCTCATTCACAATGACAGGAGGACCATCTCGGTCATCTTCGGGACATATTCCTGAGATGTCGTCATTATAATATACGGCTCAATCTGCATAAATGTGTTTTTTGCATTGAGACGGGACGTCTGCTTGGATTTGTGGTATCCAAAGATGGAATCTAGATCAATCCTTTGAAGATTGCCGCCATCATTAATCTACCAGCCCCAACCACCATCCTTGAACTCCAAAGTTTGCAGGGGAAGGAAAACTTTCTCTGCCATTTGGTGTGCAATTTCACTGAGAAAATGCATGGTTATATGCGTCTCCTCAAGAAGAACACTCTATTCTTCTGGGATGACCAGGCCCAACGCACCTTTGATAGTCTTAAGCACGCTCTAACTCATTCACCTATGATACACCCCCCAGACTATTCAAAATATTTTCTCTTGTATATTGCTGCCTCCACTACTACCATCGCCATGGTTTTAGTGTAGGACAATCTCCACGGTCAGGAGCATGTGATTTATTACGCTAGTAAGAATCTTATTGATTCTAAAACCTATTATTCACATGTGGAGAAGCTAGCTTTGGCCATGTTCATTGTTGTGCAAAAATTTTGTCACTACATTCTACTTCGCACTACCACCGTATTGGCAGACCAGAACCCGATGTACTACATTCCTACTCGTCAAGTACTCAGGGGAAAGTACTCCCGTTGGATCGTCATCCTTCAGGAGTTCGATCTTGAGTTTGCCAAGGCTACATCAAAGAAATCCTTGGTTTTCACCGAGCTTATATGTGACCTTCCCTGTGCTACCACAGAATCTAAGCCCAGTGATTCATTTTTGAATGAATTCCTGTTCCTAATTAGCACTACTGATCCTTGGTATGGAGATTTGTTGATTTATCTCCAGACCCAGCATTTTCAGCTGCATCTATCTCGCGATGATCGTCGCCGCATTCGTCACCATGTGAAATACTACCTCATCTTGCATGATACCTTGTATAGATGTGGGATTGACTCCATTCTTAGACGATGCCTCACTCATGAGGAGGCTGAACACGTGTTAAATGATTGACACTCTGGAGCATGTGGCAGTCATTTATTTGGGATGGCTACAGCCTAGAAAATTCTTCGCGCTGGCTATTTCCGGCCTTCTGTCTTCAAATACTGTCATGAGGCTATTAAGAAATGCCCACCATGCCAACATTTTTATCCCAAAAAGCGCACCCATCCTACTCCGCTTCACCCCATCATTTCCATTGGCCCTTTTTCCAAATTGGGGATTGACTTCATGCATTGTAAGCCTATCTCAGCCAGAAGACATGGTTACATCATCGTAGCCGTGGATTATTTTATAAAATGGGCTGAGGCCATGCCTACATATGCAGAAGATGGTAAGACTATCGCTCTCTTCTTGTTCAATCATATCATAGCTAGATTTGGAGTTCTGCAGTCCATCGTCACTGATCACGAATCCCATTTCCAAAATCAAATGATGGAGGAATTGAGTGCCAAGCTAGGTTTTTGGCATGAAAACTCTATGCTGTATTATCCGCAAACTAATGGTTAGGTAGAGGCCATTAACAAGGTTTTGAAAACTATGCTTCATCTGATGGTTGGAGATCATAAATCCAATTTCCATCTCGTTCTTTTTTTTCGCTCTTTGGGCTTATCAGACTTTCATGAAAACAGCTACTGGTTTCATGCCATTCCAGCTTGTCTATGGACTCGAAGTTGTCTTGCCTATCCAATGTCAGATTCCATCTTTACAACTCGTCGTCGAACTTCTCCCAGACACTTTCGCAGAGGAAGCGAGATTTTTGTACTTGAATAACTTTGATGAGACTCGTAGAGATGCTACCTTGGCTAATGAGGCACATAAGAAATGCGTCAAGGCGCAGTATGATAAATCCATCTAGCCTCATGTTTTCAACGAGGGTGACCTATTTTTGAATTATGACCAGAGATATGACAAGCTAGGAAAGGGTAAGTTCGAGTCTATGTGGTATGGACCTTTTGTTTTTTCCAAGGTGTTAGAGAAAGGAGCCTATGAGTTGGTAGATTATGATGGAATCCCTTTAGGGAAACCTCACAATGGGTTGTACCTGAAAAGGTACTATGCCTAGGTCTTCTTGGATGGTATCTAGTATATATGTATATTGATTGACTTTCAGTGTGTTTCAGTATTTTCAAGATGGTTTCGAGTTTTGGTGCCCGCATCTATTTGTACCATGTTTTGGTCATGTAGATGGCTTTCTACGGCTTTGCTGATGGTGCTTGCCGCCACACCTTAAATCTAGGCTTGGCTGCCTGGGTTCTCTATTCCCCAGCTGAAGATTTGGTCAGTTCAGGAGTGGTTCACTTAGGTCCCGCTACTAATAACATCGCCGAGTATGAAGCGGTCATCGGTCTTCTGACTGAAGCTGCCTCCCAGGATGTCCGTGATCTAGTAGTTTTGATGGACTGTCAGCTTGTGGTTTGTCATTTAAACCATATCTACACCATTAGGAACCTAGTGCTCCTCCGCCTCTTCTGAAGGGTACGTTTGTTAGAAAGATCATTTGGAACCACTACATATAGGCATATCCCTAGGGAACATAATGTAGTTGCTAATTCATTGGCTAATTACATCCTAGATTGGCATATTTCCCATTCATGACGTTAATCAAACATGGTACATTGTAAATAAACATTTAAAGACACATAGAACTCATAGAAAATGCATTCATCCATTTGAAATGTATAAACATCATGTAAGAGTCTGTATATATATATATATATATGAAAATTTTTACAAAAAATAGGTCCCAAGACCTCTTCTGAAGCACATAGGCTTTCAGGCAAAATCATCATACAAAATCCTGAAGCTATTAGCTTTCAGTATACATGCCTCATCTACTAGTGGTGCTCGTGATAGCACATCACTGCTCGATCCACCCTGCAAAGTAGCCTACTGAATCGGCTTGGTACTCCCGCCATATATCTCTGATATCTAGTCAGGAGATCATCTATGTCAGCATCTGGGATGTCCATAGTCAACCTCTCGATTTTGTCCTCCAGCTCCTCAGTGATATCATCACCCTATGGCACGAAGTGAGCTCTGGCTCACCTGTCTAATGGAGATGCTCCTACAGGCCTCGCTGCTCCCACATCTGCATGAAGACAAACAGGTCTCGTCACTTATCAAAAAAAATATAAAATATAAAAAACATAAAAACATTTTTCATCTTTAGGGTTTCTTGTTTCTTACCAATGTCTCCCCACTGCCCTCTAGGCGGGAGTGGTAGTTCAGGATCACCTATAAAATTTGTGCCTGCATAGGCATAGTCCTCGACCATGAGCATCTGATCCCACAACCATCTAAATAATGCATCATCAAACTTCACTCTACCCCTACCCGCTCCTGTACAAGCCATGACCTAGACCCAGCTCAGCATGTGGGGGTCCCGTACTCTTAAACTCCGAAAAGTCACCTGGGGCCTCATCTGGCGGACCCTCTCAAAGAAGAAACAAGCTAAGATGGAATGAAATCCGAATTGCTTCAGATCTCCCTGCTTACATTTAGTCAGCTGATCCTTGAAGATTGTAAGTAATGCTTCCGCCTAGTTGAACATCGTAGGTGCCATTGCCTCTAAGACATATAGCATATGTGCCTTGTAAGCCTGATGTAAACCCTGGCTCATTGCCACCCTCTGCATGGTGAACAGAATGATCCGTAGAGCCCTGTCTGTCACTGCCCTGATGGGGATTTTCTTCCCTGATGTGCCTGTACCTGGTGCATAGTGTCGATCTATGATCTCTCTGGTAGTAATGTCCCTGCCACGGGAACCAATCAGTGAGATAGGGGCACCCCGTCTCGATAGGCCAGTCAAGAAGTAGATGTCCTCTACCTCCACTATAAGTATATGTGCCCTCACCTCAAAATACTGCTGTTCTGGATTCCACATTCTCAGTATGTGTTCCAGTAGTCTCTCGTGGGACACCATGCTTGGTGTCCAGAAGAACTTTGGAAGTCCACAGTTTCGAAGTGCGGCAATACACACCAGATTCCTTTCAGCAATGGCATCCTCGTCATCATGAGTTCTTTCCTTCCATATCACCATATTTTGGAATCCTAGACCTACCAAAACAACAATGGTATAAATCAATATCATTCTTAAATCATTATAAATCAAAATAATGAGCTAGTTTTGTATATATCATTGGTTAAATTTCTCCATTGCTGGCACTGCCTGTTCCCTGTTGGAGACAGGCAGTGGCACCGCCTATTCACCTTGTCTTTGGCACGGTTCTCAGGTGGTACCGCCTATCCCGCAAGGGGTAGCTGCGGTGCCCACAAATAGGATTTTAGGGCTTGCCAAATAAGCCTAAAACCCCATCAAATCCCAAAACGAAAGCTATGAAATGAAAGAAGAAAGTCTTAGCTCTTACCTGCAACTGACGAGACTAAAAATGGACAGTGGAAACTCCTGGTATCAGCTATGGAATATCTGGCTAAAAAATGCTCCAAGTGCTCTCTGCCAAGAGGTAAATAGTGAAATGTTTGATTTTTTACTATTTACTTGCCTTATATAGATATTTTTTGGGTCTGACTTAGTATAGTTTTGATATTACATCATGTTCTAGTCAAAATCTATTTGTCATAATCCCTTAATGTTGATTTTGGATGCATTTAACACTTGTTTATGAGTCGTCTACAGGTTGACGTTAGTAAAATATTTGGAAAGTTTGTTTATGGCTTTCTCAAACTTTCACAAAACAGAAAAGGTCGTTGAGTGTTTATTACGACACTTTGTCACGCTCGTTAAAATCTAGTATCAAAGTTCTGAGTCTAGTTCAAGTTTCTTTCAAGGCTCGTAAAATACAATATTGTGTAAAGAAACGTTATGGAGTCTTCTTTTCACGTCTTCTTTCAGAATCCTTAAACATGAAAAGATAGTTGAGTCCATTTTCGAATCTTTCTAGGCTCGTAAAAAGTGGCATTGTGTAAAGAAACTTCATGGAGTTCTCTTTAAACCCTTTTCAGACTCCATAAATATGAAAATATCGTCGAGCGATCTTGTCTTCTTCACACTCATTAAAGTATTTGAAGAGTCATCTATCCGAAGGTAGGTTATCTCTTTCTCGGTTCAGATAGTACTATTTACGAGAAAGGAACACTCCAGCCAATCATGACCGGAAGAGTTGTCTAAGATATGATTTTATACTTTTTTGGGCCTTAGAGACTAAATCATATGAAAAAGGACCCCCATGGAGTCTTCTTTCGTATTCGTTTAGACTCTCTAAACGTGAATGATACCGAGTTTTATTTTAGTGGACTCGTTAAATTAAACATTGAGAGACCCGTTTTGGGAATGAACCCATCCTCTCTCAGGTTCGTAAAACATATGGGACTAGACTTGTCTTCTGGCAAGCTATATTGAGTGTTTTTTACCCTCTTTGAACTCGTAAAACCAAAAAGAGGCACTCATCGATCATGATGGGGAAAATGGGAAAGGGAATCATTTTGCAAATAATGGTAGTTGTTTGTCATTACCTTTGAACATGGCACTTATCTGCACAATCATGTCAGTCAATTGGGTATTCAGCTGATCTCCGTGACGATCCACTTTCATGAGTCATGCCAATCCTTTGAGTCTTTCAAAAGAATGCATTGTCCACTGTCACATTGTGTATCTGTCCTATCTAGTCATCCTGCCAAGTCATTTTGTCATGCCACCTGATGTTCAAAGGGAATCTGAAGAAGTCTTACTTTTGCAGTATACACAGCTTTTGTGTCAGTATCTTTGAGTCATTCATATGGTTACTATGTTCACATCATTCCATAACTATGTTCTGAGTTTCATGTCATCGATGTGGGACTCATCATGGCCCTTCTTTGACGAGACTATTCCCGTCGACGTCATCTCATCATCCAGGAAATAGTCTTAGAAACAATATTCAGTGCCTTGAGATCTGTATGCCTTAATGAAAAATTCTTTCACTCTCGACATTGGTTCACATCATTGACCTTTGATTGATAGAATCGATTGAGTGTTCAACATCAGGACATCTATTCGCACTCAGTAGATTGTACTGTAGTACTTTGGGAATCATTGACATTAATGGTGATCTCCCTCGCACTTGTTAACGGTTCACATCATTGGCCAGTAATAAAGTGGTTTCTACCATGTTCGACTTCAGATCATTGTAATCACATGGATAGAATCGTACTTTGTGGAAGACGAAACAAAGACCCTGGGTATCTGTTTAAAAGCGCTCATTGCTTTTTCCCTAGGTTGCGATGGAGTTTTGTATATCTAGCATGGATCCACATTTGTATGGTCATGGCTATGATCAAATTTGCGTTTGTATGACATAGATATACGTTGTATGTCTAGTAGCTATGTCCAAGTTTGAGTCCTCTATCACATGGATCTGTGTTGTATTCTAGTAGCCATGCTTGTTTATTCCACTCATGGATCTACCTTGTATTGGTATGCAGCTATGAGTTTGGTTACTTGTGTCTATGAGTCAACATACTGATGTACTACAGATTCCTACTTGACTGCATGTTCCGATCGAGCCAACATTTTCATCTCCTGGAAACGACTTGTTCTTAAAGCTCTTGTTTATTGTATCACTCTAAGACTCATGCTTTGGGGGCATCTTTTTATACCAAAATCCTATCACCATCATGTGATAAGACCTTTGACATACCTACTTTCCCTAAAATCCCAGCTTCTGAAGTGAAGACTAAATGGTTTCTTGTCAGTGTATCATACAAATTCCCAGCACCGCTCATGCTCCCTTATCCAAGATCGATACCCCTATCGCACTACTTTTCATCGGTTGTCCACAAGTGGTGCCACCGCCTGTCACCCTTGGTCAATAGGCGGTTATTACCAGAACCGCTCTGTCAAAGAAGGAGAAGCGCGGTACCCTGGGTAAAAGGGTAAAAAGAGAAGTTTATCGAGGCTTCTAGATGATAAGCCTCGATATATCTCTCATCCCTACTACTATGGGTTGTTTGAGCTCGAGATCCCTCATCCTAGGATCTTAGAGGCCACCTCACCCACTAATTTCTCAACCATCTCTATCCATTAAATCCCTATATATATGAGCTCATAGCCATGGTTGAGAGGAGAACATTGAAGGTATTGTTATGC
Source organism: Pseudotsuga menziesii (assembly GCA_001517045.1). NCBI lineage: Eukaryota > Viridiplantae > Streptophyta > Pinopsida > Pinales > Pinaceae > Pseudotsuga > Pseudotsuga menziesii. Next base: position 721,819 of record LPNX010317826.1, on the reverse strand, counting down.
TGTTGGACTAATTCTTGGCCCAAGATCATTTGGAGAGAGCATAGAGAGCTAGAGTCGGAGCTTTTGGGGATGAAGAGATGGTTTCATGGAGATGCATGTCAACACTAAGGCTTGGTTTTAAACTTCTTCATATTTCTAATGCAAGTTGATTTTATGTCCCATATATATTGTTGATGTTTTGATTTCAGATATATATTGCTAGATTCCTTAGTCACTAGCATATATTAGTAGATCATATTCTGGTTGCTTTGATCTGTTTCGTGTTGAACTCTTTTGTAGGTACATAGGTGAACTATCAAAGCCTTGTATTCCAGATATCTACAGTGTCTAGGGGGAGTTATCAACCTCTGTGATCTATTTGTTATGAATCTGAACCATTCAGACTAGTGGAACACCTTTTTGTTAGCAGGAGGTGAAATATTCCGATCAACAAGACATCCAGGGTTCTTGAAAACTTACCACAAGGTAAAGAAGGGTTTTTTATAGGAAGGTCTTAAAACGTATATCTAGAGTGTGTGGTGGATTTTTTTGTTTTTCAACAGAATAAAGGACAAACAATCAAGACATTAGGTATTCTAAAGCCATTAGCCATACCAAGTGAGTGTTGGGAAGAGGTCTCAATGGATTTTATCATAGGTCTACTCTCATTAGAGGAAATTTCAACTCAAAATGGGCCTCCTAGGGAAAATAATTAAATAATAGTTAAAATAATTAAATAATATTTATTAATTTTGGAGGAAGAAAAGAAAAAACTACTCTTTTGTTCGTATTTTCGACATATCTCCCTGTGTTTTTACTCAAATTTAGATCGGGAGAGCTTGTTGGATGCAGAATTAAATTATGCATCCAACTAGTACCCACTTTGCATACTTTTGATCAAAATTTGAGTAAAAAAACGAGGAGATATGTCAAAAATACGAACAAAAAAAGTAATTTTTTTATGATACCTATCCCCAAATTTATATTAAAAAGGTGTTTAAGACCTATATGGTATTTCAAATTTAAAGAAATTTCATTGCCTAACACATGATGACATGGAATTTGAATTAGGATTGAAAGGACCATTTTGATTTGAAATTTCCTCTGATGATTTCTCATCATTTTAAAGCAAGTACAGTTATTGCAGAAATTGTGGAAACATTTTAAAAGCTACATGGAATCTCTGAGATTATTGTAAATGAAAGAGATCCAATTTTCACTAGTAACTGTTGGAAGGATATATTTTCTTGTTTGGGAACTCAATCGACTCACAACTCCTCTTACCATCCCCAATATGATGGGAAAACTGATATTGTAAATAAATTCCTAGAAGGGTATCTTCATTTATTTGAATATGATAAACAAACATAATGGGTTAAGTGGTTCCCTTAGCAAAATGATGGTACAACACATATTTCCATACTTAATAAAAAATGTCACAATTTTATGGCATTTTATAGCTATCATCTTCCTTCCATCATATCATCCTTGAAAGAGAAAGCTAAGGTTCAAGTAGTGGAGGATCATATAGAGCACCAACACAAGGTTATATAACTATTAAAAGATAACTTGGCTATAACACAAAATAGCACAAGTAGAATTTGAAGCACGGGAGTGGATATTTTTTAGGGTACAACCATGAAAACATATGTCCCTCAAGCAATGAAACAAGGATATTAAATCAACACCCAATTACAATGGATCCTATAAGGTGTTGTAAAGGATTGGACTCTATGGCTTATGAATTGGAGTTTCCTCCATCTTCAGGTGTACATGTAGTATTCCATGTTTCTTACTAACCTAAAAAAGGTAATTGGATACAATATCTCAATCCAAAATATGTTACCAAAGGTCAATGAAGGAAAAATGATACTAGATCCTGAAACAATCTTTGACACAAGAATCAAGAAACTACAAAATTGAACAATTATTGAGTAACGCATCAAGAGGAATAACTTGAAAATACAAGAGATGACATGGGAAGATTCATTATTCATGCATTCAAATCCAAAGCTAATCAAGTGCTGAGGAAACCACTTGTTTAAATGGGAGGGGCATGTTAATCCCTATATATTGTGACATTATTATATTAGTATTATCTTTATTGATCATCTAGGACCTTAATTGTAATTGTATGGTTGGTTATTGTTCCCTTGCTATCCTATATACACCAAGGATACCTAGTTTAGGATCATCTCATCTTGTCTTCTACATTTCATACATTACATAAGGAGGTTGATGCCTCAAAGAGGCTTCTAATTCATTTTCTTACTGCATTCTCAAGGCATTGGAATGCTCTCTCTTTTTAATTTTATGTTATTTTGGGAATTTGGTACATAAAATCTACTTATATATTCTTATTGAGAATTTATATTTATAAACTACCTTAGTGCAAAGATGAAGCCAAATATAGGGAATATGCAAAGGGTTTCAATAGGGTTCCAAATGAACCAACAATATATATTCCACCACTCCAATACCTCATCTAGTGGAGGCCAATACTCCACTACGTCATCTGAACAAGGCCCATAACAATTGATTGTAGTGACAATTACCGATTATATGATTCATAATTGATTAAGTGGAATGGAAAGTGATTAAGGGGGAACACTAGAAATTAAATGAATTGATAATATATGCTTAACCATTAACTAGTTGCAATTAAGAATCTTTGGGAGTCTAATATTTTAGTCAATTCACCTCCATCTAGGGGAAAATGCGAGGAGGATAACACATATCGACATAATAAATGGAATAACAAAGATATGTACCTACTAGGTCCCATGGTTTATGTTCTTGTTTGAAATTGAGTACAATGAAATTTGAAAAATGTTGACCAATGCAAACAAACATGATAAAATTTTATCTTAAGCTTAAGAAATACAATTAAGACCAAGATATTCCAAATAGCTAAATTTGCATCATATATTCAAACTAAAAATGAATACAAACACTTTTTTTTACTTTAGATCAATAATTGTGGATTCATAGCATGTAACTGAAGACCATTTTAAAGATTTGGAAGTATAGTGTGATGCTCCACTTAAAACACTACATAAATATAGTTTGACATGTTGTTAGAATTAATTCCATGATTTTAGTCATGCATTTTACAAATCCTTTTTACCCTGATTTGGAATCTCTATTCGTTGCATAGAATTTATTTTTTTAGGAAGCAGATAAGATAATATAAAATAATATAATTTTATCAATTTTTGAAATATGACTAAAAATAGTTTAAAATGATTTCTTAATCAAAATGTGTTGATACAATTTGTACAAAAAGGTTTGTTAGGGATCAAGGGTGGCAGGTTTGGGGTTGTCATTATTCATTTTGGAGGAATTAAGGAAAATTGTTATCCATGGGGACTTGGAATAACTACTAACAACCAAGCAGAGGCCTATGGGCTAGTAGAATGGATTTAGAGCATTGATTTATCCAAGACCAAATATTTTATTGTGATAAGGGACTTGATGATTCTAATCAAGCACATGAACAAGGAGTCCCAAACTCCCAACTTTCCCCTCTCCATACTTATCTCTCAAATCAAACAAGAAGCATATCAGTTTTGGAGATTAGCTTCATCCATGTCCTTCGATATCTTATGGAAAACTATACCTCCAAGCCAACTTGGCCTCTCAATTGGATGAAGGAATTTGAAAAAAAAATGATGCTACCTTCTATCTCCCAATTCCTTAATGGCTTGTAATATTAATTATTGCAAACCAACCTTTAGAAATTGGGGATTTTCTCCCACTCCCCTAATGGTTATGATCACTAAGTCTTGTAGATCCCTTCCATTATTCTCAAAGCATGCAAATATAATGTCATGGAAGAAACAAGATCAATGATAATGCATTAAGAATCCAAACATGTATGGGATGACACAACACTTTCCATCCCACAGAATGTCACTTGATTTTCAACGTTCAAAGCTGGTTAAAATGGAGCATTAGAGAAAATACGGTTTTAAAAGTTATCTTCTAGGTTTGGGTTCAAATCTGTAAGTCAATCAAAATGCTTTAAAACTAAAAAGAGGTGCATGTCTGGAAATTTTTTATAATTTAACTTGGGTATAGATAGAAATTTTTAATAATATAATTTACCTACTCTAAACCTAATTGTTTCCCAAGTTGTCGAGATATTAAAAAAAATTAATGTATTAGCCCAATTTATGGAATTATGGAATTAAGGAATTAATGTATTAACCCAAATTATGGAATTATGGAATTGATGTATTAACCCAAATTATAGAATTTATGTATTAACTCAAATTATCGAATTAATTAATGATGAGAATACCAAGAATGGGGACAATAAAATGAAATTAGATATTATTAAAAAAAAAGTAAATATGATTTTATCATTAAATAGAAACCACAATCTCTTATAATTAGGATTTTATATTTCTTGATGCATAATTTGGTTCTACATATTGAGGATTTTATATATAACAAATAAAATAGTGAATTAATTTTTTGTTAGCAAATTGTATTAAATATTGTGCCAATAAATTAATTTCAATATAAAATAAATATATAAGGTTAATTTAAATGAATAATTTAAGGTTAATTTTTATTTCATAAATGAATCCATTTAAAATTTTATGTTACCATCAAAACCCTCTAATTATGGAAACATAAATTAGATTCAAATTTTATTTTACCCTCAAAACCCCTAATTATGGAAACGTAAATTATGGAATTAATTCATAATGAGAATATCAAGAATGTCCTTATATTTAGGATTTTATATTTCTTTATATTAAAAAATAAAATAATAAATTAAATTTGGGTTAACCAATTTTATTAATATTGTGCTTATAAATTAATTTAAACATAAAGTAGATATATCAGCTCATTTTGATAAATGTGATATATTGGTGGAATTTTGATAAAAGTGAAATAATGAAAATAATATAAATGATATATTAAAATTTTCTTACGTGGCATTATTTTATCAATTTCTTGATTTTTTCTTAGGAGGCCATTTTAAGTTGAAATTTCCTCTAATGAAGGTGGGATAATGGCTAATGCGATTCAAAGAGGCTGGTAACACTCTTGAATTTAGTTTGAACTTTGAACTCTTCAAGATATGTGGGAGTCAAGTCCAATTTTTTTCAATGGATGTGATCCTTAATTGAATTGATTGGCTTATTTGGGCCTTGGTTTATTCCTTGCTTCTTTTTTTGGGGAAATTTGTGGATTGGAAGGATTTCTTAGGGTTCCTAGTGGTGTCTACGTTGACGTGTCATATTTAGTCTCTTAGATGGGCATGTAATTGATTGGATTTTGCGTACTTCGTCATATTCTATCAATTGTGTTTGGTTTATATGGTACCCTACTCTATGAATTGTGTTATGTGAACCCTATGCTTGCATTTGAGGTAACTTTGTGCTTGTGTTAACATCTCATGTGGTGGAATCAAAAAATATTGTGCATTATGGTTTCAACTGCTACATTAATTTGGAATGGGAATATGGTAAATGGGGCATAGGAACTGTCAATACTGAGCATTCTAGGAATATAAATTTGCATTCATGTTCCAATGTTTATAACTCAGTAGCCATTTACAAGATTAGGTGTATGTGCTACAACATGAATTCATGTGACTCTTTGGTCAATTTGTACCACTTAGGAAGAACATCATTATGAAACAAAGAGGTCAAGCTCATGCTCTTGAGGCCAAATGTATAATCGTCAGAGCCACAATGGATGATATATTCAAAGTCAACTACTCAACAAACTCCAATTGCAGATATTCTCTAGTTTCTTCTTTCAAACACACCAAAGATGATGAAACAATTTCATAAATGATGAAAGACATGGAAATTGAGAATCAAAGGTTGAAACAAGACAAAGGAGATCGAGGAGAAGCCTATAGTTTGCACTCCACTAATTTGTTGTCATTATATGTAAATTTCTTTTTTCTTTAGGCATATATTATGGGACAATGCAAGCTAATGAGGGTCACTTTTGGCACATTAGATGCAATAGAAAACTGAAAAATCAGCAATCCCTCTGCTTAATTGCTTTTTTGAGATACTTACACAAAATATCTTTCTTTGAGTAAAAAAGATTAAATGTAGGAAATTGAATCATGTTTCCAAATATATAAGGTTTATGTATTGAAATTTTTTATAACTATGTCAAATTTAATTTTTTTCTAACAATCACTTTTTTTTTGGAAAATCATAAGGTATATGTTTTTGTGGGTGCATCCTTTGAGTTCCTAAATGATGCTTTCAGGATACAAAACTTTGCAAGCATGTAGAGAACATATAACACTAGTGCAACACTATTTTTCTAAAATAAAATTAGTAATTTTTAAGTTTTTTTATAATTATCTAAGTGATCATTCCTCGAAAATGGTACGTCTTTTATGGGTGCAGCCTTTGAAGTTCTTAATGAAATATTCATGAAATGGGTTTTTTTATAGAATGTAGAGGTCAATGTCTTCTGGTGCACCATATAGTTTTTTTTAAAACGATTACAAATTGAAAAAGTTACGGGAATAACACTAACGACATGTATTTTGAGTTAAGGAGTTAAGACACTATAGAAATTGAAAACAAATAGGAAAATATAATTTTTT
>LPNX010317826.1:702745-707745 GCA_001517045.1 Pseudotsuga menziesii | reverse complement strand
CGCCCACACAGATTTTTGGGCCTTTATTGGTCGGTTGCCACATCGTGACATGAAGCTAGTTGATGCAGTAAAGGGACTAGTGCAGAGTTTTTGGCATGATCACACAAGGCCTTCTCAAACTGAAAGGATGTACTAAAACTGAGAAGGGGTTCAAAGGACTGTGAACCACATATTAAGGATCTTCTTGATATAACACAGACAGAACTATACGAAAAATTTAGGAATGAATATAGACAATTGAATTTGAAGAAAAGATCTTTTGAGAAATGTAAGCCTTGGTATGTTAGAATAAATATTCTTCGTAACACTTGTTGTTGTAGATACCATGTAGAATATGAATATTACTATGAAACATTTTTGTACATTCGCGGTGTGTTGCATACTAACCATGTGCAGGATTGCTCTTTGACAATACCACCGACCTCATCAAGAGAATTCATTCATAGTATCATGTGCAATAGGCCTGAGGGGAAAACATACTATGCAAAATCCTGTTTCGATGGAACTTGCTCCAACTGTGCTGGAATGGCATTATTGAGCCAATGTATGCATGATACTGGAGACAATGAATTTGTGAATATGGTTATAGACATGAAAAGTTTCAAATATATCAGCTATGAAATACTCCTAGGGAAAGAAAGAAAAAAAATACAATTGGTGACATCTCAGGTACATGCATTTATCTATAAATTTATGTTTGAACAGTTGCATTTAATTCCTTACTTACAAAAAAAACCTGATATTGAGATCATTTTGTGTCAACAGGTACAAGTTAGTGTCTTCGCCAAGGAATTTATTGAAAAGACACATCAATATGTTCAGCATGTCCACTTGGCACGATGGAAGAATGAGAAGTTTAGAATATGCAGAGATACATTTCCTCGTGGTACTATACTTTCAGTTGTTGATTTTTCCGAGAACTACACTCCACAACCTCAAAATGAGATCCAAAGTCAGTATTATCACTCTGAGCAGGTTTCCTTGATGGTGCATATCACATATAGGCATGGCCCAAATAGCAGTGAAGAGCAAAGAGAAATTCTAAAGGAATATCACTTCTACATAAGTGATGATAGGTGCCATGAATTCCACTATGTATGTCATTTCTTCATCATGTTCTATGATCATTTGAAGGGCAGGAACATATAGATGGATCGACACTGGATTTGGTCTGATGGATGTGCTGGTTAGTTCAAAAATGCACGCATATATCAATGGTTGTGTTCATTGCATAAAAACTACAAAGTTCCACATATGTGGAACTATTTTGAGACTGGGCATGGTAAAGAAGAGCATGATGGATCTAGAGCATGTGTCAAAACAGCCCTACGAAGAGAGGAATTGAAATTATCTACAATATCTACTATTCGAAATGCTCAATCTATAGTCAGGTGGTGCACGTCAGTAATGGGAGAGGAATCATCTATGCGAGTAGAATCCACAAGAAAGAGACACGTGGAGAGATTTTTTTTGGAGCTAGTAGACATAGATCGTTCACATGCATGGGAATGCAAGACTGTTCCTGGGACTCGTGGCTTTCATTTGGTTCAAAGCTCTGATAACCTAGTATTTGAAATTTGGACCAGAAAACTCGCTTGTTTTTGCTCGCTTTGTTGTGATGGTGACTGAGATGTGTGTGAATCATTGGATTGGGTTAATGGATGGGATCGCATATCAATTCCACTTGATCGGCCTACAATTGTTGAGTTAAATCCATTGGAAGAAGACCAATCATCTATTTCTATAGATTTTGATCATGTATCAGACCTTGTATAACCTGGTATGATGCATTTCCTTAACATTTTTTTTGTTTATTTACGTAGTCTTGAAACTCACATTAATGGCCTTGTATCACACGAAAAATATTTTATCATATACCTACAATCATACTATGCAGGACACATATACGCATTGGTTGCCTCAAAAGATAGTGAATGGGGTGGTGATTATTGGATGGCACATTGTATAGAGGGAAAGCAAACCCTCATTATGTCCATGACTGATCATGAAAACAACCACTTCCCCATCGGGTATATGGTTGTTAAAGGTGAATACCTTACACATGACAACAATGTAAGAAACAAGCGTGGATATGTTTACAGGGATTACAAACCAGGTGCAAGTGTGTATCACTTTACCAACTTAATCATTGGTACAAACCTCCAGGTACGAACAATGCCTAGCCGAAATTCATCGAAGGTACGCTACTTCTTACTAGATATAGAGCACGAGAGACTAATAGAGACCATAATTATAAGAGATGATCTGGAGGGCTTGGTTGTATGATAATAGGTGGGATCTAGCATGATGAGGTATGTATCATAATTTTAATTTTCCCATGTATGTTTCTTATGAATATGTCAATTTTGTGTTCTTGATATGTGAAATTTTCCATAATGTTGTTTATAAATATGCCAAAAGTTCTCTTGTATGTCAAGTTAATGAACATGCCAAATTTTACATATGATCAATAAACCCTATATATCAATCATATGAACATTTAAAGATCTCATTCACATGATTTACATAACATTAGAATACATACATGTACCTCTTTAGGTCCTACCTATCAAAGTTCTTTGTAGCCTCTCTTACAGAACTAGAACCCTAATTTTTCAAGTAGGTAATATTGTCAATGTTTTCAGACGATATATACAACTAGGATGTTGGAAACAAGATGCTGAAATGATAAACTTATATTTGAAGGGTTGTATAATTTCCTTCTTGACAACTCACCTCTTATACCCGCATGTCCATTGCCCGGTGACCTTCATCTATGGTGGTCTCTGAAACTAGGGTTTTGCTTAGTGGGGGACAATGTAGTCATGCCAACGAGGGACAAACTTGGAAATCCATGGATGGTGGGGATGCGGTTGGCGTTGCCATATTTCCCATGCCTAAACACACTAGCAGTAGTTGACAAAATTCAAAATTGTGGCTCCGTGAGGTTTTTGCACACCGGACACAAGTCCACCAAGTGTCCCTGAACGGTATCTGGAGGTGACCTGCATCTCACCATAGATCAATGCTTGGGACTTTGATCGATGAACCATTGATTCTGTTGGATTTGTGATGTGGTATTTTAGCTGAGGGGGCTCTCCCTCCTAGCCATTTCTCGGAGACCTCTGTCTATGGTTGTTTCTGAAACTAGGGTTTCGCTCACTAGGAGACAATGCAGTCACACCAATGAGGGCCAAAGTTGGAAAGCGATGGATGGTGTGGATGCAGTTGGAATTTCTATATTTCCCATGCCCAAACATGCTAGCAGGAGTTGACGAAATACAAAATTGTAGCTACGTGAGGTTTTTTGCGCACTGGGCACAAGTCCATCAGGTGTCCCTAGACGGTATCTAGAGGTGACCTGCAACTCTCCATAGATCTATGCTCGGGCCTCCGATTGACGAACAGTCGATTCCATTGGATTCGTGACATGGGATTTTAGCTAGGAGGGGCCTCTCGCTTCTGTCCATTTCCCGACGACTTCTGTCTACTGTGGTTTTTGAAACTAGGGTTTTGCTCAATAGGGGACAATGCAGTCAGGCCAACAAGGGCCAAATATGGAAATCCATGGACGATGGGTATGAGATTGGAATTTCCATATTTCCCATGCCCAAACATGCTAGCAAGAGTTTATAGAATTCAAAATTGTGGCTCCGTGAGGTTTTTGCGCACTGGGCACGAGTCCATCAGGTGTCCCTGAATGCTCTCTACAGGTGACCTGCAACTTACCATAGATCTATGCTCGGGCCTCCGATCAATGAATCATAAATTTCTTTGGATTCGTGATGTGGGATTTTAGCTAGGGGGTGGTCTCTCCCTTCTTTCCATTGCTCAGTGACATTCGTCTATGGTGGTTTTTGAAACTAGGGTTTCGCTCAGTAGGGGACAATGCAATCACGCCAATGAGGGCCAAAGTTGGAAAGCCACGGATGATGGGGATGTGGTTGGCGTTGCCATATTTTCCATGCCCAAACAAGCTAGTAGGAGTTTATGGAATAAAAAATTGTGGCTCCATGAGTTTTTTTGCACACTGGGCACAAGTCTACCAGGTGTCCCTGAACAGTATCTAGAGGTGACCTGTAACTCGCCATAGATCAATTCTCGAGCCTCCAATCGATGAACCATTGATTCCGTTGGATTCGTGATGTGGAATTTTAGCTATGGGGGGCCTGTCCCTCCTATCCATTTCTCGATGACCTTCATCTACAGTGGTTTCTGAAACTAGGGTTTCTCTCAGTAGGGGACAATGCAGTCACGCCAATGAGGGCCAAAGTTGGAAATCCACGGACGGTGGGGATCTAGTTTGCTTCGCCATATTTCCCATGCCAAAAAACGCTAGCAGGAGTTGACAGAATTCAAAATTGTGGCTCTGTGAGGTTTTTTGTGCACCGGACACAAGTCCACCAGGTTAAACTGAACGGTATTTGGAGGTGACCTGCAACTCACCATATATCGATGTTGGGGCCTTCGATCGATGAACTATCAATTCCGTTGGATTTGTGACGTGGGATTTTAGCTAGGGTGGGGCCTCCCCCGCCTATCCATTTGCTAGTGACCACCGTATATGGTGATTTCTAAAACTAAGGTTTCGCTCAGTAGGGGACAATGAAGTCACACCAATGAGGGCCAAACTTGGACAATGCATTTCATGCCAACGAAGGAAAAACTTGGAAAACCATATCCCTAACTAGGGTTTATTGTTTAACATGCATGGCCCATAACCATAACCCTAATCCTAACCCTAATATTATCTTACTGTCACAACTCAATTCAGAATCAATCTAATGTCCAACTCAACTTTTTCAAATCCGGTGGACTTATGCTTCAAATCATGTTGATTCACAAAGTTGGTTCTCGGTCTTTGGATTCTACTGTATTTCCTTTAATGTTGAGTGATTAGTCATTGAGTGCATGAGGTTTGTTGAATAGTGTTGTTGGTCGTTGATGAAATGTGAAGCATGTATTGCACTTAGTTTTATTAAACTACACTTGAGCATTGT
>LPNX010317826.1:688768-702686 GCA_001517045.1 Pseudotsuga menziesii | reverse complement strand
TTTTTAATTAGATATATCCAATTGGTGTGCATGTAGTGAGTTCATTGAAACCTTGAAATACATTGTATTGCACTTATATTTATTAAATTACATGAGAAAGAACTTTGACTTTAGTGTGCATGCAGTGAGATCATTGAAACCTTTAAATATAATAGTTTTTTTCTTTTGACATTGTGCATTCAAAAGTAATAGATAATCCACACAAATCAATACAATAGATTGACACAAGAACATGTGGAAACCAAAGAACAAATTCAAAGTGAAATGTATCATTCATTTATAACTGAAATGTCAATGTACATGTCTCCAAAAGTACATATATATCCAAAAGTATCCAAAAGTACATGTATATCCAAAAGTAACTAGAAGTACATGTGTCTCCACAACTATCCAAGGCTATCCAAGCCACATGTACATGTATCCAAAACTATCCAAGCCACATGTACATGTAAGTTAAATGTCAATGTACATGTATCCAAAACTGTCCAAGCCACATGTACATGTATCGAAATGTACATATCCCATTAGACACATCAAACCTCAAGCTTCCTCTTGTTCTTTCTCGAGGTTGATCCTGTAGGCACAACTCTAGGACCAATGTGCATCTATGGATCCTACAAATTAAATATCAATTGTTAAATTCAACTAACTATGTACTAATACATTAGCTCAATAAAATACCATATCTAAACTAACTCAACAATTATCAAAATGTTAATGGACATTGCATGAAACAATTGGTCATTAATGGAAATCTCACCTCAGTGAGAGACTGTGACAAAGGGGATTGTGTTCCTTGTGTAGCAGATGGAGTTGTTGGTTGAACATCGAGGATGGTCGTATCCATGGTTGAACCAAAGGGGGAAGGAACTGCTACTGCTGGCGGTGGCTACAATCACCAAATGTTGAAATAGTTAGACATGTGCATGAATAAACAATAGACAACAATAACACGCTATGTCTAGATCATGTTCAAATAGTTGTACCTCTGTGTGGCTTGTTTTTATTGCATATACCACATTGACTGCTACATCAATAACTCCTGTTGTTGCTAGCTACAATCACCAAATGTTGAAATAGTTAGACATGCATGAATAAACATACGCCAACAATAATAAACTATGTAATGATCATGTTGAAATATTTGTACCTCTATGTGACTTGTTGCCATTGTAGATGCAGCACTGACTGCTACATCAACCATCCTTGCAAGGTTTTCAATAGTAAAATCTGGCTCCTGATGCAGTAAACATGCAAATCAAACATTAACAAAACATTTTATGAACTAGATTTCAAGTTAACATAGAAATATCATCGAAGGATATACATTACCATGGTATCAGTAGCTCCATGGTCGTGGACAACTGGACTCTTGCTAGGAGTAGGCCGCCTCATATACACATGAACCTTGTTCACATATAGCCTATGAGGAGATACAACTCCAGGAAATGGACCAGGTGTTTTGGTTGGTGCCTATAGTCAACAAGAGTTCATGTAGTTAGATATGCATGATTCAACGAACATACATGTATTTAAAAAATGACATTTTTTAAATGTTTAAAATGTTTACCTCCTTCATTGCTTTCCCCCATGAAGGATATAGCATCTACCAGTTTAATAATTGTAAATATTAGACCATAGATAGCATTAGTGAACTAACATGTACAATGTGTGGAAATTAACAAATTAACAAGTATTAAAAAACTAACATTTTTAAAATGTTTACCTCGGTGTGAGATACAACAATGGGTGCTATATGAATCCCTCCACCAACCAAGGGATCAGTGGATGGAATGTCATGCCCAGATATTTCCTCGGTCGATATGACCATCGATTCTACCTCCATCACTACTTTCCCTCGTGAAGGATCTGGCATCTGCAAGTTTAATAATTGTAAATATTAGACCGTAGATAGCATTAGTGAACTAACATGTATAATATGTGGAAATTAACAAATTAACAAGCATTAAAAAACTGAAATTTTAAAATGTTTACCTTGGTGTGAGATACGGCAATGGGTGCTATAGGAATCTCTCCTCCAACCAAGGGATCAGTGGATAGAATGTCATGCCCCTCTGTAGAGTGTGGAACATGGAACTCTGGGGTGTCGCTGCCGGCATAAAGCATCAACTGCAAGTTCACAAAATTAATATATTAGCTCAAACTATACATATGTGTACAAAGAGGAAAATAAATGAAGAATTTATTACAATTAACCATATATATATACATCACTCAAAAACCCATTGAAGGAAACACCTGACTAAAGACCATAGCAGGGATGACCACACGATGTGCACTCGTGAGGCTCAAAAGTAGGTTGGGAATGTGCTGATGGTGCTACACTAGTAGATGGTCCTACACTAGATGGGTGTACTGTACTAGTGGGTGGTACTGCACTAGAAGATGGTCCTGCACCATGACGACCTAGTGTATGTACCACATCAGGGACAGATGTCCCTTCCTCAGCCAAATGTTAAACCATAGTGCTATGATGAACAACTACCCATGCCAAACTCAAATATGCATCATGTGTCTGTGGAATAACATGATGTACAGGTGGGACATATGGCCCAGGAAACTTCCTGCGAGGTGCAGGGATAGGGAGATCAACGTCTCGAAGCGTGGCATTGGGTCGGTTTTGGGGCATCTCCCTACCGATCCCCTGAAACTGCAATATATCAAAATATTTTACATGTTTACCCAACACGATATCTGCATACATCTTTCGAAGGAAATACAAGAGGATTTGCCTGTTGTTGTGTGGTGGCATATCAAAAACCATATACCATATGTCCATCTAGTTATCGACAATTGGATGATATATGCACCACTCGATAGAGATATGTGGGCTATTTGCATTTGGGATTTCCTGTGTGAGAGGGTCCATAAACAATGAAAATATATGCTCTTTGGTAATTTTCAACTTTTTTATTGCATTGTAGCCAAGCCCATCAGCGTACTCTTGTCTTTTTCTTTCTCTATATGATGTAATATCATATAGTATGTTGCTTGACAATGTAATAGTCTCAATAATTGCATCCAAAGTGGATGGAAGTGAACGCCGAATCATATCACCACCACTAAAAGCAGTACTGAGTCCTCTCAAGTGGGCAAGCTCAATCAGTATTTCATCATTTGTGTCCATAGTTGCAACTGCAATAAAAAAATCAATAAGGAAATCATTAGAAACATATACATGGTATATAATGACATATCTTCAAAATTGAAAATGTAAATTAAATCAAACTCAAGTAAGCAATTTAATGGCATTCACTTACATACATTTGAAACTTAAAATTAAACATTTAACAATTAAATAGTGAGTTTCGTTCAAATTCTTTCTAGAAGTTAAGGCACTTCTTTACCCTCATTGGTGACTTTTCCATGCACACTTGGGTTTAAACTTCTTTGAATTTAGGAGTGCTATTTTGACATGTTTTGGCCTTTATGTCCCGTGGATATGTAAAAGAAAGGGGCAAGGGACTATTAGGACATGTGAGGCAAGAAAAGGGGTGATACAGGGCTGCCACCATATCCTCTAAATATAATTGACTCGATCATGGTTGGGAACACTCTCACGACGCACTCTAGGTAGTTCATGGATGTTTACCATTTCCGTTGTTGTATAAACATGGAAACCAACCAAAAGTTACATGGAGAAATTGTGGAATGGACTACAATTGGTTTTACATGAGCTTAGAGACTCAACATGTAGAAATTTATTACCCATTATTTTTGCTATTTTAAAAACTGGTTGATAAACCTAGTGATGCAAGGGCATAGACTGTTTGAGTAAAGTCATTTATGTCTTGGCTAGATCAAGGGATCTTAGGGAGACCTAGGGTCTCACATGTTTCTAATTTTATTTATTATGTTTATAGGATAAAAGAAGCAGAATTCAAGTTCTATTTAGTTTAGGTAATGACCTTTAATTAATTAGCACTAATCCCCCAATGAATACCAGTGTTGTATGGGCGTGTCAGGACGTGTTGACTTGTAATTTGATATCACAGTGAGAAGATTCGTATATTTCAACTTTTTTTGTCATTAAGATAAGGCCAGGGGCACGAAGGGTAAGTCCTATGCACAGAACAAGAGCAAAGTGTAGAGGAAGGTATAATTAAAACACAAATGAGGTGGGTGCTATAACCAAGAAGTACAAATATTTTAGTGGAAAAATGGTGGTGGCTACTAAACTTACTGGAAGAAGGAATAAAACTAGTCATAGTTACTATTTTTAACTCTTTGTTTATATACATACATATATATATATATTGTTGATTTTATATAATACACTGTTTTATGTTTCAAAGGGCGGGCCCAACAGGCACTTTGTTAATGTGTTTTGGAATTTAGTTGAGGGTGCTTAACTAAGAGGCAATGTATAACTACATACACTTGTGATGAAATTTTGAGAAACCAATTTACTAAATTTTTATGCATTTTTTCTATTCATGCTTGTGCACATCCATTTCATCTTGTTATGGCCATTTCCGAGGAAACTTATTCAATTAGTATTATGGGGAAATGTCCTCGGAGGGTTGGCAATTTGGGTTTTAGGTGGATGGATACATTGTATAAAGGGAGGAGTTCTAAATTTTTCAATTTTTGGCTGCATTAGGAATTTTTGAGTTCTTGAAAATGAATTCATTGTAGTTATTCACTCATCTTGGTTGAGGGAGATGTGAATTTAATTAGTGACTCAGTTATTTCCAATTTTCTAAATAATACAAAATTTGGTTGTTTTATTCTATTAAAAAACAATATTCTAGGTTTAGAATTGACAAAAAAGAATGCTTTGGGTGATTGAATTACCTGGTTAGATGATAATTCACCGGTGGAATTTCCTCCCCTCCTACTAAATCAGCTCCTCCAACAATCCCAAGCACCCAATGCTCCAAAACGCTCCAAATCGCTGTCGGTTGCGTATTCCTGATGGGTAGAATAGGCCGTGGGTTTCGGGCCTATCTATATAAATTAATTTTAGTTTTCCAAATCACATACACGTTTTAGAGCTACAGATCGCGTATGTGTTTTGTAGTTATATAACATGTACGCGATATGGTTTCCTATCCTACATGTCCCATGACATGTCAGGCTTGGGTTGAACCATAGCAAGTGCTATCTAGCAGAAATGCGTTGTATTTTTTGGTAACGTGATCGTGTTTTTGAAAACCAAGATTGCATCTAAAAGGTCCCTCATCTTCTTGCACTGACCCTTATCATATATATACTTTTAACATTCTATTAGATTTCTCTAAAAGAGACTTTAAGACTTAGATAGTCTCTTTTTGTGTTTTTAAATATATGATGATTATGCTTAAACCAACTCATAGTTTTGTATTACTTAGCTATATAATTTGGCTGTAGCCATTTTAACGTAATCTTATCATTATTTTTTTTATAAGAAATGATGTGTTGTGGATGACAAGCTTTGGTTATTGAATGACAATAGATAAATGTTACTCATAGGTTGACATAAATTGTTTTGCTTATTGATTTGCAGGAATTAAAGGGTTTCCTATATTATTAAAGAAAAAATAGGATTTAAGGTAAATAAAGGAATCAATTTACATGTACGGACAAAAGAGAAAATTTCATCAAACTACTTCATAGAGTCCCAAATTAAAGGTGGGGACTCATAAACATCAAATCCTTAGTTTGGGTCATTTATATATCTACAAAAGTGTTTTCTCACTTGTTAGGTACCATATATGCTTGTTAGGTACAATATCTTATTTGACTTGTAGTTGTTTGGCATTACTCAAATATATAAGTCATAATTAAATAACATCTTTGAGAGAGTATTTGATGATGCAATTTATGAGAAACCCATTATAAATTTTATCCCTTAACCACAAGGTGTATAATTGTGCTTCATGTAATTATCTTTGACTCATAAGAAGTCAATATTTTCATGGACTATTATTTCCTTGTGATAGCTTATGAAATACTTGTACCAAACCAAGTGATCTCTATTAATTCTTCTTCTTTTAACATGTTTGATGAGAGGATTTTCAAACTCCTTCCATGCCCTTAGTGATCCATAATCTATCATGGATATTCCACCGGATCAGTTCGACACAACGGATCTTACAAATTGATTCTTTATGTTAAGTTAATTACGCAAAACACATAATATATAGGAACTGAAAGAGAAATAACTAGAGAAAATAAGTACGCAATCCACACAATAACACAAGATATAACTTGGGAAAACCAACTATGGGGAAAAAACCAACCACAAATGACGGTTATGCCTTGCTCTTTATGTCAAATTCCAAATACAAAGGAAATGGTCCACTCTATGGAGTTACCTATGAATCTGCGACCACAATGGCTAGTATAGGACAACTTATCTTCTTTGTTCCGCTCTATTATCCACTCCCCAATGTTGTTGATCAACTATGGAACAATACAATACATCAAAATAATGGAACTCTTGTTCTTCTAGTGGGTCGGTATTTAACATAGCTCGATAGTTGTCGAGGATTAATATTAGGGTTTTTTCATGCTTTGAATATTAATTAGGGTAAGGTTTCTTATCCTTCCAGAATTTTATTCAAGGCCCACACATTACTAGCTCAACATGTGTGAAAAATGAGAGCTAACATGGAATCCACTCAGTACCATGGCGGTCAACTACATAGGTCAACTTGCAGGATGCATAATTTTTTCCTACAGACTATGTTTAAGGGAAAGATCTCATAAGTTTAGATTCAGCTCTTGGCCCATTTCTCTAGAAATGTGTTGTTTTACCCCCAAAAATGCCATTTAGCACCTCAAACAAATCCAACAAGGTTATGGACGCTAAATCTACAAAACTTAGTCATGTCCTTAAAATGGACCCTGCAAGCCAATTTGTCAAATCTTTCAACCCCACATGATCCAAGTCTAGGTTAAAATTTATATATTGATCCATTTCAAATCACTTAGCCACCTTAGTGTATGATTCATTGAGGTCATTACCATTTTGTGGATTCCTATGTTCACACTTATCACCATCATTTCAATCATGACCTTATAGAGTATATCTCATCCTTTCAAGTCGTTTTGGGCTATCCATGTTATGCCAAAGCATCTATGGTGTGATTGTCCATAATATTTCCACCATTGATGGAGTTTTCCTACTCATTGACTGTTAATAATTTTCCATGTCATAGAGTGAGACTTTCTCTCTTTAGCCCAAAGTTTTGTCTTAATTTAAGTGGCACCAAGTGCATAGCCTTGGATAGGAAATGTTATGCTACAAAATCAAGTATCTAATGATTATATCATGTCGTGGACATGTGATCAACATGTAAGCCACCTATCTATATGGTTTGGGGCACACTGCCTATTTGAGATTTAAAGGTGTCATTAAGATAAGTATCTTCCTTTTGGTGATTGACCTTATTACATACTCATTAAAACAAAAACCCTATTATACACATGATCCTTGAAAATATTTATCTTCTTTGATGAATATGAAATTATTTTTTTTATATCAACATGAAACCTCATCCTCATCATTTATAAGACATGAAACATCATCATTTATAAGAGCAATAGGACCACTACTAATAGGGAACTCCATGCTATAAGATGATTCTAGATTGCGATGTCAATTGCATACTACTAGTTTTCCATAGAAAATCCCATATAAATGCTAGCTCAACTCTAGATTTCATCCCATCTCCTAGAGGATTTCTTCTAGCTCAACTCTAGATTTGGTGCCATCGTTTATAGGGTTTCATGGTTGAGGTCTACGTCGATGTGTTTTTTTTCAATGAAACTACTAACATGGTCAAACTTTTAGCCCAAATAAAGGTAAATAACCAACACTCTATCACTTTTGAAATCTTACACATGATTTCAACGAACCAAACATATATCACTTTTGAATTTTTGTGGGTCATCAGTCAAAATATATCCGTTACCAAAAATATAATGACTAGCAGGTTGCATTCCATAATTTGGTGGTCATCGATCAAAAGTATATTTGTTACCAAAAATAGAAATATAACGACGAGCGGGTTACATTCCATAAATCGTATTAATATGCTCTCAATCATCAAGCCATTACTTCATCAAGAATTTTTTGATTTGAGGAATAGTGCATTCTGTTTTTTTCTTTTCCTACATGTTTCAGGAAAATAGACATCTTAAGTTGTCGTACGATATCAATTGAAGGGCTCTGTATCTCACCGCTCCACCCACATCAGGTGGCCTCAGCTAAAAGGAGAACAACTAGTAGTCGAGCTCCACCTCAACCAGCTCCACACAGGAACTCTATCTGTCTCTCCTCCAAAGATCATATGGCCCCGGCTAACCGAAAAGAAACCAGTAGTCCACCTCCACTTCTCGGGAGAAGCTCTGCCCATCTCTCCTCCAAAAACTAGATGGCCTCCACTAATAAGAAAACAACTAGTAGTTCATCTATACCTCTAGGGACAAGCTCTGCCCATGTCTCCAAAAAAACAGATGTAAATGAAAAAATGAAGCAGGAGGTGGACACACAGACCAGGCCGAGAGTTAAATTGTCCAATGAATGCAAAGAAAGGTTAGAATATTTGACTAGATCTTTGGATTTCAGAACTTTAGGATCCGCCGTCAACTATCTATTACCCACGCTTCAAGGAGAAAAAGCAATCCAAGAAATCACCAAATATAAGGGCTACATCAATGGCTGGCAAACCATCGATTGGATACTTGATATGGCGTGAACCAAAGAGTCCCTGGGCTTCCAAAATGAATGCAAACAGCTCGATTGGATATAACCGCCTAAAATACAGTGTTTGCAAGAGGTGACTAAAGAGTTGGGATTCGAAAGAGGTGGACAAACCCTTGATTGGTTATTGAAGATCGCATCCAAGGATTTTTTAATGCTCACCCAATCTCTTGGCATCCAAGAAAGTGCAAACACTATTCGATCTTTATTGTATCAGCTAAAGCCAGTCATTGTCTCAAGTTTTTGAGGAGACTTTGCTTCTACCGATACATCTTCATCACTCGAAAATCGTGCATCTGCTTCTTCCAGTACATATTCATTACTGCCAAACCCTCCATTTTCCACTCCGCAGTTTTCCCAGAATCCACAAGGGGATTTATATTCTTGGAATTTATTGAAGGTTTCACTTTTGGATTTCATGAAATAAATCCATGCCTCATGGGAGATATCATCAATGAATAAACCATAGTAAATATTTCCACTGAGGGATGGGGAAGACATGGGTCGACATACATATGAGTGCACTAAGTCTAAGATACATTTAGATCTAGTATGGATGTTAGGAAAATTCTTTTTAACGTTCTTTCCTAAATCTCAACCTCGACCAACAATATCATGTACATAATCAAAGCTAGGCATACCTTTCACCATTCGGCGCAAACTAAGTAGTTGTATGAAGTGGAGGTGTCCAAGTATCCAATGCCACATATTGCGTGGGATGATAGTATGACGTATCATGGCTGTAATATACTTTCCTAGGACCTTGTAAAGTCCTCTTTCTCAAACTCTAATAACAGTAGCAGTATCAATGTTTTGTTTCTTCGGCCACAAGTATGCTTGATTCTCCATGAAGATTAATTAGAAGCCTTTATATTCAAGGAAAAAAACATAGAGTAGGTTCTTCTTAAATCCAAGGGCATAAAGAATTTCCTCCACATGTAGTGTGTACCCTGAACTCAGATGGAAAGATGTGGATCTAGATCCTTGGATTGAGTATGTGGACTTGTCTCCCAATTCATCCATGCATGCAAATTGTTTCTCTTTTAGGCCAGAGATTATTCTCTTGTATCCTATCATGTGCTTTGAAGCACCACTATCAGTCAATAATTTATCTTCTCCTTTGATGAGATATCCAGACAATGTACAGACAAGGTAATACTCCCTCGTTGTCTCTTTCTCTTTAGGTGCATCTTCTTTAGATGTTTCTTCTACGGTGGTTGAAGCATGCATCTTCCTTCTTTTCTTTTCCTCACAGGACAATACCATACAAACTGTATGGGATTTTGAAAATAAAAATAAGTTTTGATTTATCGAAACCTTGTTACCACCTCAGTTGTAAAGAGTGGTTTTTTATCAAGTGATCCTGGTGAACTGGACAAGGATAACTTGTTCGGACTTCAGAAGACCTTCAATCTTGCTTCTGGGAAGTTGTGTTGTACTATATCACATGTTCATACCCCATGGGGGAATTGTAATAAATGTTCTAGCATGATAGTGTCTATAAAAGACTCGGTCTCTTAGACTTTATTTGTTAATCTGATCAGCCCAGGGTGTTTTTTCCCTTGGTTATTATTGGTTGTTGAATAAACGACTGATAATTTCTGAGTTTTTCACTCCATACCTCCAAAGTTGGGGTGGTCGGCTTGGGATTTAGTCCTATTGAGGTTATAAGAGTCTATGTGTCAATGTATAAACATGCTAGACATCATGGTCGAGTCATATGAACATGTCTAAGTCCCCCTAGGTTTTTTCAATTTTTCATTTTTTTAGTTTTTTCAGTGTTTTTTATTAAAATTTAATTTTTCCAAAAACTTAGGCTATTTTTTGATAGTTTAATTGGAAAAATTGATTTTGTAATAAAAGTGGGCCAAATAATCAGTTTTAGACATGTAGGTGCTCATTTTCAAGCTAAGAGAACCATGTAAACCCATGGACCCACTATTTCCTAGTTTTGAGTGATTTTCCATCACTCAGGTCAGAAAGCCCCAAAAATCAATTATTGATTATTTTAATTAATAAATTGATGAATAATGGAGCAAATCAGAAATCATAGATCAGTGGATTCTTAGCTGATTTGATTGAAATTAGTCATATTTGAACAAGATTGACTAGATCTGACAAATCCTTGACTGAAGGAGGTGATCAAATCAGATCCAGAGTTGATATTCAACAGTATTTATGGGGAATTGCGCCCTCTCTCTCTCCTCCACATGTGTGGACTCTCCTGGATGCTCTGTGGACTGATGTGTTGGTTTATGGGTTGATGTGTCTGCTCAATCAGCCCCCCAGTTGACAAGTACACTCAGTTCAGCTTCAGATCTGCATTGATTGACTCTCCATCAGCTGATTTGATCTGTCTCCTTGGGATTTGTAGCCCCCTAGGCTGGATCTCCTGTTATTTGTATAAATAAAAGCATAAGCCTCCTCTTCCAAGCTAGTTAGAGTTGGATTGAAGGGCTTGCTATTGTAATATTGTTGTAATCTTTTGATTGTTGAAATAAAGAAGCTTTGGAGGCCAAATGGTGTAATGCTCTCATATGTGTGGATTAAGCATTGTCTTACGGCTATTTATGTTGCCGTCTTTTCTCTCAATTTTTTCATTTGAACCCTGTCTGGATTGAACGATTAAGCTGAATCAATAGGAGTATAGTTTGGCAAGTAAGGTTACTTATTTTTCTTATATCTCATAGCATATATGTTATAAGATATAGATTATACATGTTTAATAAGTTTATTTGCATATAATTCTTATCTCTTTTTCATATATATATCCAGATCTCATGAGGTTTCATGCAGGATTGTGTGTTTAGCTTCCATGTAGCAAGGATTGGATGAGCTGTGGATCTAGTTTGACTCCACTATACATCCAAAAGCTTTGTGAATACATTGCCCCTCTGTATTCCACTAACAAGTTTCCATTGCAGATCTGCTTCAGTAACAAGCACTTCTCTTCTCCTTTTCCTCCTTCAAAATCAATTTTTTTTACCTGGTTACTTTGTTCACAGCTTTGATATTGTTTAGATCTATTATATTAAAGTAAATTTAACATAGATATATCTCCTCAAATCCCATAATCTAGATCTTGTTCTTAAAAGGTTTCATAAGCATTCTAGATCTAGCTTTAGGGAAATCGCCCTTTTTGCATGGAATTTTAAAGAGAATTTGTAGCTTGCATGCATTAGATTTCTATTTTCTGTTATAAAATATAAATCTAGCAATCAGTGCACATCATATTGGCTGCCTAAAAGGCAAGCCAAGATCCCAAGGAAATCTTGCTTTCCTTGGTTCCCTTTTTACCTTTTTTAACTAGTTTTAACTTAGCTTTTTTTGGTTAAAAGTAAGCTGACCCAAAGGTGCTTTCAGCGTGCTGTTATAGCGGATTTCACCACACTAGGTGAATCACACATTGTATGGCCTTCCCCTGTCCCGCTGCAGACTCATTAGCCCCTATGGACCACTTTTTGTCTTTTGATGTATCCTTGACCATCCCTAAAAACATAAGAAAAGTGATATACGCGGCCTTTTCCCTGATAACCGCGTACATACGTGGATATTCCCTCTATAGTCATGTACATCGGGATGTGTACATAATCCAAATACTTTTGGAGCGTTCCTTGACTTGGATCCGACTCATATGACTCCTGGCCTTCCATATGCCTTGAGATCGCACGGATTCAACCTTTCAGTATCCCTTTGAAAAGCTATATAAGGAACCATTGAGACATTGAAAGCATAAGAGAGAATTGAGAGTACCGAAACTATAGTCCATTGTTTCCAGAACTTATGCTTGAGTCTGCATCCCTTTGTCCCTTGGAGCACTGTTGTGTTCTTCCCAAGCTTTCCTTTTGCTAGTAAGCTTGCTATCGAAGTGATGGAGGATTGAGGTGGTGGAGGCCCAAGTGGGGGATTCAGTTTCTCGGGTTCGCAGACGTGCCGTCAGAGGTTGTCACTTGTAATCTCTGATTCATATTACTAGAAATATCTTTTCCTATCCAGTAATGTGTATTTGAATGAATATTGTATCCATTGGAATATGTCAAATGCTTTTACATTATTGCTTATATATGCTAGAATAGATCTAACACCATGAAATATAGTATGCTTGTATTGTTTACTTGTTGTTGAGGACGTGCTATAACAATTCAAGATGAAGATTGGAAAGCTCAACGGGGATCTACTTCAACCGTCTGGAATAAGGTACGAGGTTCGATCCTTTAGTGTTAGACATTTTATTTCTATTGCATATTGGGAAAGATTGATTTCTGGAGTCTAGCTGTCTGTTGTGGTACCCCAAGCCATAGGAATTTCTCTCCGTAACATGTGCTTTTGGGAATATTTCAGTCTAATAATCTTGCTGTTTTTTAGCAGGTATAACAGAAAAGAGGAGGAGCTGCTGTTTGAAAGTGACTTTTGGGCCTTCTGAATCCCCCAGGGGTCTCCCTTTTTGACTGAAATATTTAATTTTTCACTTTGTAAGCTCTTGGTTTCATTCTGTATAAGAATCAAGAGGCATCGTATCAATTTTTTGATATTGTAACCACTGGTAATAAAAATATCTTTTGAGTAGGCTCTTTCGAGCCCGCTCCCCATCCCCCCTGGGGGGATTTGTGTCCGTGTCTGTTTTTTTCTTTTCATTCATCTTTTTTCAATCTAGCGCAGTACTAATATGCACGGTACTATAATCTGTTTTAAAATCATTTCTATATTCCATATATAAAGTTTCAAAGTAATTTAATACTTACCCCACCACTTCTCGATTGACCCGAAAGGGGAAAGAGATGCATGGTAGGACTAATTAGAGAACCAGCATCGTGTATCTTGGTTTTATTTTCATCAACTGTTTCTTCAGCTTTAATAAAATTAACCCCTCCTCATTTCCCTGATTGAGATCCATTTGGATTCAAAGAGGTTCCTGGAGGGTTTTCTTTTTAACAAGAACATCCATCTCAAAATTTACTAAAATTGACAAGAATCCGGTGTGTATGCTCTGCACTTGGCTGCGGTTTGTCTGATCAGTCAAGCTGTATCAAAATCACTTGAGTGACTAGTATAATTAGGATTCACTCTCCCAAATTGACAAACCATTAGGTGAAAATGCAACACCAAGATCAAACCATTACGGTGGCAAAATACCTGAAGGAAGCGGGAACTCCTGAAAAGTGACCTCAGGGCACCGATCTCTGTCACACCCTAACAAGTTCCCTA
>LPNX010317826.1:636512-688746 GCA_001517045.1 Pseudotsuga menziesii | reverse complement strand
ATTCAGCCCACATATTCCTTGTGGGTAGCCGTGAAGGTTTAGTTTTGGACATACTCCAAGTACTCTCGGGTATATCTGGAGTCCACCCCTTCACCTAATTTTAATCAGCTCATATTTCACATTAACTTAAAACATACCAAGAGGCAATTGCAAAACATTCACTCCAAGCACATGCAAGTACATTGATTTTCTTTTGACTCCATTTTAAGGCACTGGTTATTTTCTTGCTATATATATATATTGTGTCTCAGCATTGTGCTTTCGTGTGCTCATTTTGTATCTTGTCATCTATGGTTGTTTATGGTTAAATTTCAAACTCCTAAGTAATTCATTCAGTTTAACATTACCATACTAAGTAATTAGCCTTAGTAACTTAATAGGGTCTACCCCCCTTGGCTTCGTTAGGAGTTGAGCCTAAATGGAAGAGTAAAAAACAAGGTGACAGCCTTCACTCGAGACTTGCGCCCAAGGACACACTGAGTGGCTTGAAGATTTCTTCCACGTGACCCAGGTGTGTGAAAGGCGGCAACACTTTTTGGCGTAGTTGCTGGGGATAAATCTTTTTATTCCCGAGTACGAATTAGCTTAAATTTTTTCTAAACAACTAAAAAGATGGAAATTTTTTATTGATCTAGTCTTTAAAAAACATAAAAATTAAAACTCGATCCATCTGGCGACTCCACTATCTAACATCCCTTCAAGAATTTCTACATGAAGAAACCGCCGACAATTATTCAATCCTCTCCCTGATCCCGAAAGGTTTATTAGGGAAAGATTGAATAGGCAGACTTCTCGTAGAAACCTTGAAAATTTAGGAGACCAATCCCTCTCAGATATCCATCACATATTTGTACAGAGTCATGTTCACCAATCTCAAGAAATGTCGGAATTGTTCAAATCCCTTGACTTTTCTCAGATAGCAGGTGCTCCCCATGCCATTCCAAAAGATGCTATCAAGAAGCTCCCAATATTTTAGGGCAATAATGCCATCACTGCCAAGTCTCACCTTCGAAAGTTTGAAAAGAACATGGTTAGTTATTGCAATGATGCTGCCCATGACCATGATGATGTCAAAATGAAGCTCTATGTTTGATCCTTAGAAGATGATGCTGAAGAATGGTACCTCAACCTAGATGATGACTCGTATAAAACTCTTAGTGAATTCCTAGAGGAGTTTAAGAAGAAATGGGGAGAAAAGAAAGAACCAAGACATCTACTTGATGCCCTTCATAACATTAAGAAGATGGAGAATGAAACCATAGATGAATTTAACACTAATTTCAGGCGTGTGGTTGCGGGAATCCCTAAATAAATTAATCCAAAGGATGCCTCCATCCTCATATCTTACATCGAATATTTCACTGGTGATTTGGGGTACCAGTTAAGAGACAAAGAGCCGACCGATCTAAAAACTGCTCAGGGATTGGCCGAAAAAATAGAAAAGAATATGTAGTCTTCAGGAAAATTCAACATTCCAAGTTACACTAGGGGAAACACTTCATACAATGAAGAAAAGGGAAAAGCCTTTGAATCAGAAGAAAAGGGAGCCTCTAAAGATCCCATGGAAAAGGTAACAGACATGATAAAAGACTTGGTTACTAGTCAAAACCAACTTATGGCAAATCAATCTGCACAATAGAATAATCACAATGGAAAGAAATAATGGACCTAGGAACTTTCAGCCTAGGCAGAATCAGATGTATCAAAAGATGTTTCCTCAGTAAGAGCCTAGGATTCCAAACCAGTTAGACTCATCTAACATGGTAGGAGAATCAATTCCATGGTGTAGACCCTATGAACAATTCCACCAAGAAAGCACTTGTTATGTTGAAAATCAAGTCATGGAACATGGAATTCCCAAGGTCAGTAATCAGGAAACAACTTCAAGCGAGCCTGATAATATATACATGGTAGGCCAGGCCTACCCTTTGTCACCATCTAAACAGTACAAGCTTGAGGATGAAACCATTGCAGAATCTTATAGTGAAACTTATGATGAAAACTATAATATACATGATGGTACTCCTATGTGTTCTCCATATAATGATGATAGTATGGAAGGTTTACTTCCTTGTGACCTTTTCTCTAAAGAAGATGAGTATGAAAATGAGGACAAGTATAGCTTGGAGCATGATACAAGTGACGAAGACTCCCTTATCCCCGACAAAGATGTTGATGAGGAGTCCTAGACATTCATGGAAAATCCAATCTATGACATGAATAAAGAGGAAAATAATGAACCAGAAACTTTTGATGGTTTTGTTGATTTTTCTATCTATAGCATATCTAAAGGAGAGAGCATGGACCATGTGGCCTTAGGAAACCTTGATATAAAAAAGGAGCATGCAGTTTATCCACATGATCAGTCTGAGACATATATCAGTATCAGTAATGAAGAGAAAGAGAACTCGATATCGGAACTTGATATCAACAATGGGGAATCCATCATATCTGACATAGATGGTGGTGATGACTATTGGGATTTTTGTGGATATCTTATTAAGAATCCTATATATGCTATATCCAGCAAGGGGAGTGTCTATTTAGAAATTTGTGGGAGTCCAATCTATTATACTTCCATAGAGGGAAGCATGGATCTAGAGACCTCAGAAAATCCTAGTATGGAAAAGAAGCATTCAAAACTCTTATATGATCATTCAGAGTCATATCATTCAGAGCTGCACAAAGGTATCAATAATGAAGACATTGAGAAGCATTGTTGTGAAAAGACAGATGTGATGCAGTCAGTGGAATATCAGTCTCAACTATCATATTCACATATGGATTTTCCTTATGATTTAGAGCCGCTTGGGGCTTATACAATGAGTTATCATCCGATAAGCCTTGATGATCAGTATGATGGTGTAGTCAATCTACCTCATCACTCTAATTTGTATATCAACCCTATCCAGTCATGGATAGAAGTAGCTTGTGCAAGCACATACCAGTTTGGGAAGAAATTTGATGAAGTATTTTATTCTTATGATCTCCCATCCATCCCGCCCATTCCAGATAATCATGCAGGTTTGCATTTTTTGAATAAGGTATCCTTACTTTGGCTGGTAACCAAAGACAAGGAAAAAAAATTTATGTTAATGAAATGCTTAGGTGGTTACATTGGATTTCTGATTACACTTAACCCTTTTTTATATCATGCTTAGAGTAGGAAAATAAGCTCCCTGAAAGAGAGCATTTACTTTCTACATTTCTATTTTATATTTAGCTATAATAAAACTTTACTTCTTTTAGTTAGTTACATTTATTTTTTTTAAATAAATCAGCTTAATGGTTCATTTGGTTTTTTATAAAACTTGTGCTACTGAGGTTTTTCTTGTCAAGTTGAGATGTTTTTACAGGGTATATAAACCAAAGATTCTGGTGTTCTCGTATCCTCTCCTTGCCCTATGACCAGATCGAGCACACGTCCCATAGTTGGAGCCAGAATGTTACCACCTCAGTTGTACTTAGTGGTTTTTTATCAAGTGATCCTGGTGAACTGGACAAGGATAACTTGTTCGGACTTCAAAAGACCTCCAGTCTTCCTTTTGGGAAGCTGTGTTGTACTATATCACATGTTCATACCCCATGGGGGAATTGTAATAAACGTTCTAGCATGATAGTGTATGTAAAAGACTCAGTCTCTTAGACTTTATTTGTCAATCCGATCAGCCCAGGGTGTTTTTTTCCTTGTTTATTATTGGTTGTTGAATAAACGACTGATAATTTCTGAGTTTTTCACTCCATACCTCCAAAGTTGGGGTGGCCGGCTTGGCATTTAGGCCTATTGATGTTATTAGAGTCTATGTGTCAATGTATAAACATGCAGGACATCATGGTCGAGTCATATGAACATGTCTAAGTCCCCCTAGGTTTTTTCAATTTTTCATTTTTTTAGTTTTTTCAGTGTTTTTTATTAAAATTTAATTTTTCCAAAAACTTAGGCTATTTTTTAATAGTTTAATTGGAAAAATTGATTTTGTAATAAAAGTGGGACAAATAATCAGTTTCAGTCATGTAGGTGCTCATTTTCAAGCTAAGAGCACCATGTAAACCCATGGTCCCACTATTTCCTAGTTTTGAGTGATTTTCCATCACTCAGGTCAAAAAGCCCCAAAAATCAATTATTGATTATTTTAATTAATAAATTGATGAGTAATGGAGCAAATCCAAAATCATAGATCAGTGGATTCTCAGCCGATTTGATTGAAATCATTCATATCTGAACCAGATTGACTGGATCTGACAAATCCTTGAATGAAGGAGGTGATCAAATCAGATCCAGATTTGATCTTCAGCAGTCTTTATGGGGAATTGCACCCTCTCTCTCTCCTCCACACGTGTGGACTCTCCTAGATGCTCTGTAGACTGATGTAACGGTTTATGGGTTGATGTGTTAGCTCAATCATCCCCCCCGGTTGACAAGTAGGCTCGGTTGAGCTTCATATCTGCATTGATTGATTCTTCATCAGCTGATTTGATCTATTTCCTTGGGATTTGCACCCCCCTGGGCTGGATCTCCTGTTTTTTGTATAAATCAAAGCATAAGCCTCCTCTTCGAAGCTAGTTAGAGTTGGATTGAAGGGATTGCTATTGTAATACTGTTGTAATCTTTTGATTGTTGAAATAAAGAATCTTTGGAGGCCAAATGGTGTAATGCTGTCATATGTGTGGATTAAGCATTGTCTTACGGCTATTGATGTTTGCGGCTTTTCTCTCCATTTATGCATTTGAACTCTATCTGGCTTGAACGATTCAGCTGAATAAATAGGAGTATAGTTGGGAAAGCAAGGTTACTTGTTTTTCTTATATCTCATAGCATATATGTTAGAAGATCTAGATTATACATGTTTAATAAGTTTATTTGCATATAATTCTTGTCTCTTTTTCATATATATATCCAGATCTCATGAGGTTTCGTACAGGATTGTGTGTTTAGATTTGAGGTAGCAAGGATTGGATGAGCTGTGGATCTAGTTTTACTCCACTATACATCCAAAATATTTGTGAAGACATTGCCCCTCTGTATTCCACTAACACGTTTCCATTGCAGATCTGCTTCAGCAACAAGCATTTCTCTTCTCCTTTTCCTCCTTCAAAATCATTTTTTTTTACCTGGTTACTTTGTTCACAGCTTTGACATTATTTAGATCTATTATCTTAAAGTAAATTTGACATAGATATATCTCCTCAAAGCCCATAATGTATATCTTGTTCTTAAAAGGTTTCATAAGCATTCGAGATCTAGCTTTGGGGAAATCGTCCTTTTTGCATGGAATTTTAAAGAGAATTTGTAGCTTGCATGAATTAGACTTATATTTTCTGTTATAAATGATAAATATAGAAATCAGTGCACACCATATTGGCTTCCTAAAAGGAAATTCAATATCCCAAGGAAAGCTTGCTTTCCTTGGTTCCATTTTTACGTTTTTTAACTAGTTTTAACTTATCTTTTTTTGGTTAAAAGTAAGCTGACCCAAAGGTACTTTCAGCGTGCTTTTGGGAATATTTAAGTCTAATACACTTTCTTTTTTTTGGCAGGTATAACAGAAAATATCAGGAGCTGTTGTTCTAAAGTGACTTCTGGGCCTTCTAAATCCCCCCAGGGCTCTCCCTTTTTGACTGAAATATTTAATTTTGCACTTTGTAACCTCTTGGTTTCATTGTGTATAAGAATCAAGAGGCATCATATCATTTTTCTGATATTGTAACCGCTGGTAATAAAAATATCTTTTGATTAGGCTCTTTCGAGCATGCTCCCCATCCCCCCTGGGGGGATTTGCGTCTGTGTCTTTTTTTTGCTTTTCGTTCATATTTTTTCAATATAGCGTAGTACTAATCTGCACGGTAGTATAATTTTATTTAAAATCATTTATATATTCCATATCTAAAGTTTCAAAGTAATTTAAGACTTACCCCACGACTTCCCGATTGACCCGAAAGGGGAAAGAGATGTGTGGTAGGACTAATTAGAGAACCAACATTGTGTATCTTGGTTTTCTTTTCATCAACTGTTTCTTTAGCTTTAATAAAATTAACCCCTTCTCGATTCCTCGATTGATATCCATTTGGATTGAAAGAGGTTCCTGGAGGGTTTTCTTTTTAGCAAGAACATCCATCTCAAAATTTACTAAAATTGACAAGAATCTGGTGTGTATGCTTTGCACTTGGCTGCGGTTCATCCGATCATTCAATATGTATCAAAAGAACTTGAGTAACTAGTATAATTAGGATTCACTCTCCGAAATTGAAAAACCATCAGGTGAAAATCCAACACCTAGATCAAACCATTATGGTGGCAAAATACCCAAAGGAAGCAGGAAGTCCTGAAAAGTGAGCTTGGGGCGTCGATCTCTGTCACACCCTAATGGGTGCATTATGAACAATAGCCCCAGAGACTCCATTCAGCCCACATATTCCTTGCGGGTAGCCGTGAAGGTTTAGTTTTGGACATACTCCAAGTACTCTTGGGTATATCTGGAGTCCACCCCTTTGCCTAATTTTAATCAACTCATATTTCACATTAACTTGAAATGTACCAAGAGGCAATTGCAAAAAATTCACTCCAAGCACATGCAAGTACATTGATTTTCTTTTTTGACTCCATTTTAAGGCACTGGTTATTTTCTTGCTATATATATATTGGGTCTCAGCATTGTGCTTTCGTGCGCTCATTTTGTATCTTGTCATCTATGGTTGTTTATGGTTAAATTTCAAACTCCTGAGTAATTCATTCAGTTTAACATCACCATACTAAGTAATTAGCCTTAGTAACTTAATAGGGTCTACCCACCTTGGCTTCATTAGGAGTTGAACCTAAACGGAGGAGTCAAGAACAAGGTGACAGCCTTGACTTGAGACTTTCCCCCAAGGACACACCGAGTGGCTTGAAGATTTCTGCCATGTGACCCAGGTGTGTGAAAGGCGGCAACAAACCTTATTGAACTATTTCTTCTTTGCATGAAAGGAATTCTTAGGAGTGAGTGGTTTCGTCTATTTCTTGGTTCTTGCTGTGAGGAAAGGATTATCCTCCTTATTGTTCAAAACTTTGTTTTAAATGCACCCTTATTATTGGATGCAATCAGTCCAAATTATTTTTAAGTTGGTATACTCTTATCCTCCATTTACCACTTAAATAAAGGTCTCCCATGAGGTGGATAGTCCGTCGATGGTGGGTTGAAGAAGGTAATCCTCATCCGTATCCACACTGATGCTTTCAAGTTAATCCTTTACCTGTGAAATATTTATGAAGAAGGAGGCTATGGCCTCATCTCTTTCCATATACATTTTGCGCAAATTGTTCTTCAAATCCCTCTTTTGAGAAGGGACCTTCTCATAAATATTCATGAGTGTGTTAAGATAGTCCTTTTCCGTATTCAATGCTATGATCACTAACATGAGGTTGTCCTGCACGAATTCATATATGATCATCTTTACCATTTCTTGATTCTTCTTGTAATTCTTCCTACATTTTTAGTAGGCTCTTTGATCACGGTGGTCACAAAGGAATCAAGATCATGCTCTTCAAAAATGTTGATCACTCTCTCCTTCCATGTTTTGAAGTTTGATGTGCCTTCAAGTCGGTCTTCCAGACGGATGGAGATTGATGCCATTGCTTCAAATTATTTCTCAATGATTCAATATGCTATGTAAGTTTAGAATGTTTGCACAAAAATAAGCTCTTACACCCCCTTTCTCTGATACTATGTCAATGTTTAAGCAAAAATTTAAGATACTTGAACTTTAAAACTTTTGATAAAAAAATCTAGTGCATGTAGATCTCATAAAAAATTAAAATACAAAAATTATTCAATCCACAAGGCACATGATGTACCCTCAGAAAACCCTCCAAAATACAGAGGATGAAAAACCCATTGTCTGTATAATGTGGGGTCCTCTGGATTTGATCCAGTCTCATTCTCATGGACTTTCCTAAAATAGTAGTCCATTGGAGTATTTATGGATTTATAATCCACCATGTCAAATCTACGCAAGATTTACACAGTGTACTTCCCTTGAGATAGATATATCTCATCATTCCTTTGCCAAATCTCAATGCCTAGAAAGTACTACATAAGACCTAAGTATTTCATCTCAAAATATGAGGTAAGCTCCCTCTAACAATCAGCAACAAGCATTTTCTCTCCAGTGAGGAAAATATCATCCCCATATAGGACTAGCACCAGAGGTTGGTTTTCCACTATCTTGAAGTACAAGTTTGAATCTGCATCACCCTTTAAGAAACTTAGTTTCTAAAGATAACTTTCTATTCTGGAATACCAAGCTTAAGTAGCTTATTTTAATCCATACAAGCCTTTATTCAACTTTAACATATGGGAATCCTTCCCATGTATCGTAAAACCCTTGGGCTGCTCAATGTAAACCTCTTCCTCAATCTTGCCATCGAGGAATGTAGTCTTCACATCCATCTGGTGAAGTTTCCACCCCAATACTGATGCATGTGAAATAATAGATCTAATGGTGGTATACTGGAACACTAGAGAAAAAGTTTCCTCATAATAAATTTCCTCTTTCTAATAAAATACACATGAAACAAACCTAGATTTGTACTTGTCCATATTACCATCTGTAACATGCTTTATCTTGTAAAGCCATATGGAAGTTACAATTTACTTCTGCTCAAGTCTAGGAAAAATATCCCAAATATAATTATTCATAATATAATGATATTCTTATGTCATACCATATTTCCAAACTTGCTTCTTTGCAACCTATTCATATGATGAAGGCTCTAAGTCACTAATGTTGCTCATCAATTAAACATATAATTAATACCTATTTGGTCGCTTGTGCTATCTGTAAGTGATTACTAGTGCTCCATGCTTCTCATCATCTCTCAATACATCTCAACACCATGTTGACCTCCTCTTTGTAGAAGGTTCATCAACTAGTTCAACTGGTTCATCAATGACATGTATCTTTGCATGCTCTGTTGGATTCTCCCTCTGAACATTAGAAGGGGAAGTATTATCATATGATCCTATTCTATAGGATCCTCAACCTCCTCTTTATATGTATCACATTCAATCTCTTTTGACCGCTTGAATGATTCCTACTCATTGAAAGTCACATCTTGACTAACCTCAACATGACTCTCACCATGTACATATATTCTTAATGCCTTGGAGGTCTCATTGTAGCCAACAATAGTTCCCTTATTTCCAGAAGGTTACATCTTGGTTCTCTTTTATTTTTCTATGTGATTATATAGAGGACATCCAAAAATCCAAAGATGTGATATTTATGGTCTCACTAGTGAACACCTCTTCAGTTGTTTTCTCATCAAGCAATGCATGCATACTTTTGTTATGTATGTACACTATTGTACTAGTAGCTTCTTCCCACAAATAAGTAGATGGATCTTGATCATGAAACATGGCTTTTATAGTATTACAAATAGTTATATTTTTTCTCTCTACAACCCCATTCTGTTGTGGGTTGTAAGGAACCATTAATTGTCTACATATCTTTGCATCACTACAAAACTCATTAAAATATTTTGATTCAAAATTTCCACCATTATTAGACCTTAGGGAATGGATATGCCTACTTGTATTATTTTCAACTAAGTATTTATATTCTTGGAATTTACTGAAGGTTTCACTTTTGTCTTTCATGAAGTAAATCCACGCCTTACGAGAGATACCATCAATAAATAAAACATAGTAAAGATGCCCATTGAGGGATGGGAATGAAATGGGTCTTCATACATTTGAGTGCACTAAATATAAGATACATTGAGATCTAGTATGGATTCTAGGAAATTTATTTTGAACATTCTTTCCTAAATCACGACCTCGATGAATAGTATCATGTACATAATCAAAACTAGGCATCCCTTTCACCATTCGGTGCAAACTAAGTACTTCTATGAAGTGGAGGTGTCCAAGTCTCCTATGCCACACATCACATGGGATGATATTATGATGTGTCATGGATGTAATATACTTTCTTAGGACCTTGTAAAGTTCTCCTTCTAAAACCCCAATAATAGTAGGAGTATCAATGTTCTAGTTCTTCGACCACAAGTATGCTTGGTTCTCCATGAATATGACTCAGAAGCATTTATCTTCAAGGAAAAAAAACAGAGTAGGTTCTTCTTCAATCTAGGTACATAAAGAATGTCCTCCACATGTAGTGTGTCTCCTGAACTTAGGTGGAAGGATGTGGATCCAACTCCTTGGATTGAGTATGTGGAATTGTCTCCCAATTCTACCATGCATGCAAATTGTTTCTCTTTTAGGTCAAAGATTGCGACCTTGTATCCTTACATGTGCCTTGAAGCACCACTATCAGTCAACAATGTATCTTGTCTTGTGATGAGATATCCAGACAACATAGAGATGCGGTAATACTCACTCATGGTCTCTTTCTCTTCGAGCGTATCTTCTTTGGAATTTTATTCTATGGTGGTGGAAGCATGGAATATTCCTTGTTTTCTTTTCCTCACATGACAATACTATACAAAATGTATGCAATTTTGACAATAAAAACAATTTTTTATTTATCAAAACCTTTATTCATCTATTTCTTCTTTGCACAAAAGGACTTCTGGGGAGTGAATTGTTCGCTCCCTTTGTTTTTTCTTGTTGTGATGGAAATATTATCCTCCTTAGTGTTCACGACATTATTCTGAATGCTCCCTTTTTATTGACTGCAATCATTCAAGATTATTTCAAAGTTGGGATTCTTTTCTCTTCCATTTACGACAGAAATAAAGGTATCCCATGAGGTGGATAGTCCGTCGATGGTGGTTTGAAGAAGGTCATCATCATCCGTATCCACACTGATACTTCCAAGATGATATTTTACATATGAAATCTTTGTGAAGAAGTAGGATACAGTCTCATCTCTTTCCATATTCATGTGGTGCAAATATTTCTTCAAATCCCTCTTTTGAGAAGGGGCCTTCTTCTCATAAAGATTCATGAGTGTGTTAAGACAATCCTTTTCCATTTTCAATGGTGTGATCACTGACATGAGGTTTCCCTTCATGGATTCATATATGATCATCTTTTACTTTGCTTGATTCTTCTTATAATTGGTTCTTCCTCCATTTGTGGTAGGAAATTTGATCACGGTGGTCACAAAGGAATCAAGATCATTCTCTTTGAGAATGTTGATCACTCTGGCCTTCCATGTGTTGAATTTTGATGTGCCTTCAAGTTTGTATTCTACACAGATGGAGATCAATTCCATTGCTTCAAATGTTTCCGCAATGCTTCAAGATACTATGTAAGTTTAGAAGTTTACACAAAACTAAGCTCTTGCACACCCTTACTCTAATACTATGTCAATGTTTGAGAAAAAAATGAAGCTACTTGAACTTTAAAACTTTTGATAAACAAGTCCAATGCATGTAGATCTCATAAAAAATTAAAACACACAAATCATTCAATTCATAACACACATGATGTACCATGGGAAAACCATGCAAAATACGGAGGAAGAAAAACCCATTATCTGTATAATGTGGGGTCCACTGGATTTGATCAGGTCTCAGTCTCATGGATTTTCATCAAATTGGAGTCCATTGGAGTATTTAAGGATTTATAATCCACCATGCCAAATATGCACAATATGTCCATAGTGTACTTCCCTTGAGATTGACATATCTCATCATTCCTCTACCAAATCACAAGGCCTAGAAAGGACTGCATAAGACCTAAGTATTTCATCTCAAACTATGAGGTAAGCTCCCTCTAACACTCAGAAATCAGTATTTCCTCTCTAGTGAGGAAACAATCATACCCATATAGGAATAGTACCATAGGTTGGTTCTTCACTACCTTGAATTACAAGTTTGAATCTACATCACTCTTTAAGAAAACCAGTTACTGAAGATAAATATCTATTCTAGCATACCAAGCTCAAGTATCTTGTTTTAACCCATACAAGGCTTTCTTCAACTTTCCCACATGGGACTCCTTCCCATGTACCACAAAACCCTCAAGTTGCTCATTGTAAACTCGTTCCTCAATCTCACCATTGAGGAATGCAGTCGTCACATCCATATGGTGAAGTTTCCATGCCAATACTGATGCAAGTGAAATGATAGAACTAACGGTGGTATACCTGACCATTGAAGAAAAAGCCTCCCGATAATAAATTCCATCTTTCTAAGAAAATACACATGAAACAAAATTGTATTTGTACTTTTCCACACTACCATATGCAACATGCTTTATATTATAAAGCCATATGGAAGTTAGAATTGAATTCCGCTTAGGTATAGGAAAAATATCCCAAACATCATTCTTCATAATAGAATGATATTCTTGTGTCATATCATCTTTCCAAACTTTCTTCTCTGCAATATATTCATATGATGAATGATCTAAGTCACTGATGTTTCTCATTAATGAAACATATCATGAATACCTATCAGGTTGCTTGCACTATCTGGAAGTGCTTGGTTATAGCCATTGTACCTTTTCCAATTATTTTAGAAGATAGATTATCTCCAAAAGTGACTTTTCTTTTTTTATTTCTTTTGAGGCTTATAAACTTATTTGGGTCTCATGTCATGCATTTTGAGCATCCACTATCCACATGCCATAATTTTGTTTTTCTGTATCACATAGAGCTAATGAACATTCCATAACATCATTCTTTTTCCAAACCTTCCTCTCCTTTTTGTCTTGAGATTTTGAGATGTCATCTATAGGAATCACAAATTTTCAATTTCTACCAATGTGTCTTTGATTACCACATTTGTAGCACTCAATACTATAACTATGTAGAGGAGTAAAATAATTATAGTTTATTCCTTCTTTATTGTTTCTAGTACCATTTTTTCGTATAAAAGGAGGTTTTTGGTGTAACGCCTTTCTCAATAGGAACAATTAGTTTAGAATTTCTAGCCATATGTCCAAAATTGTTACACGTATAACAATTTCCTAAAAAGAGTTGTTGATTTCTACTTTCCATTGGTATTTTAGGTATCATATCTATTCTTTGGAAGAGAGGAGCATATTTCTTACTTTCTTTCCTTTTAATTTGTCTCTTGAGTGCAACAACATAGATTCTTTTATTTCCATCTTGGTTTGTGCAAGAGGAATGTCCTGGTTTCTTTTCTTTGTCAAATCCCAATCCAGATTTATCGCTTGATGATATTTGGACACTTAATATTTCATCTAAAGTATTTGAAATTTTCTTAAAATTTGATTTGATAGATTCTTCATACAAGTTCTTTCTAAGGCACATAATCTCTACTTCAAGCCTTTCAGATTCATGTATTGTCTTTTTGAGTTGTCGTTCTAGATTGTTCTCAGACTTTTCAGATATTAGAAGTTGATTTTTTAAGTCAACAATAATTCTTTCTGTATCATTGTTTTTCTCTTCAAATTCTTCCATATGAGTTTTTGTGTTTTTGTACATCCTTTTATACTTTCCTAATTATTCAAGAGCATGTATAAGTTCTTCTTTGAGATGGAACACACCTTCTATTTTTTCTAGATATTTCTCTCTCTAATCCCATGAATGGGACTTCAACATCTTCACGTATCTCTTCATCTTCGAAGCCTTCCTTGGAATAGAAGTTTTTCTTATTTTTCTTAAACTTATTTTTGTATATGGTCTTAGTCTTTTAATGTTTCTTATGACAACAAGGTTCTCCATCATCACTATCCTCTTATTTTGGGTAAGAACACTTATTGGGAAAATTTCCAATCCTTACACAGTTAAAACATTTCAAATGTAGATTTCCTTTGTACTTTCCAGTACCTTTCTCAAGTTTCTTGATGAAAAGGTATTCTTCATCATCTAGGTTCTTAGATTGGTTCTTGGATAAGGAATTAAATCCTGCTTCTTTCTTTGATGATCCATTTTGTCCTATTCTCATCTCATAGGTAGTGAATATCTCATCCAGTTCATCTATTTTCATAAGTTTAAGATCATCCTGTTCTTCTAGATTGGACACCTTTGATTAATACTTCATTGGTAGGGTTCTTAGTACTTTTTCTACCACTTATTTCTCATTTATTTCTCCTCCTATACCTCTAATAGCATTAAAAATTTCATCTACTCTTAGAAGATATTCTGCAATATTTTCTTCCTCTCTCTTTTTTAGGATTTCAAACTCTCCTTTGTATGTTTGAATTTTGGACTCTTTGAATTTGAGCACTCCTTCATAGACACATTTTAGTTTTTCCTAGGCATGTTTGGAAAATTTCATTTAGGGTTTTTTCATTGGCCTCATATTAGTATAACTCATCCCTGTCTATAGGTAGGTTGTATGGTACTTTATATTCTCTTTCAACAGAGCTCCATACTTTGTATCCAAGAGACATTAGATGGCACTTCATTCTTACACTCCAGTATGCATAATTGTATCCTATAAATAATGGATGTATGTTACTGGATAACCCTTCTTGTTGATCCATAGTGGTTTTTAATAGGATCTTACTTCCAATGATTAAATTGTAGTGAAGGATCCTACTTTGATACCAATTTTTGGAGTATTGGACAATACTGAGAGGGGGGTGAATCAAAATTGACAGTTTTTAACAATTAAAACCACTTTTAGTTTACTTATTAACACACATGATCAACAAAATCACACCGAACACAAATTTATCATGGAAGCCCAATTCAATAAACCACCAATACTTCCTATTACTGCAAAATTATATTTACAAATAGTTTTTGCTTGCTACTACAGACAAGGATGGTATTACACCCTATTTACTAGAAGCTACTGGAAGGAGGCTACGACCCCCTATTTTATCAGTTGTTGCTGAAAGGATGCTATGAAACCCTATTTACTAAATACCACTAGAAGGAGGCTACGACCCCCTTGCAGGAATGTTTCCTGCCCTAGCACCTCCCAACCTTCCTTATATGATAAGTTGATATTTGACTGTTCTACATCAATCGATATTCCAATTGAATGTACAAAGACACTTATTTGAAGTTTTAAATCATTGTTTATATACCCACAAACATATCTCGTCATTCAATAGTCACATATATTCATCGTGACTCTTCACAGACAAATAAACTAATTCGAAATTACTTCTTTGTTTGTCGTTTTTAACTCTTTTTTAATTATTAGTCATGACTTCTGTGGTTTCTTTTCCGCAACATACTTTCTGCAAAAAACCTTTCCACGTTCAGCTTTCTGAACCGACCTTTCCACAATTTGTGAGAACTTATTCCTTCCGCAATTACAGGTTGTGGATTACAGATGTGCACTTTGAATTTTCTCAGAAATTGCTTCTGCATTTATCTTTCCACAACAACCTTTCCGCAATCGAAAACTTCTTCCTCCTAGAATTGCGGATTGCGGGTATGCATTTTGACTTTTCTCAAAAATTGCTTCCATAATTTGTCTACCGTAAATCCTATGAACTGTTGATCGCTTTACGGAATACTCCTTGTCCTTTGATCAATTATCAAACATGGAACTTCACTTTAGCGCTTCGGAATGTTATTTTTCACCCATATTTATTTTGCGGATCCTTTTCCTTTCGCCTATCTGTTCTCTTGATACAATAGATTTGTCGAACCTCTTCTTAATAAGATGATTGCAACTCCATGACCTAGCATCGATTAATCAGAGGATCTATCAATCAATTTAGTCTGATCGTACTTGATCCCCTCGCTGGATCCTCTCATGTGTCCTTCCATCCTTATATGTCATCGCTTTCCTTTCCATTTTGTTATCATGTATTCCTTTGTCATTATTGAACCCATTTTGACATCAATGAGAACTTCATTCTACACCTTATAGGTATCACTGTAGCCAACAAAAGTTCCCTTCTTTCCAGAAGGTTCCATCTTGGTTCTCTTATCTTTTTATATGTTAATATACACAGAACATCCAAAAATCTGAAGATATGATATGTTTTCTCATCAAAAACTACATGCAGACTTTTGTTATGTATGTGCACTTTTGTACTAATAGATTCTTCCTACAAATAATTAGATAGATCTTGATAAAGTAACATGGA
Organism: Pseudotsuga menziesii; assembly: GCA_001517045.1. Taxonomy (NCBI): domain Eukaryota; kingdom Viridiplantae; phylum Streptophyta; class Pinopsida; order Pinales; family Pinaceae; genus Pseudotsuga; species Pseudotsuga menziesii. Next base: position 672,775 of record LPNX010317826.1, on the reverse strand, counting down.
ATTTATAGCCTCACAAACAATTATGTTCTTTCTCTCCATTCTGTTGTGGGTTGTAAGGAGATGTTAATTGTCTACATATCCCTGCATCACTGCAAAACTCATTAAAATATTTTGATTTGAATTTTGCACCATTATTATATCTTAGGGAATAGGTATTCCTACTTGTACCATTCTCAACTAAGGATTTATATTCTTGTAATTTACTGAAGGTTTCACTTTTGGCTTTCATGAATTAAATCCAGGCCTTACAGGAGATATCATCAATGAATAAAACATAGTAAATATGTCCACCAAGGGATGGGGAAAACATGGGTTCACATACATATGAGTGCACAAAATCTAATATACATTTAGATCTAGTATGGATTCTAGGAAAATTATTTTTAACATTCTTTCCTAAATCACAACCTTGACAAACAGTTTCATGTACATAATCAAAACTAGGCATACCTTTCACCATTCAGTGCAAACTAAGTAGTTCTCCGAAGTGGAGGTGTCCAAGTATCCTATTCCAGAGCTCGCATGGGATGATATTATGATGTGTCATGGTTGTAATATACTTTCCTAGGACCTTGTAAAGTCCTCCTTCTCAAACTCCAAAAACAATAGCAGTATCAATGTTCTGGTTCTTCGACCACAAGTATGCTTAATTCTCCATGAAGATGACTCGGAATCCTTTATCTTCAAGGACGTAAACATAGAGTAGGTTCTTATTCAATCAAGGGAGATAAATAATTTGCTCAACATGTAGTGTGTCTACTGATCTCAAATAGAAGTATGTGGATCCAACTTCTTGGATTGAGTATGTGGAATTTTCTCCCAATTCTACCATGCATGCAAATTGTTTCTCTTTTAGGTCGGATATTGTGCCATTTTATCCTCACATATGCTTTGAAGCACCACTATCAATGAACAATGTATCTTCTCCTGTGATGAGATATCCAGAAAATGTAGAGATGAGTTAATACTCCCTCTTTGTCTCTTCCTCTTTGGGTGCATCTTATTTGGAATTTTATTCTATGCTGGTGGTGGTGGAAGCATGGAATATTCCTTCTTTTCTTTTCCTCACATGGAAATACCGTACAAAGTGTGTGGGGATTTGAAAATAAAAACAATTTTTGATTTATTGAAACCTTTATTTATCTATTTATTCTTTTCAAGAAAGAACTTCTTGGGAGTGAATGGTTTCCTCCCTTTCTTAGTTCTCTCCACGAGGGAAATATTATCCTCCTTAGTGTTCACAACTTTGTTCTGAACGCACCCTTATTATTGAATGCAATCATTCCAAAGTATTTCAAAGTTGGGATGCTTTTCTCTTCCATTTCCCTTATAAATAAAGGTCTCTCATGAGGTGGATTGTTCGTCAATGGCAGTTTGAATGAGTTCATCTTCATCTGTCTCCACACCAATGCTTGCAAGTTGATCCTATACTTGTGAAATATTTGTGAAGAAGGATGATACGGTCTCATCTCTTTCCATATTCATGTTGCATAAATTGTTCTTCAAATCCCTATTTTGAGAAGGGGTCTTTTTCTCATAAAGATTCATGAGGGTGTTATGACACTCCTTTGTCGTCTTCAATGGTGTGATCACTAACATGAGTTTTCCCTTCATGGATTCATATATGATCATATTTTCCTTTGCTTGATTCTTCTTGTAATTGGATTTTCTTGCATTTGTAGTAGGCTATTCGATCAAGGTGGTCACAAAGGAATCAATATCATGCTCTTTGAGAATGTTGATCACTCTCTCATTCCATGTGTTGAAGTTTTATGTGCCTTCAATCCGGTCTTCTGGAAGGATGGATATTGATGCCTTTTCTTCAAATTATTTGTCAATGGTTAAATATTCTATGTAAGTTTAGAATGTTTGTACAAAACTAAGCTATTGCACCCCCTTGCTTTGATACTATGTCAATGTTTGAGAAAAAATTGAAGATACTTGAACTTTAAAGATTTTGATAAACAACTCCAGTGCATGTGTATCTCATAAACAATTCAAAAACAGAAATAATTCAATCCACAAGACACACGATGTACCCTGTAAAAACCATCTAAATACGGAGGATGGAAAACCCATTGACTATATAATGTGGGGTCCAATGGATTTGATCCAGTCTCATTCTCATGGATTTTCCTCTAATCGGAGTCCATCGAAGTATTTATGGATTTATAATCCACCATGCCAAATATGCACAACATGTCCACAATGTACTTCCCTTGAGATATATATATATCTCATCATTCCTCTGCCAAATATCAAGGCCCATAAAGTAGTGCATAAGACCTAAGTATTTCATGTCAAACTATGAGGTAAGATCCCTATAACACTGACCAATAAGTATTTCCTCTCTAGTGAGGAAAAGGTCATCCCCATATAGGAATAGTACCAGAGGTTGGTTCTCCATTGCGCTGAAGTACAAGTTTGAATCTACATGACTCTTTAAGAAAACCAATTTCTGAAGATAATTGTCTATTATGGAATGCCAAGATCGAGTAGCTTGTTTTAACCTATACAAGTATATCTTAAATTTGCACACATGGGAATCCTTCCCATGTATCACAAAACCCTCAGGATTCTCAATGTAAACCTCTTCCCCGATCTCACAATTGAGGAATGCAGTATTCACATCCATGTAGTGAAGTTTCCATCCCAATACTAATGCAAGTGAAATAATAGATCTAATGGTGGTATACCTTGCCACTGTAGCAAAATTATCCTCATAATCAATTCCCTCTTTATAATTGCACTGAGAGGAGCTCTACGGCCCAGTATGGGGGAGATCTTGTAACATGATGCAATGTGATGTAACGTTAGTAACGTTTGTAACATGTCGGCAAAAAATAATAGTGATAGTTAATATTATGGGAGAGATCTTGTAACATGATGTAACATTAGTAACATTTGTAACATGTTGGGAAAAAATAATAGTGATAGTGAATATTATTGGAGAGATCTTGTAACGTGATGTAAGGGATCAAATCTCCAACTTAGCCATGAAATTTTAAGTTGCCGACATTAAGTTGGCTATAAAAACAAAAAAAATTAAAAATTAAAAATAAAAACAATTATATCTCAAGCCTTGATGCAATACTTAATATCTCCTCAACCCCACCTCCAGTGAAGCCATAACCATAACCTTGTGACTTCCTTGTACCAGAGTGTGCTCCATATGGTGATCTCCTGCGCGTGCTCTATCAATCGGTAGGATCATGCAGCCATCTTCCAGCCAGCTATATATTAAATTATATATATTAAAAAATATATATTTCAATATATATATTTTAAAGTAGTGCATAAGACCTAAGTATTTCATCTCAAACTATGAGGCAAGATCCCTCTAACAATGATCAAATAGTGTTTTTTATCTAGTGAGGAAAATATCATCCCCATGTAGGACTAGTACCAGAGGTTGGCTCTTCAGTACCTTGAAGTACACGTTTGAATCTGCATAATTTTTTCTATGTGAATATACACAGGACATCCAAAAATACAAATATGTGATATGTACGGTTTCTCACCAATGAACACCTCTTTAGGTGTTTTCTCATCAAGCACTGCATGCATACTTTTGTTTTGTGTGTACTTTTTTGTACTAGTAGCTTCTTCCCACAAAATAAGAAGATAGATCCTCATCATGTAACATGTCTTTTGAAGCCTCACAAATAGTTATGGTCTTTCTCTCTACAACCCCATTTTGTTGTTGGTTGTAAAGAACTGTTATTTGTCTACATATCTTTGCATCACTACAAAACTCATTAAAATATTTTGATTTAAATTTGTCACCATTATTAGAACTTAGGGCACATATATGCCTACTTGTATGATTCTCAAATATAGATTTATGTTATTGAAATTTACTGAAGGTTTCAATTTTGGCTTTCATAAAGTAAATCCAGGCCTTACGGGAGATATCATCAATGAATAAAACATAGTAATTATTTCCACTGAAGAGATGGGGAAGACATGGGTCCACATACATATGAGTGCACTAAATCTAAGATACATTTAGATCTAGTATAGATGCTAGGAAACTTATTTTTAACATTCTTTCGTAAAGCACGACCTTGACAAATAGTATCATATACATTATCAAAACTAGGCATACCTTTCACCATTCAGTGCAAAGTAAGTAGTGCTATGAAGTGGAGGTGTCCAAGTATCCTATGCAACAGCTCACTTGGGATGATATTATGATGTTTCATGGTTGTAATATACTTTATTGGGACCTTGTAAAGTCCTCCTTCTCAAACTCCAATAATAGTAGAAATATTAATATTATGGTTTTTCGGTTGCAAGTATGCTTTATTCTTCATGAAGATGAATTAAAATCCTTTATCTTCAAGGAAAAAAACATAGAGTAGGTTCTTCTTCAATCCAGGGACATATAGAATGTCCTCCACGCGTAGTGTGTCCCCTGAACTCAGCTGGAAGGATGTGGATCCAACTCCTTGGATTAAGTATGTGGAATTGTCTCCCAATTCTACCATGCATGCAAATTGTTTCTCTTTAAGGTCGGAGATTGTGCTATTGTATCCTTACATGTTCTTTGAAGCACCACTATCATTCAACTATGTATCTTCTCCTGTGATGAGATATCCAGACAACGTAGAGATGAGGTAATAGTCCCTCGTTGTCTCTTTCTCTTCGGGTGCATCCTCTTTAGAAGCTTCTTCTATAGTGGTGGAACCATGAAATATTCCTTATTTTATTTTCCTCACACGGAAATACCGTACAAGGTGTATGGTATTTTGACAATAAAAACAAGTTTTGATTTATCGAAACCTTTATTGACCTATTTCTTCTTTGCACGAAAGGACTTCTTGGGAGTGAATGGTCTCCTCCATTTCTTGGTTATTGTCATGAGGGAAATATTATCCTCCTTAGCGTTCACAACTTTGTTCTGAATCCACTCTTATTATTGGATGCAACATTCCAAAGTATTTCAAATTTTGGATTCTCTTCTCTTCCATTTATCGCATAAATAAAGGTCTCCCATGAGGTGGATAGTACGTCAATAGTGGTGTAATACAGATTTTTTTCATCCCTCTCCACACTGATGCTTTCAAGTTGATCCCTTAACTATGAAATCTTTGTGAAAAAGGAGGCTACGGTCTCATCTCTTTCCATATTCATGTTTCAAAAATTGTTCTTCAAATCCCTCTTTTGAGAAGGGGGCTTCTTCGCATAAAGATTCATGAGTGTGTTAAGACACTCTTTTGTCGTCTTCAATGGTGTGATCCCCGACATGAGGGAAACCCTAAAAAATATGGAGGATGAAAAACCCATTATTTGTACAATGTGGGGTCCAATGGATTTGATCTAGTCTCATTCTCATGGAGTTTCCTAAAATTGGAGTCCATTGGAGTATTTATGGATTTAAAATCCACCATGCCAATTCTATGTAAGATTTCCACATTATACTTCCCTTGAGATAGATATATATCATCATCTCTCAATACTTCTTAGAACCATGTTGACATCCTATTTGTAGGAGGCTCATCAACCAGTTCAATTGGTTCATCAATGACAGGTAGCTATGCATGCTCTCCTAGATTCTCCCTGTTATCACTCCAGGAAAATTCTCTAGGTTGCAGCTCAAGGATGCCTGGTAACTTAAATGGTTTTATGGTTTTTCTAACTGGATCAAGTCAGGTGACCTACAGGACCTCACACTCTCAAGACATGCATGAAAATCAATCAAGGATAAGGCTTCTAACTACCACTGTTCAGAGGTTTGATAATATGGTGAAGAGATGGAAAACTTATTATGCTGGTAGATTCATACATAAAACAATTATATATAAATGGCTAATCATAACAAGGAAAGTACTTGCAAATCAAATCATCAACATGCAAATAGGATGATAGCTATCAGACATCAAATAACATGAATAAACTTGAACAACACATTCAAGAATAAGAACAAAACATACAAGAAATGGAATCTGAACATATGATAGCAAAAGAGCTTATATTAGGTCATGAGCAATATGAGAAGCTTGATAATACTAATGGTCAAAAGGTCCTCGAAGTCGAACCATTTTTTAAACATAATTCTTAGGCTTTATAGCCTGTACAAAAATATTCAGATCCTGAAAAATTGGATCTGTTTTACTAAAAACAGATAAAATAAATGTTTTTTGCAAAATTAGGTGAGAAACCCTAATTTAACTACTAGTCTATCTAACTATAACACTTGTTCACTTCTTGAAATTTTTTATGACTGCAGTGAGTACTAGAGTAAAACTATAACCTGTCCTCTGATAGATAAGCTACTATTAGTTAAAACAGGTAGGGTTTGTGATCCTTTCCTCCTTGATGTAACTGTAAAACTGCAGCAAACCTTCTCGGATGGTGTTCTTCCGTAAATTTTAGATTTCCACTTCATCCCTGAGATAGTTATATTCTCCCAAAACTAGTCTCTTGTGCCAAAATATCTTTCTGCACCACTTTTTGTTTTCGGTCGTTAAGGAGTCAAAATCTTGGGTCTGTTAGCTGCCAAAAGTTCTACTTTTGGTGGCTAATGAACCGCTTCAACATCCTCCTAAGCCACTGAGAGCCCTGTTTTTGCAAAAAATGTAATCAACCTCCCACTTCATCCTTTTCAGCGGTGCTTTTGATCTTGTAGCCCTTCTTCAGCTTTCCCAATGTTCAAAAAATCAGTAGCATCCTGGGATGCCTCTATATTTTGAAGGTTTACTGCTACTTCAACTAGGGTTTCTAGTGTAAAGTGAGTCTTAGAACTAGGGTTTGATCTAGAATTCTTAACTTGTAGCCTCAGAAGCTTGATCATCCTATACAACCTGGTGTTGTCCTTAATGAACCTCTGATTCCTTTTTTGCAGCAAAAAATACCTTCCTTTCATTTCTAGCAGGAAATTATTCAATTGAGTGTTTTTCTTGGTTAACACTGTATTAGTTCTTTTTATCCCTCTCTCTGAAACTTCCAGTTCATATACTTGCCTCAGCAACTGGTTGACTCTTTATGACCTGGGCTTGCTAGAGGAATATTTTTCCACTGGTTCACCTTGGTCTTCTTTTGGTGTGGGTGATGGAAGTTCTTCATTTTCTGCTACAACCTGTTATGCTAGGTCAACCCCTTCCTCCCTTTCTTCTTCTGACTCTGAGTAGGGAAAGTTCAGAATGTTTTCACTTTGTGCTAGGATTTCGTTTCCCTTTTCACTGAAGTCTAGGTTTCTTTTAGCCTACTTGGTTTTAAAAGGGGAAGAAGGCTGATCTACTATTGTTGGTGAGATAGCCCTTCTTTTTCTCTTTCCACTCCTGGGGTTGGTGGATTTCTTCGAAGGAGACTTTCCTTTCTCTTCTGGTTGTATGCCTGTTTCAAACTCATTCTAGAACAAAAAATGTGTCGATGATATGTTTCTCCTCTGTAACAATTCTTGGACAATGAGTTGTACGAGGCCATGGTGAGATAACCTTCCTACAAATTTGGTGGGCTGGGCCTTTACTTGGTGTGCCATTTTTGTTAAGCTCTTGTGGAGGTAGAAAGGTAAATTTAAAGGGCTTCTTCCTGTAAAATGGTTCATCAGTTTGAAGTGATATATCATTTCCCTATTGTATCTACCTTCATAGGTTATATACACCAAAATTGATTTTAGTAACTGTTTCCATCTCTCTTCTAGCCAGGTGGAAGGAACACTTTTCTTCCATACCACATTTCTATGTTCAGGTTTTAGATAAGATCTAAACTCTACATTTTTAGTAACGGTGGTATTAAACCACTTCTCCCTAGTTCTTGGGAGTTTTGTCACCTCTGCAATTAGGGTTTCATCCACTAGGAACTCCTCCTTTCTTATCAATGCCTTAGAGCCATCAAAAGAGAGGGAAAATGCTTCAGGAAACCGCTGGTGTGAACCTTCAATTTTCTCACAAAATTTGTAACAACTGGCATCTTTGAAGAACTGGTAGACTTTTGGATGTGATTCTAGGTAACTGATGTCTCCTAGTTCTTGTGTGAGAGTAGGTCCTCCTTTCTTCGTCTATGAATTGTGCTTCTGAGTACCTACAAAAATTGAAATTCAAATTTTGTGGAAGAGGTTAGCAGGTTGGTTTTCAGAGATGGCCTCGAGTAGTAAGGATGCATGCAATCAAAGATGGAGTGTACTGGAGGTATGGCGTTGATTCTAAGGGGTTAACTACTTGGTAAGTTCCCGAGTGAGATGATGATATATTCTGGTGATATCGACGAGACAGGCAGCCCAGTAATCATTTTTAATTTGGACTTGGTATTCAGTGGAGGTTTACTACAGTCATGGGAGAGATGGAGGGTAGATTAGGGTTTTGATTTCCATCAGTTAGGTCAAATCAATAACGACCTCTTCAGTCATCAATTTATGCCTTACTGCAATTTCCTCGTCCTTTCGGTGGTTTATCGTGCCAAATCATGACCTGTCTTGTGCTGACGAGTTTGATTTGATGGACAGGTAACCATTTTCTCTTTTCGGCCTTTTCGGTGGTTAAGAGTATCTAGGGTTTTGTTTGCTAGATATCAAAATCTGAGCTTTTGGTGGATAATGAACTGCCGACATGCTCGCCCAGGACACCAAAACTTTCTTTCCAAAAGAACATGTGTAATGAGCTTTCGGTGGCTTATCATCTTTCTGGATCTCATTCTTTACCCCTGCAGTTAAAACAACCTTTGTGTAATTAATTTTGAGTCAGTCCTATGGTTACATTATCTACGACATTCTAGAACTTTGTTCCAAGTTTCGTGTCATTGATGTGGGATTCATGATGGCCCTCCTTCGACGAGACTATTCCTGTCAACATCAGCTCATCATCTGGGAAATAGTCTTAGAAACAAATTTAGTACCTTGAGATTTGTATGCATCAATGAAAAATTCTCTCGCTCTCGACATAGGTTCACATCATTGACCTTTGATCGAAATATTCAATTGGTTGTTTGACATCAAAACATCTATTCACACTTAGTAGATTGTACTAGGGTACTGTGGGATCATTGACATCAATGGTGATATCCCTCGCACTTGTTAACGGTTCACATCATTGACTAGTAATCAAGTGGTTTCTACCATGTTCGACTTCAGATCATTGTAATCACATGGATAGAATTGTACTTTGTGGAAGACGAGATGAATACCTTAGGTATCTTTTATAAAGCACTCATAGCTTTCTCCCTAGGTTGCGATGGAGTATATTGTATGAAGTACCATCATGGATCCACATTTGTATGGTCATGGCTATGCTCAAATTTGTGTCTGTATGACATAGATATATGTTGTATGTCTAGTAGCTATGTCCAAGTTTGAGTCATTTATCACATGGATATACATTGTATTCTAGTAGCCATGTTTGTTATTTTCTCCCATGGATCTGCCTTGTATTGGTCTGCAGCCATGGTGAAGACACATTTGCTCATTAGTCAAAACTATTGATGTATTGCAGATGCCTTGTTGATGTTGATCTTCGATCAAGATGATTCTTTCCTCAAAGTGATAAATTTCTCTATCAAGGCTCTCACCTATCGAATCCCTCTAGCCTCATGCTTTGGGGGGAATTCTGTTACACCCAAATATTGTCATCAACATGTGATAAGATCCTAAACATCCATGTTTTCCCTCATTCCAAATATTGAAGTGAGAACCTTGATCCAAATATCAAATTTGCACATAAAAACCTAGCACCGCTTCTACCCTTAATCTTAGGAGTGGTACCTTCTTCAGCACCACCTTTCCCCTTTGTTTGAAGAGCGGTTCTTCCTAACACCACTCTATAATCAAGGAGCAGGAGCGATGCCCTTGGTAAAACTGAAAAAGAGAGACTTCACGAAGCTTCTAGATCAAAAGCTTCATGGAATTCCTTATCCCTATTCACCTGGGTCACTTGAGCTCAAGATCCATGCTTTGGGGATCTCCTATCCACCTCACCCACAAAAATCTCAACCATCCCTATCAATTTGAGGTCTATATAAATAGGCTCATACCCCATGGTTGAGGAGAGAGCAAATTCATGCTTCTATTTTGACATTCTAGCTTGATCCATCAAGAGTGAGCATAGAGGAGCAAGTTGGATCTATTAGGGATAAGACATCAGTTTTGTGGAGGAGTGCATCAACACTAAGGCACGGGTTATAAACTCTTTCATTATTTATCAATATAAAGTTGGTTTTCTTCCCATATAACTTGTCATGTGTAATCTTGCATGTTTATTATTGGATTCTTTAGTCACCAATATATATCTATAGATAATACTTTGGTACTTTTGATCTTTTGTGTTTGATGTTTTTTAAAGGTATCTTCTTGGATATATTTTTCCATAGGTGAAGGGCCACATTAATATTTGAAGATTGTATTCCAGATGTCTGTTGTTTCTAGGAGAAGTCTATCAGCCTTGTTGTAGCTTATTTGTCCTGGATCTAAACCATTCAGACCAGAGGAATAGCTTATGTTCGTGGAAGGTGTAAATTTCTTGACAACAATCCATCTCCCAATATATTGCATTGTGAGCCGATCTATTTATTGGATCAGCTACTTGTCATCATCAAAACGTCTTTCCACTTGTTCCAATTGAAGCTTAGGTGAAGGTGCGTGACTAATAGGCTCCAAGAGACGCAAGTCCAAATAGGTTAGAAAAGCTTCATCATCTGACCGCCTTTGCTTGCAATCCTTCTGTACTTCATTGATTAGAGTCTCCACTAAGTCATAGATACCTTCCCATGTCTCAATAGTAACCTCAGTGGTTTTATCCTGGAGATTGTCCAAGATTCGTATATCATGTAGTTTTTATTTAATATGCTTCTGCCATCCTGTTACTTGTTCAAAATTCATAGATGTTTCTCTCATGTGATCATGGTGGGTCTCGAGGGTTTCAGAATGCTTATCAAACTCTTCATACAACCCTTTCATCTCATCTAAATAAGTGTACAGATCTACCATGTCCTGTCAGAAGTATTGATGCACTCTACAGATTACATGTTTGAATTCTTCTAGTGTCAGACCTAGAAAGGAGGAGACTTTTGAGGATACCTAGGAATCTTTCAATTGATAATTAATGAGGAAAATTTGTTCTTCTTTCTTCTGATTTAGTGTGTTCCCAAGATTTAGCTTAAGTTGATCCGTTTTCTCCTTCCACTGTTGAACTGTTTCTTCATGCTTTTTCTCCAGCAGGTTAAATTCTTGTTCATGTCTCTGCTCTGCTCATGACAAATACAGTTTGTCTTTTTGTAGTTCTTTCTATTTATTCCCAAGAGCCAAACTTAGTTTTGAAACTGAGTCAAAATTTGCACCTACAAAAAATCCCATGGAAGTTGTTGTGTTCAATGCTCCTTGTTGAATGTCAGTGGTATCTGACCTCCAAATAGCCTAATTATGGGAAAGCACTTTTTTGGATGAACTTTTTCTTCCTCTCTTTGCTCCCCTATTTACCACATCTTTGTCCTTTTTGCTCCAATAGTAACTTCCCATTGATACCACAGCATCCTCTCCAAAATCTACCATCACTTCTAATGATGAAGTGGTTTTGTGCTGGACAGTAACCAGGGGATCGGTTTGGGTTTGGTTTAAGGGAATTTCTATGCTAAGGGGAGGGATATTCATGGGAGCAAAAGTAGAGGTAAAGGTAAGGGATGTAAAAGAATCGGATATATGCAAAACTTCTTTGTGAGGAAGATTCATAGAAGTAGAAGAAGTGTTCACTTGATAAAGTTGGGGAATTGGGGACGTTGTGATAGGGTGAGGTGGTGAAAGAGGAGGAGGATAAGTATGAATAGGTGGATCAACTGAAATTGTGAAAATGATAATAGTAGCTTCCATAATCGGTGAGAAATTTATCTTGGAATAGGATTTCTCGAAATATGATAAACCTAACATATTAGGAAGACCTTGGAGATCTGGGAATGGATGACAAAAGGGTAGTCAAAAAATCTTCTGGGTTAGTAGCATGGTCTTCTTCCATGTCCAAATCACTATGCACATCATGAATTTCAACCCGATCTGAAGATAAAGAAATTACCCATTTTGTGGAAGGATCTTGCACAGGGGCTTGGACTTGCTTAACAATAGGGAGTGAAGGAATTGTTTTTTATTTTGTGGGCTCTTCATGCAATTTAGTCTGATCTGATCTCACTTGAATATTTTTTTTCTTAAGATGGATTTCAGCCATATTTGTATGGGTTTGTAGTTGGGAACTGATTAATTCAATATTCCTCTTGAATTCTGCCCCTTTCTGCAAGGCATCTTCCATTGTAGAAAGACGAGGACTGGATGGACCTTCAAGGACACCTTTACCTATATCATTGGTTAGAGCAGTAAAGGAAGAATTAGAACTTGCTGCATGTTCTCTTTCTTCCTTTTATGTTTTCTCCTTCTAAAGCGTTTGTTTACTCAAGTTTATCTTCTCTTTCCCGGAGAATTCTTATCCTGAGATACTTATTGTACTTATATATATGGGGCTTGGTATTCGGATCAATGATTTCATTAATTGCTTCCTGAAAATATGTAGCTGCTCGAAACATGGAATCATCAGGATCCCTTTCATGCAAATAATGAAATCTAACATGTTCATGTGCAAAGAGGTTCGACAAATAAGCCATTGGGTCATGCATTCTCTTGGATGCCTCCCCCAAATTCATAACAAAAATTTCCTTACCCAGCAGGGATGCATGGGTGGGATTTTGTAACACAAGAGAGTCGAGCAACATAGGAAATTTGGGCCAAGCCCTTTTCTTATGCTTAGTCAACTTGGGAAAACCCCCATTGATGATAGTATGGTAAGAAAATTCTTGCAGCACCATGCGGTCAAGAACTATTATGGGAAGCAAATGGACCATATTGCTTCCCCAAATCCTTATGTAAGAGAAATACTCTCCCATGTACTAGACGCCATATAATGAAATTAGCACCCTAGGACCTTCAGATAACACAGGAGGATCAGCCTTGAAAATTTTAAAATACATTGACCCAAGAAATAGGTCACAAAGCTCAAAGACTTGAGGTATGAAGTTATCTTCCCACATATTGGAGCAATATATATGTACGGGCGGCGATTTCTCATCCCAATACCAATTTAGAGCCGGGAAAGAAGAAGACGTACAGAATGCATCCATCATAAACCCTGACTTATAGAAGGTCGTCTTTAAATTGGTTGGGGTTGTTTGATACTTTTTAATTTCGTCTCACAAATTGCAAGAAAATTTGCACCCATTTGAAATAGTCACCTATAAGCAAAATATGGTGCACCATAGGAACCCACTACAGTCTAAACGAGGAACAGTTTGGTAACCCATACAACCGACAAAACATGGCTTCCAACAATGAGAAAGGCTCTCTAAACCATGAAATTGGATATGCCAGTAGTGAAGAGGGAATAACTAGTGTTGGGTCTTCTAGCCAAAATTTGACTACCTCTTCATAATTGAACCTAGAGATATTTTCATTGAAAAATTTCGACGAGAGAAGTTGTTTGGGTAATCCCAAAGAAATAGCCCTAGTGAATACCTCAGTATGGAACAAAGCAACAGGGGTATTATTTGTGTCATGAAACGAGCGCCCCTTAGGGTCGACATGGTCCAATTCCCACTTGACAAGGTCTATGTAGGGCATGAATGGAGGTCTGGTAGCGATGTAGTGGAGCTGGGAATTATGAATCCAGAGATAAGCGGGTTGGTCATGGGTGACAAAGGAAAAATGGTCAGTGTCGAAGACAGAGTAAATTATGGACCAGTCTAGATATAGGGTATCATACACGCTCCCACTAGTGTCAGTAAAAACATCGGCATTGGAGTCTTTGTTCTTCTTCTCTTGAAGAGGAGTTTTTGATCTGGTGTTCCTAGACGTGGTGGATTCCTTTTCTGATTGGATCTAGGACACCATGTCTGATAATGACGTGAGTTCAATTTCAACAAAAAAAATGGTTAGGTGGTGAAAAATTACCGGTGAAAACACTCAGAATATCCCAGGTCTGTATGCTGGGGCAAAGAGAAAATGCACAGTAAAAACCCTGAGCATAGTAAAAAAACACGGGAAAATGGTAAAAAGCATTCGTAACTTTGAAATTTAAAAACCCAAAACCAAATGGAAAAAATATTTTTGGTCATAGATTTCATATGCATGGACGAATGACATCAAGGTAGTGGAATAGGATAAAGGATTTGATAAGTTTAAATTTTCATGGTTTTCGATTTTGTATTTCCAAAAATTGGGAATTGCAAATTGGGAAACAAACATTAAGTCAAAAAGCATGTGAGATCTCTAGTTCCCAATATGGGAAAGGAAAAGTCAAAAATTAGAAAAATGAACAACATTATAAAAAAAAAACGATATTTTTGATATCTGGGATCCGAAATGTCAGAATTTAGAAATCGGTAACTCACCAAATAACTTTAACAAAAACTGGAGTTTCTGGTTTTCGATACCTGAAGATTGGAAACAGGAAATCGAAACATGGACTGTTCTTTATTTGAAAATATAATATTTCTGGGATCTGAAATGTCGAAAATCAGAAATCAGGAACACAACAAATCATTTCAACAAAAACTGGATTTTTCGGTTTCCGACACCCAAAAATCAGAAATTGGAAATAAAAAATCAGGACATAGAGTGTTCCTTATTAGAAAACATAAGATTTTTCGGATCCTAAATGTCAAAAATTAGAAATCATAAAATAGAATTAAACATAACTCCAAAAAATGGATTTTCGCTTCTGAAATCAGAAAGCGGGGAATCAGAAACTTCATAAAAGGTTTGAAAATACATAACAAAGGTTTTGAAAGCCCAAAAAATCCAAAAAAAGGTTTACTGAAGAAATTTATTTAATCCAAAAAAAACAACAAATAACGTACAACTTGATAGTTACCCTAAGTGAGGAATGGATATAAAAACTAGTCAATGGGGGCCCCTATTTTGATGATTCAAAATGGGGATCTGTTGCAAGCAGCAATAGGGGGTTCAACATGTTAGTTTATCTTAAGATATGATTATATTATCTAGGATATTTATCTGAAAGAATAACAAGTACAACAATATGCATACGATATAAAAGAAACATGAGACACAAATATTTTCACCTAGGAAACCATAAAGGAGAAAACCCCACAAACTTCTTTAGAATAGTTAGATTATCAAAAGAAGTAATAAGAAGTATTCACTGAATATCTATCTCTCCTCCTCTAACTATCTCTTTCTCTCATGTGCACTTTTGAGTGTGTGAGGTGTGTATAAATGAGGGAGGTGTGTATAAATTTTCAAGTCATTGACCAAATATAACATTTGAGCCTACATTTCATCTCACATGGGGTCCACTTCTCCTAGATAGACTACTAGTACATATTACATGATGTTACACTAGGGACTATTTCCTCGACTTACAATGGAGGTTGTACCTCAAGGTCTAGACACAATTTAGACATCTTGTAAAGGGGTAACACACATCCCCAATGGGCGTACAACAACATTAAATGATAATATACATCAAAATATCTTCCAAAATTACAAATATATCAAAACTCCCTCTTAACTAGGAAGGTATTCTCTCTCTATACAGTCATCAACACATATGGTCAAGTCTGCATCGCATCATCATCATCATGGAGTCATAGAGTATTCATCATAGTTGTTTCCATCTATTAGGATTTATTATCCTCCCTTAACCAAACTGTCTATTATATTATTTTAGCCTAACTTAGGAGTTTTATTTAATTAATTGGTTCCACTAGTACCATTGGGTCCACTTGGTCTAATGTGGACACATGTACCAGTTACTAGAGTGTGGGGAACACTACTAGAGGCTAACTTCCACTGACTGCACTTGCATACATCAGTTTAGCTGCCTCCTAGACCAATCCCTACATTTTAGGATCCACTAGGAGTCCTGACACCAAACTCCTTTAGTCAGTTGGAGTTGGAACTAGTTAAGCTTAGTTATTTTCCAGTTAATCACAATCATCTCAGTTGGCTCCAGTTAGACATGACCACATGTGGATAAGGCGCTTTTCCTCACCTACCACTTCAGCTAGGATGAGTTAACTGTTTATTACTGATTGTGTGACTTGTTTAGACATTTGTAGTTAACCATTTGGAATCTGATATTGATTGAGACACCCTTAGTTATCTAGTCAGTCAGATACAGTCACATCTAGTTGGTAGATTTGAATTCATCCCGAATTCAAATTTTTACATATGTTACACTACTATAACACCAGATTAATTAATTACAATGATATTGTAATTATATGAGCTATACTCATATGTTTCCTGTGTGGTTTGATTTTTTTAGTGTGTATATTCATTCCTCTTTTACTGCATCAATAATATTCGATTCATTGCTTGATGATCTAAATGGCATAGCAATTTTAACATGGTATTAGAGCCATCTCAAGCAAACTTCATGTTTTTCTACTCTCCATTGAACAGTAGAAGACGTTGGGTTTCCATATAAGTCCCACAAATGGTACCTTGCTTC
This sequence comes from Pseudotsuga menziesii, assembly GCA_001517045.1. Classification (NCBI taxonomy): domain Eukaryota; kingdom Viridiplantae; phylum Streptophyta; class Pinopsida; order Pinales; family Pinaceae; genus Pseudotsuga; species Pseudotsuga menziesii. Next base: position 656,336 of record LPNX010317826.1, on the reverse strand, counting down.
CTCTGAATTAATTCAGAGTGGTAGACCCTGATAAAGTGTTCATGTCGAAAGGGAAGGCATGATTCTAACGTAGTTTGAATGTTTTAGTGTTTTGCAGTGAAATTCTACATGTGCTACATATCTTGTGTGAATATTTGTGTTTTTCCAACAGGAGAATTATGGATTCTCTACCTTCTACTCCTCATATCCTAAAACCCTTCAATTATCTTGATTGGAGGGAAGATATAAAATTCTCCTTGCACAACAAGGGATACTTCAGGATAATACTTGGAAGGGAGGTTGAGCCCCATCATCCAGTTGAGAGAAACAAGTTTCTGAACCACTTAGATCAAGATTTTGGTTATCTATGCACTCATATATCCATAGATCTCCTCTTTCACCTTGAAGGTTTGAGGACTCCCAAAGAATCTTGGGAGAAGCTTGAAGGATTTTTTGGAAAACAAGATGAGCTTCAGGGACACCTCCTGGAGAATAAGCTAGTAGCCTTATATCCAAGCAACTTCGAAACTATAGAGAAATTATTTACTAAATTCAAGTCTCTTGCACTTCAATGCTGACAGTGTGGAATAGAAAGAAAGGAGTAGCAAAATGTGCTCTCCATTCTCAGCAAACTATGTGTCCCTATTGTATGAGGGGTTTTCACCTTGAAGACTCTTATATGAAGAATCAAGTAGATCAGTTGACTGATCTCCTCAAATAGAATAACATTGCTCTACCACAAGGATCAAGGAAGCATGATGATGGACATGAAAGGTGTCATGCTTTGAAATATGGCCTACCTCGGTCAACATCCTATTTGATCAATTATGGAGAATCCAACCACATGGTTTTATCCAAGGATTTCTTCTCCACTCTCAACGTCAAAGAAGGCCCCACTATTCACATGGGAGATGATTCCCAAAATCCAGCAGTGGCAAGAGTCACCATCAAAATCCAGCATGTTGAGTTCATAAATTTCCTCTATGTGCCCTCTCTTATAGCTAATATGTTGTCTGTATATTGGATGAGTCACATTGTCTCACCAAAGCAAGTGTTGTTTGGACCTGACTCAATAGAGATCACAAATATCTCAACTAGGGAGATGGTAGCAAAAAGAATTTTTTATCATGCCTCCAAGGAATATATTTTCTCTCATTTCATGCCATACACAGTTCTAGCACAACCACAGCATCTATTCAAAGAAGATGAAGGTATAAATATTCCTTCACTTCCTATTATTGATGAAGTTTTATTTACTAACATTTCAGATTCGAATTCAGAATAGGAGGAACACCATCATGATCCAGATATTGAGCTACACACTAGCATGATCTAGATATTGATCTTACACCTTAGAGAGATCTAGATCCAGGTCCATCATCTACCACATCTCAGCAGCATAAATTGGCTCAACAACTCATAGAAGCAATTGGAAATGGTGTTGGGGATCTAGATGACAAGAGAAGAATGAGGTCCTGGTATCGAAAGGAGAGTGTTGCACTGTCCCACATGGATCCAATTCTTCCTGAGAGGTGTTTTATGATGTTGGGTCATATCCTCAATCCTTCGAGGAATCTTTCCAGGATCCTAGATGGAAGACAACCATGGATGAGGATTTTGATTCACTACATGACAATAAAACCTGGATACTTGTCTCCTTACCTCCAGGAGGGAAGGTTGTTCAATGCAAATAGATCTACAAGACGAATATAGCTTCATATGGAACCACAACCAAGTACAAGGCTCGATTGGTGGCCAAAGGATACTCTCAGGTTCAAGGTTTGGACTACAATGAGACATTCGCTCCAGTGGCTAGAATGGATTCCATCAATCTTGTCTTGGCTATTGCAGCTTCCAAAAGATGGGAGGTACATCACATGGATGTTAAAATTTCCTTCCTTCATGGTGATTTGGAGGAAGAGATATACATGAAACAACCTCAGGGATTTATTGATGATCCTTCCTTAGTATGCAGACTAAGGTAATCACTGTATGGACTCAAAGAATACCCAAGGGAATTGTACTCCAAGATGGATGCCTTCCTCATATTTCAGAGATTTGAAAGGTGCAAATCAAATTGCAATGTCTAAATGGAAAAGAAATAGGGGTTCTTTCTTTTGATTGTATTGTATATGGATGAATTGGTCATTACTAGAAGCTTTGCTGCTAGATTGAGAAACATCAAGTATGCTCTAAAAAAACAATTCCTTATGTCTGAACTAGGACTGTTAAGACAACTCATTGTTCTCGATGTAAGTCTAAATAATTCAGGAATCATGATCTCACAGTTTAGGTATTCATTAGACATTCTTAAGAGATTCCACATGGAGGATTGCAAGGAGGCACCTTGTCCCTTTCTATCAGGCATCGAGCTTGAAGAAGGTGGTTCCACACCTTTGGTATATAGCACTCTATACAGACACCTCATTCAGAACCTTCTGTATCTCACACATTTGAGACCAGACATATCATATGCTGTGAGTGTTGCTTCCAGGTACATGCAGGAGCCACATGAGCTACAATTGAAGGCAACAAAGAGGATCTTTCACTATGTGCAGGGTACTATAGATTATAGGATCCCCTATGCAACTGGAGCACAACTTAATCTCATAGGATTCACAGACTCGGACTAGGCAGGAGATGGAAATGATAGGAAATCCACCTCAGGTTTTGTATTCATGATTGGATCTGGGCCAATTTGTTGGATTAGCAAGAAGTAAGCAGCACTTGCACTCTCTTCAGCAGAAGCAAAGTATCGGGGATCTGTAAATGCAGCTATTCAAGAAGTTTGGCTACATGGAATATTGATAGAGTTCGGAATTCATACTTCACCTACAATCGATCTTTATTGTAACAACTAGAGTACAATCAAATTTTTGAGTGATCCTATTTAGAAGATGAGGACAAAGAACATAGAGGTTCACATGCACTATATTCGGAAGCTGGTGCATGACAAAACCATCACATTGCACTATTGTCCTATAGAGGACCAGATTGCATATATTTTTACTAAGTCTTTCACAGAAAAGAGATTTGCCTTTCTCAAGTCTCTTTTAGGTGTTATGGCTCGACTCTTAGTTTCCATTCCTGCTTATTTTGAGGGGGGATTTTCCCATGAGGTTTTCCCCTATTACCTCAGTTTATTAAGCGACATTTTATATTTGAGATTGTATATGGGTGACTTATGGCCTTGTTTCCAGGGCCCACAAATGTCCAAGTTAGTATTTAGGGGGGGTGTTAGGATTTATAATTTTCCCTTGACCAAACTATCTATTAGATTATTTTAGCCTAACTTAGGAGTTTTATTTAATTAATTGGGTCCACTAGTACCATTGGGTCCACTTGGCCTAATGGGGACACATTTACTAGTTACTAGAATGTGGGGAACACAACTAGAGGCTAACTTTCACTGACTTCACTTGCATGCATCATTTTAGGAGCCTCCTAGACAAATCCCTACATTTTAGGATCCACTGGGAGTCTCGGCACCAGCCTCCTTCAGTGAGTTGGAGTTGGAACTAGTTAAGCTTAGTTATTTTCAAGTTACTTTCAGTTCAATCACAATAAACACAGTTAGCACTAGTTAGAGTTGACTTCATGTGGATAAGGTGCTTTTCCTCACCTACCAATTTAGCTAGGTTGAGTTAATTGTTTATTACTAATTGTGTGACTTGATTAGACATCTGGAGTTAACCATTTGGACTCTGATATTGATTGAGACACACTTAGTTAGCTAGTTATTCAGATACAATCACATCCAATTGGTAGATCTGAATGCATCCCTAATGAATTTGAATTATTCCTTATGTAACACTATTGTAACACTGGATTAATTAATGACAATGATACTGTAATTATCTGAGCAATACTCATCTGTTTTCGGTGTGGTTTGATTTGATCAGTGTGTATCTTCATTCCTATTTTACTACATCAATAATATTGGACTCATTTCTTAATGATCTAAATGGAATATCAATTTTAACAACATCATCTTCTTATAATTTGATCATCGTACCATATTATCTGTCATCAGAAGTTTCTATAGTGCCAACCCTTTTTCATGTTGTATGTAAGCCTAGTCCTCTTCCAGGTGTTCATATCATCTCAAGCAAGCCTTCTTGTAGAATTTGTCCATGATCTTCTTCATGTTTCCATGGAAATATCCCACATCTTCTACCTTCATCTAGTCGTATCTATATCATCTCTTTTTCCCTGCACAAGACAAAACAACAAACAACCAAAGCATCTACGCTCGACCCGCTTTCTGTTAAAAGAACTTCCTAGGTGCACCTCTTGTGCTTCATAAAATTATCATCTCAACATGGTAACTTCATATATCTCATATATATGGTAGGACTAATTACGACCCAACAACCTTCTACACCAGGACCTTTTTACGTTCTTCTAGTCAACCTCAAGGAATTAAATCTGAACAGCATGTGTCTAGGATATTTTCTGTTTAGATAACCTTCAAGACATATACGTCGAACTAACATGAGTACCACACCATGGATAAGTATTTATACTCAGACAACCCACGGGACATATTACATCTGAATAACCTATGTACCACACCAGGGCCTAGTATTTACATTCAGATAACCCATCTCATTTCCCATGTGAGATAATATGCTTTGTATCATGACTGATTACATCCAAGGATAACCTACAAGCTTCTCCAGTATGTTACATCCAAGGATAACCTACATGAATTATTATATATGAGCAACCTATGAACTTCTCTAGGATGTTACTCTAATAAAACCCGTCTTTATAGCTATGTTGGAACACAACACTCCCTCTTTCGAGGGATCTTAGTATGGATCACACCAAGCCTTTCTCTGAAGTACTTGAACTTCACTCTTGTAAGAGGATTGGTCAACACATCGACTATCTTATCCTTTTTTGCCACATACTGTAGCTTCACTACTCCTCTATACACCATATCCCTGATATAGTGGAACTCTATCTGGATTTCTTTTGACTTGTCATGGAAAACTAGGTTTTTCGTTAGCTTCCCGCAAATATGATTGTCACAAAATATGCAAGTCACATTCAACTAGAGATCAAATAAGTCATACAGTAGCTTTCATATCCACATTGCCTCGCAACTAGCCGAGCAAGAGTAAACATACTCTTCCTCGGCTGTGCTTAATTCCACACATGATTGGTTCTTGTTGAACTAGGAGATCATGCCAGATCCCAAACTGAAGCAACAAATTGAGGTGTTATTCTTGTCAGTGTCTCTACCTACCCAGTCTGAATCAACATAACAATGTAGGCTGATATTCTACTTGGAATCATATTTGAGCCCATAATCCATTGTACCTTTTAGGTACCTCAGAACATGCTTTACCACTATCAGGTGAACCTGTCCCGGATTTGTCAGGAATTGGGTCAGGGTGTTCACCACAAATAATATCTCTGGTCTTGTATTTGTTATATACATCAATGAGCCAATAATATGATGATACATCATGGAATCAACCTTCTCGGATGAAGAATTGCTCAAAAGCTTCAAGTTAGATTCCATAAGTGTGGCCATAGACTTGTAGTCGAACATTCTGAATATATTCAGAATCTTGATTGCATACTTCCCTTTCCCAAGGAAGATTCCATCTCCACTCTGCCACGCCTCCATGCCTAAGAAGTAGTGCATCATACCTAGGTCTTTCATCTTGAACTTTGTAGAAAGTCTCCTCCTTGCATCTGTAATGAGTTCCTCATTGCCTATTAGAAACAAGTCATCGTCATATAGCAAAAGCATCACTAGTATTCTGTCTTACACCTTGAAGTATAGGTTAAAATATTTCTTACTCTTGGTGGATTCCAGATCATCGAGAATTTATCGATATTGTCATACCATGTCCTCAGTTCTTATTTCAAACCATACAAGGCCTTCTTCAATTTGCACATATGGGCCTTGTTATCATGTGTCTCAAATCCCAGTGGTTGTTCCATGTACACTTCCTCTTCGACTACACTTTTTAAGAAGGATTTCTTGACATCCATCGGGTGTACTTTCCATTTCACAACAGTTTCCAAAACAAGTATGTTCCTTATGGAAGTGTACCTCGCCACGGGTGAAAATGTCTTGTCGTAGTCTATTCCTTCTTTCTTTGAGAAGCCTCGTGCTACAAATATTTCCTTGTGTTTCTCGATGCTTCCATATGCACCATGATTGATATTGTAGATCCACTTTGAATTCATGACAAACTTCTTCTCCAACCTCGGAACAACCTCCCAGACATCGTTCTTCATGATCGACTGGCATTCCTCGATCATCGGATCCTTCCATTCTTTATTTTCGGTGGCCTCTTCATAGGTGGAAGTTTATTTATCAATTATTTCACACAACAGTGCCACATAGCTATTGTAGGGATTTTCCCTTTTTCTCTCTCTATGTATTCCTTCTGGAGCACCATAGCTTTCAGCTTCTCGTAAGAGCTCCTGTTCCCATGCTGGTTTCCTCTTGTGGGATTCCTTCTCAAGGAATGTCTCTACCAACTCTTGCGGTTCTATCATGTCATGATCTTCAAGGTCTTCTGGAATTGCTTCTCCAATTTCCATGTCTTGTACTCTCGTCTCTTCAGGTTCCTCGAATTCTTATATAGGAGTCCTCCTGGATATGAAGTATGTCGAGTCTTGTGAGTAATTAGAAACACCAAGTGAGTAATTCAAACCACAACAAAATATAAGAGTGTTATTGAAGCTCACAAATCAAATTTGGGTGCAATAATTAGAAAAAACCATCAAATTACAGATAAATTACACACAATGTGAACAGAAACAAGATAGTTTTTTACTGTCTAACCATGAAACTTGTTATTATCATGTATATAATACATCATAGGAGTTTTGTGAGGCTTTGGAAGCCAATTGTTAGCATACAAGTCAAAATCCTTATGTTTCATATCAAAACTATTAGCAGCAAGTTTTTTCCGCAAAATCCATTTGCATTGAACAACCTTCCTCTTCGGAGGAAGGGGAACCAATTCCCATGTATTATTCTCTTGGAGGGACTGAAATTCATCTTCCATTGCAGATTTACATATATGGTCAGTACAATCTTGCTGATATGTCTGAGGATAAGACCCAACCATCATATAACAGTGCTCATCAAGAGCACTATCACTTTCAAAGGAAGCTGTACTAGTTTGTGATCTAGTCTTCCTAGGCTCATGAGGATTGCCTGCCAATTCCCCAGCTACTTGTACAATTTTTTCATCCCACTTGGGCCTAGATGGTGATTCATCTATAGAAATATCATCTTTAGCAACAATTTTATCAGAAATATCATAGAAAACAGATCATTCATCATCACCTACATCTTCGAATGGTTGAGGAGAGGAGCATTCCCCCGGTGCAAGTTCGAAATCTGGAATTGGCTCTTATTCAAATTTCACACTTCTCTAAACAAATGTCTTGCAAGTAGAAGTGTCAAAGAGCATGTACCCTTTTTTTTCCTCACCATATCCAACCATGAGGCAATCCTTGCTTTGTGGTTTCAAGGCTTTCCTCTTCTCAGAAGAAATTCTAGCCCATTCTTTTGTCCCGAAAATTCTGAAATTTGAGACATTTGGATTTTGACCAAACCATGCCTCCTAAGGGGTCATTCCTTTCACTTATTTATGGAAGGATATGTTTTGGATGTGAGCATCAAAACTTATGGATTCATCCCATAGCTTGGGATTAAGATCCCTTACCTCTATCATGCAAGTTGACATCTCTTTGAGAGATCTATTCTTCCTCTCAGCCACACCATTTTGTTGTGGTGTGTAGGGAGTTGAGTGTTGCATTTGGATGCCACACTCCTCACAAAGTTGTTTTAGGTTATTTTTCACATATTCCTTTCCATTATAATTCCTAAGGACTTTGATCTTCTTCCCACTCTGATTTTCTACAAGTGGTTTCCAAATCTTCAGTTGGTCAAGCACCTCAGATTTCAATTTCAGAAAATACACTCAGCAAAAATGAGAGTAGTCATCTATGAATGTAAGTACATACCTAGATACACCATATGAAGGAGTGGGTAGTGGACCAATCAAATTAAAATGCACCAACCCAAGTGGTTGTGTTTCCCTCCTTGCCTTCCGCTTCTCATAGCTCTGCTCAGGATGCTTCCCAATCACACATCCAATACATGCTCCAGTTGATGACTAGATTTATGGAAGTCCTTCCACCATTTCTTCTATGTGGAATGTTTTAAGATACCTATAATTCATGTGGCCAAACCTCTCATGCCATAGTTTGGAAACTTCATTGGCATGTGAGTGAAGTGCTTGATCACTGGAAGTGGGAAGGAAGTTTGAAAACTTGTACATCCTCTCATGATGATTAGCATACCCAACTGCAATAACTTGGTCTGTTGAGATTTCAGAAACCTCTACCATGTCAGGAGTGAAGGTCCCTCTCTTTGGCTCTCCTATATGGGTCATTTGATATATTGACAACAAATTTTCTGCAAGATCTGGTACAAACAATACTTCACTAAAATAGCCATGCTCTAAATCAATCCTCCAAATCCTCTTGGTTTGGAGTTCTGAATCATCCCCCATTCGAACTGTTGGGCCAGCATTCAAACTCATGGAGGAGAAGAGCTCTTTATTGGCTACCATATGCATGGAATCCCCTAAATCAATGATAAGGGATGAAGAGTTAGAAGTACCTTCCACGAAAACATGACATTTCTCCTTGCTCTCATTTGAACTAGAGTTTCCATCCTTCTTCCTTGTGTTGTCAGGGACTGAAATGTTGTTCTTCTCTAGAAGCTACACCATGGTGTCAATGGTATTTTTCATGCATGATCTCTCTGGATTCCATCCCTTGTGGAAATAGGTGCATTTCGCCTTCACTTTTCTCTTATTGTCCTTCTCCTTCGAAGGATTGGAACTTGCATCACTGCATTTGGCATTAAAGGAAATTTCAACTCAAAATGTGCCTTTTAACTCTAATTCAAATTCCATGTCATCATGTGTTAGCCAATGAAATTGCTTTAAATTTGAAATACCGTATAGGTCTTGAACACTTTTTTAATATAAATTTGGGGATAGGTATCATAAAACAAACTACTTTTTTTGTTTGTATTTTTGACATATCTCCGTGTGTTTTTACTCAAATTTTGATTGGGAGAGCTTGTTGGATGTGGAATTAAATTCCGCATCCAACGCGTACCCATTCGGCATACTTTTGATGGACCCCTCTACTCCAAAAACAAGAAATACTTGGAAAAATGTGATGATGATGTCATCATCACATTTTTTTCAAGTATTTCTTATTTTTGGAGTAGCGGGGTCCGTCAAAAGTATACCGAGTGGGTACTCGTTGGATGCGGAATTTAATTTGGCATCCAAGAAGCTCTCCCGATCGAAATTTGAGTAAAAACATGGGGAGATATGTCGAAAATACAAACAAAAAAGTAGTTTTTTTTATTTTCTTCCTTCAAAATTAATAAATATTATTTTATTATTTTAACTATTATTTTATTAATTTTTTTTGGGAGGCCCATTTTAAGTTGAAATTTCTTCTAATTTTTTTTCTGGGTTTTTCTTCTTCTCTGGCAACTTCGAATTCTTGGACATGAACTTGCCCTTTGAGGAATTCGAAACTCCCACTGCTAGAGCTTTATCCTTGGTCTTGATGGAGCCCATTTGGACCAATTTTTCTTTCTCTTAAGTGAGTTCCTCCATGAAATTTTCTAGTCTAGGCATTGCCAGTTTCTAAGTGTTAACTTGTCATAGTGGAATGTACTCATAAAGACTGAGAACTCTGGCCCCAAATTCGAAAGTATAGACAAGATCAACTGATCTTCCTTCTTCTCAATCCCACATTGTTTTAACTGCAACACAAGTGATTTGAACTTGGTGAAGAAGTCCTGGATTGTGTCATAGTGCGTTGGGCTCAAGATGATAAGTTCATTCTCAAGCTAGTGACCACGTAGCTCATTAGTTTTTCCAAATAGAGATTCTATTTTTTCCCAAACCTCTTTTGGTGATGTCAAACTGTCAAGGTGGAACAAAATCTCTCTTGAGATGCTCAGGCATAGCAATCCATATGCCTCATCCAACTTGTTGAAATACTTGGATTTCTCAACAACAGAGTTTACTTCCACTTCAGTGCCCATGGTAACTCTGAAAATCCCCTTGGCTCTCAGTTGAATCACCATCTCCTCCTTCCAATCAAAAAAATTGAAGGGTGTTAGCATGATGTGGGTGTCCTCCATTTCTTCCTGTGCTGATGGTGGTGAAATTGCTAACTAGTCTACACAAAACAATTCAATTTTATCTGGAACTCCATTGAAAATGTAGCTTAAATCAATATGAATTGATCTGCAACTCAAAAATATCCAACAAGATATGGTACCATGTGAGGAATTCAAACCACCAAGTGATTAATTCGAACCACGGGAGAATCTAGGAGCGTTATTGAAGCTCACAAATCAAATTTGGGTGCAAGAATCAACAAAAACCATCAAATTACAGATAAATTACACACACAATGTGAACAGAAACAAGATCATTTCGGACTGTCTAACCATGAAATTTGTTATTATCAAGTATATAATACATCATAGGAGTTTCGTGAGTATTTGGAAGCCAATTGTGAGCATACAAGTCAAAATTTCCAAAATGGCATCAAAAACCCTAGGTGGGCCAATCATGTCCCAAATCACCCCAAAATGCCAGGAATTGTTGAGTTGACATGGTTGATGTGTTTTGGGTGAACGATTACACCTTGGACAGCGTGGGTGTGGAAATATGGGTGGTTTAGAGTCTCAATGCAACATTTAATGCACAAAATCAGGCCAAATTTGGGAAAAATCCCACTCTATCACTCCAAGTCAACTTAGCTGACCACATCCAGTGTATGGGAGTGCAGCAACAGTGATGGAGGTGTACATGTTTATTGTTGACTAAGCTGGAGTGCCCATGTGGGTGTCAAAGCCCCAATTTTCCATGGCATATGTCCAACTAAGCACCCCCAGTCTACCTCATAGTTTATTAAATATTAAAAAGCAATAAAATTGACTAATTAGTGTAACTAATGCACTAATGATGGATTATTGTTCTAACAAGTCTTCATCAAAGGTTACACCTCTACTGATGTCAATATTCTTGAATCTTGGGAAGTATATTCAATAGGCCTTTAATGTATCACTGTATCCTACGAATACACCCTTCCTCCCAGAAGGATCGAGCTTGGTGTTGTTCTCCTTTGGGACATGTATGTACACCGAGAAACCAAATATTCTCATATGACTGACTTCAGGTTTCACTCCTGAGAAATGCTCTTCAGGAGTCTTCTTGTCAAGTACTCGATGAGGAGTATGGTCCTGTACATACACAGTTGTGCTTGCTTCCTCCACTCAAAGGTGCATAGGAAGGTCTTGGTCAAGCAACATTGCTTTCGCTGCTCCCATTATGGTTCGGTTCTTTCGTTTTGCAATCCCATTTTACTGAGGATTGTATGGATTTCTCTGATTACCTGTTAATCCTAGATTCTCTATGTTAACACTCAGTTAAATTTTGGATATACATGTTAAGAGTGTCCTTCGGCCCGTCGAGAATCTTTGAGAAGGTCGCGTGGCATGGGTAGAAGGAGCTGATGGCATGCGTAGAATAGCACTCCGAAGTGGGATAGGCTTTGGTGACGAATGTTGAAAGCAGAGAGATGGTTTGCAGATCGGAGAAGTATATCTAAGAGAAAATGCCAGACGGGTTGAAGGCGTTAAAGAGGAATCCCGATCAAAGGCTGAAGATGGCCAGATGGCATATCAACGGTGTCAAACTATTTCGCGTGGTGAACCTGCCCGACCAAAGTCACTTTTTGGCTGTGGAAAATAGTTTAAAGCTTAGATGCATCCAACGATCGAGATTGGAGACCGAAAGGATCTGCAGCTGGGAGCCATTTCACATCCCGAAATTACAAGGAAGAAGATGCAAATACAGACTGCGAAAAGTGATACAGGCCGTTTTGATCAACGGTGCTTGTGTGGGCAAAGGCAAATTGGTGGCTATGATTCATTTTGCAATCTGGAGTAGCACGAGAGGAAACAAAACTTCACTACGTGAAGAGGGGTAGGGTCCACTCAGATCGACGGTCGCGAAGGAAGTTGATCTCGATCAACGGCCAAGCTGCGTACGCAAAAAGTAAGGAAAAGTGTGGCACTAGGAACCCCACACATCTACGGTCTAAGATCACGAAGGGTAAATCTACAGTGCGAGCTTCCCGGGAGATGTGTGAAGGCTATATTGTGTAAAAAGATATAAAAATGCCCACACGAAGTTGCAAAAAATTGTTTTTTCTAAAACCTCGTAGCTCTCAAATATCCAAGCCACATCCAGAGCGTCATCCCGGACCAACCAGGGGACCGTGCTACAGAAAAAGGTAGGCCCTCGATACTCCCTCAATATTAATTGAAAATTGACTCAATGGAGGTGGTGGGGGTGAGAGACGATATAGAACCAGAGGTATCAGGTCGAAGGACGGAAGAACAGCTGTTAGATACAAACTCTAAGGTTTTTTGGATGGGGGAAACTATCGAAACCGCCAGAGGAAAACTGGAAGATTGTAAGAACTGGGGTATAGATACCTGCACTGTTTTTAAGTCTTTCTTTCATTTTTTCTTTGTCAACCAAACCCCCCGTGCCTTGAATTTGTTGAGTGGTGCGCAGATAATTTCTCTGTCACCGAAGGAGTTATTGTGCATAAGTCTAAGTCTAAAATGCTTTGCCTTATTCAAGCCTCTGTCATCTGTAAAACCTTGTATATCTGCGACGAATTTGCCCATATGACCCCAGACTATCGAGAAGAAGACATTAGTTGCTTCTTTAGAGAGTTCACTGATGAAATTAAAGAAGCCTTCCTGAAGACCTGTTCTAAACCTGATGGTGAACCCGTCAACCTATCTTACCCTATTGACCTCAGCCAGTTCAACGAAGAAACTCAGTGGTGTATAACCCTGGCCAGTTAGTTCCTAGGTCTAGATACCGACGGATACGTCCCAGAGTCATTGTTGAGTCTTTTATTCGTCTTAGATAGTTGCCCAGCTGAACCCGAATTGCTTGGACATTCAGGTTAGTCTTGTCGCCTTAAGTTTGATGAGTTCTTAGCTACGAACATCCGTTCTCAGTGAGCGAACTTCCATGACGCCAGAACATTCAGGTTCCATTCCTTTTTGTTGAGAATGTTCATAGCCTATAATGAGGAAGACTTGCAGGTACCAGAATTGGTGATCACTACTGAAATGGCCACTAATTACTGTAAATTCATGAACCAATTGATGGCCAAAATATATGAAGTCTTCTTTCAGGAGAGACTACCTAGGGTGTTGCCTGAAATGAGGCAGATGCTGCAATTGTCAAAAAGCAAGAAGATAGGGGATTGGTTCCTCTCAGATTTTGGAACAACCATAACGCTGTATGGATTCTTACATTCACCCTACATCCTACTAGCTTTCTTAACCCCCAGGATTTTCTTCTTGGAATTGATCCGACAAAAACTTATGGTTGAAGAGGAACACTTCTTGAACTTCAAGAAGAGTTCAAATTTGATTTTTCCTTGGAAATTAGGACTGTACACTGTCAGAAGCAGGGCTGCATTGCCCCTGGTCTCCAACTCGCTCAGAGGAATGGAATTTACCCAGGACCAAGCAATAAATTATGATCCTCACCAGGTTATCTCCAAGAGAAGAACAACTCTCAAATGTCGGCCCTTTGAGCACATGGAGGTACCCAAACTCAGAGAAAAAGCGAATTGGGATGATTTCCTTAATCCTATCCCAATGGATACCAACACCGAGCAGGACACTGGCTCGCATCTACTTGGAGAAATCTCTCCCCAAAAGGAGTTGGCTACTATAGTTGCGATTGTACGGGGGTACTCATCATTGGTCAGCTATTCGGTGAGTTCGATAAAAAGAGGGAGTACAGAGCCCATGGACACGGAAGAAGTGGACACTGCCAGCACGCCCAAGAAATAGAAAATAGAACCCAGACAACAATTAGTGCAGGCTAAAAAGGGACAAGCAAAGAAGAAGAATTTAGTAAAGGTATAGCAACAGGTGGAGCCTGAGGCGGCCAAATTGAAGATACAGGAGTATGTATTCGATGGGAAGACTCTGAAGGAGCATGATTCCAAAGAGGAATGGATGAGTTCTTACCGAGATAGGGCTGACAAAACCTTTGAGGAGACAACAGAACTATACCGTGAAGCCTCACGGTTGCCTCAGCCCAATGTGGCGCTGAAAACTGTAAGGGATCATGCCATTGATACCCTTAACTTAGCCTTGACAGTAGGAAATAAGGTGTCCTAGGTCAATGTAAGCCTCTCAAAGGTTCCCACTTTTGACATCATACACTTGAACAAAGAGACCGGAGATATACTGAATACTAGATTGCTTAAGGCCACCATACAATTGTCCAAGTCGGAGGCGAGTAAAGCAAAGACTTCGAATCTTTTAAGAAAATCGAGAGTGGAGATCAAAGCACTTAAAGCCCAAATCAACAACTTACAGAAAGAAGATATACAGATGGAGGGATTTGCATATAAAGGGATTTTGGTCCAGAATATGCTCGATGACAAAGATAAAGAGATACAGGATTTGAAAAAGAAGTTAAGAATCCTCGGCACCCAGCTCGCTCAAGCGGATGAATTGGCTGACTTCGAAAAGGATAAAGAGGCATTGAATTCCAAGCTTACTGATACCCATGCTAAGCTGCTGAAGCTTGAAGAAAAGGAGAGGCAATGGGAAGCAAATATCCAGCTCCTGAGGAATAGCGAAGCGGCGTTAAAAGCTAGACTGGCAGCAAAGGAAAGTGAGCTTCAGAACAAGAACAAAAAGAAGGCGGTTCAGTCCACAGGTACAACTGGAGAAGTAGACACCAGCTCCCTCTCGAAAGCAATGTCCCAGATAGGCCTAAAGGATACCGAACTCGTTAAACTGAAGCAGCGGGTCGAGGAATTGGAAAAGGAAAGAGTCAAAGAGAAACAAGGTAGAGAAAGGGCCGAAGAGAAGTGCCAAGAACTGACTCAACAAAATGATAAATTAAACCAACAAGTGATAGGAAAACTTGCCTTGCAAGGCGTTAAGCATCTGATATGGGACTAGATCATCATAGAAGCCGACAAGTTCCGACCCTATCTCAATGTTATTGAAGACCTAGAATTTGCTATGAGAGAATCCAGAAAACAAGTCCAGATAGTAATGGCTGAAGTGAACAAAAAACCTTTGGAGACTGCAGAGAGTGCCATAACCTTCTTGAGCTCCTTGTCAGATGAGGCCACTAACAGTTATGGTCTTCAAAACAGGGTCGCTGTTGTCTCTGAAGCCAGAAAGGCGATAGCTAAACATAGGATGATGGAGACAGTACAGGCCAAAATAGAGGTCACTGGGCACAATATCCGAGAGGTCGTCAAGTTGTTCAGACCATTGATGAAGAAGGGGCTCCCCTTTTTCTGGGAAGAGATGGTTCCTTTACTGTCTCAGAATGATTATAAGGAAAGCCTAGTGCACTGCCGATTGGATCACAACAAATTTGAAGGATATGCAACAAGCGTTGTCGGGGAAGATCATTTTCGACAAATTGGCCAGTCATTTTGAGTTATGGTTTGACAAAATATGTAACTTAATCCCGGTCAAGGATTGGAGTCTTTTTCTAATCCGGGTTAATGGATTAGGGTATTTGGATGTTGCGGAATACATATATTTTGTATTGTGAGGATCTCATAATGGAATGAAGAGAAAATAGGAGGTGTGGCTACAAGGTTTTCTGGTTTTCTCGGTTAATGGTTTCCAGGGTAACTCTTTGTGTTTATGTGTGAATGATGTGTTGTGATCTCTATTTTGCTTAAAAGAATCTGTATGCTTTGCTTCTATGCACAGGTATAAAACTTACATTAATCTTATGGTTTTTGCATGCTTCGAATATTAATTAGGGTAAAGTTTTTTCTCCTTGCAGAATGTTCTTCAAGGCCCACACATTACTAGCTCAACATGTGTGAAAAATGAGAGCTAACATGGAATCCACTCGGTACCATGCTGGTCAACTACATAGGTCAACTTGTGGGATGCATAATTTTTTCCTACAGACTATGATTGAGGGAAAGATCTCATAAGTGTAGAATCAGCTCTTGGCCCATTTCTCTAGCAATGTGTTGTTTTACCCCCCAAAATGCCATTTAGCACCTCAAACAAACCCAACAAGGTTATGGACCCTAAATCTATAAAACTTAATGATGTCCTTAAAATAGACCCTGCAAGCCAATTCGTCAAATCTTTCAACCCCACATGATCCAAGTCTAGGTTAAAATTTATATATTGATCCATTTCAAATCACTTAGCTACCTTAGTGTATGATTCATTGAGGTCATTACCATTTTGTGGATTCCTATGTTCACACTTATCACTATCATTTCAATCATGACCTTATAGAGTATATCTCATCCTTTCAAGTCATTTTGGGCTATCCATGCTATGCCAAAGCATCTATGGTGTGACTGTCCATAAGATTTCCACCATTGATGGAGTTTTCCCACTCATTGATTGTTAATAATTTTCCATGTCATAGAGTGAGACTTTCTCTCTTTAGCCCAAAGTTTTGTCTTCATTTAAGTGGCACCAAGTGCATAGCCTTGGATAGGAAATGTTATGCTACAAAATCGAGTATCTAATGATTCTATCATGTCGTGGCCATGTGATCAACATGTAAGCTACCTATCTATATGGTTTGGGGCATACTGCCTATTTGAGATTTAAAGGTGTCATTAAGATAAGTATCTTCTATTTGGTGATTGACCTTATTACATACTCATTAAAACAAAAACCCATTATACACGTGATCCTTGAAAATATTTATCTTGTTTGATGAATATGAAATTAATTTTTTTATATCAACATGAAACCTCATCATTTATAAGAGCAACAAGGCCACTACTAATAGGGAACTCCATGCTAGAAGATGACTCTAAATTGCTACGTCAATTGCATACTACTAGTTTTCCATAGAAAGTCCCATATAAATGCTAGCTCTACTCTAGATTTCGTGCCATCTCCTAGAGGATTTCTTCTAGCTCAACTCGCTCAACTCGCTCAACTCTAGATTTGGTGCCATCGTTTATAGGGTTTATGCTTGAGGTCTACGTGGATGTGTTTTTTTTTTCAATGAAACTACTAACATGGTCAAACTTTTAGCCCAAATAAAGGTAACTAACCAACACTCTATCACTTTTGAAATCTTACACATGATTTCAACGAACCAAACATATATCACTTTTGAATTTTGGTGGGTCGTCGGTCAAAATATATCCGTTACCAAAAATATAACGACTAGCAGGTTGCATTCCATAATTTGGTGGTCGTCGATCAAAAGTATATCCGTTACCAAAAATATAAATATAATTATTAATGACCAGCGGGTTGCATTCCATAAATCGTATTAATATTCCTTCAATCGTCAAGCCATTACTCAGTCAAGAATTTTTTGATTTGAGGAATAGCGCATTCTGTTTTTTTCTTTTCCTGCGTGTTTCAGAAAAACAGACATCTCAAGCTGTCGTACGATATCAATTGAAGGGCTCTGCATCTCACCGCTCCAACATCAGGTGGCCTCGGCTAAAAGGAGAACAACTAGTAGTCGAACTCCACGTCGACCAGCTCCACGGAGGAACTCTGCGTGTCTCTCCTCCAAGGATCATACGGCCCTGGCTAACCGGAAAGCAACCAGTAGTCCACCTCCACTTCCCGGGAGAAGCTCTGCCCATCTCTCCTCCAAAAATCAGATGGCCCCGACTAACAAGAAAACAACTAGCAGTTCATCTATACCTCTAGGGACAAGCTCTGCCCGTGTCTCCAAAAAAACAGATGCAGACGAAAAAATGAAGCAGGAGGCGGCCACACGGCCCGGGCCGAGAGTTAAATTGTCCAATGAATGCAAAGAAAGGTTAGACGAGCTGATTAGATCTTTGGATTTCAGAACTTAAGGATCCGCCGTCGACTATCTATTACCCACGCTTCAGGGAGCAAAAGCAATCCAAGAAATCACCAAATATAAGGGCTACGTCAATGGCTGGCAAACAATCGATTGGCTACTTGATATAGCGCGAACCAAACAGTCCCCGGGCTTCCAAATGAACGCAGACAGCTCGATTGGATATTGCCGACTGAAATACAGCGTTTGCAAGAGGTGACCAGAGAGCTGGGCTTCGAAAGAGGTGGACAAACCCTTGATTGGTTATTGAAGATCGCATCCAAGGATTTTTTAATGCTCACCCAATCTCTTGGCATCCAAGAAAGTGCAAACACTATTCGATCTTTATTGGATCAGCTAATGCCAGTCATTGTCTCAAGTTTTCGAGGAGACTCTGCTTCTGCCGGTACATCTTCATCACTCGAAAACCGTGCAACTGCTTCTGCCAGTACATATTCATTACTGCCAAACCCTCCATTTTCCACTCCGCAGTTTTCCCAGAATTCACAAGGGGTTACACCAAATTCTTTTACAGGCACTCTTCCCACACCGACACCCACGGGAGGAGTAGAAGGAGGGAGTATTACATGGTCTTCTTCAAATACTTCCACTTCCACACCCACACCCACCGGAGGAGGAGGCAGTACTCCATGGCATTCTTCAAATCCTCATACTTCCACGCCCACACCCGTTCATAGCAGCACAGGGCCTGTGACAGCGCATCGTTCAGCTCTGGCAATGCCTGATACTTCTTTCAATGGATTTCATGGTGGCCAATCTCAAATGAAGGGAGATGGCCAACTTCATGGGGGCTACGTGCCGAATAATGGTATGTTTAATTCATCAAGTATGATGCAGCCGACGTCCCTTCCTCATGCCCAAATTAGCACTCGCAATTTCCGGGGAAAATCGCAACAAGCAGCTGGTCGAGAGAATATTCAATTTCACAACAGAGAGGGTGACAGACTAAAAGGAAGCGATCAAGCACAAGATTCTCAGACACAAGTGGACAAAGAGGAGGCACTATTCCCACACTGACACCCACAGGAGGAGTCGGAGGTGGACTAGGGAGAGGTGCTATACATACACCGCCACCCAGAGGACCTGGGACAGCGCATCGTTCAGATATACCAATGCCTCATACTTTCTTCAATGGATTTTCTAGTGGTCAATCTCAAATGCAGGGAGATGGCCAACTTCAGGGGAGCTACGTGTCAAATAACGGTATTTTTAATTCATCAACAATGAAGCAGCCAGAAGATTATCCATCTGCCTACACTGGCAATACTGTGGGGGTGGGGGTGGGGGTGGGGGCGGAAGCCGGAGTGGGAGCATCCCCACAAATAACTCTTGTGCGGCATTCAATAAACAGTCATCCGAATCATAATCCCGCTAGTGTTCATTATGGTGATAGGGGAATTAGAGTGGATCAGCTGCAGGCACCTCGTCAGGTAAATCAGTTCATTTCCCAGGGTTCTAATTCTGTAAACAGCGATGCAGCACCAGATTGATGAGATTGGAAATATTGTAACTCAAACTGAAACCGAGAAGCAGCAGGATGTTACAATTGAAATGGAAGGTCAGAAAGATGGAGGATGGAATGAAGTATCGCCGTGGGCATCAGAAGTTAAAAACGAACAGGTAGGCTCAATTACAGAGGCAAGAGAGTTCAGCATTCGGCTTGATGCAGACTTCCATGACTTCGATATGCCGTTGTTTGATCAATGATACTTGGTATTCCACGGTATGGACTTTGTACGATGAAAGTATCTAGCCTGTATCATTTTTGTGATTTCTATTTAATTAGATTAGTAATGGTTTGTTGAATAGTAATAACTTGTTTTGGTAAAGGTTGGCTGCTGAAAATGATATTATTTTT
>LPNX010317826.1:612454-636423 GCA_001517045.1 Pseudotsuga menziesii | reverse complement strand
ATGGAATGTGTATGGAGTATGGCTTTGGATCCAATACCGAAGCAAACTTAGTTGCTCTCTGGAGTTATTATACTTTGTGATTAGTGGTATCTCTTTTATCCTGGTTATGGTGATTCCTTGGATCCAGTACCAAAGCAAACTTTTGTTTCTCCCTGGGTTATTGTACTTTGTGATTAATGGTATATCTTTTATTCTATTTTAGTTGTGGTGTTTTTCGAGTGACTGTATAGTGGGTTAATGGAGAATACAATTTAAGTTTTTGAAGGTTTGTTTTTTCAATTCTCACATCTACATGATATAACAGATTATATGTTACAAATGGTTGTGAATACTAATAAAGGATTTGGGAATAATGATATTTTTTGAAAGTAAGTAGGTTGGATATCTTGTGATATTTGAAGGTTGATTAGTAGCAGATTTGGGAATGCTGATATTTTTTGAAAGTAAGTATGTTGGATATCTTGTGACATTTGAAGGTTGATTTGTAGCAGATTTGGGAATGGCGATATCTTGTAACATTCGAAGGCTGATGGATTTGTAGCAGTAAGTAATTAAGTAAACACCCACCTAGTTTCTAACCAGTGTCCCTATGGAAGGAGTGCCTTAACACGACACCCATTCACCCCCATTCACCGTATGTTCTACACCCATTGGAATTTTAAGATTATGAGCTTATTATTAAGATTAAATTTGATTTCTTGAATTTTAACAAATATATAGTTTTAAATATTATAATTTGTATAAAATATTATGAATGGCTAGAGGGTGGGGATGGGGTTAGAGAGTTATTGTACTGTTATATTCTTCCCATGGAATGAATAATAATCAACATGCATCTCATAAGACTTATTAGTTAACAAAATCAACATGTGAAATGAAGAAATGAATGAATATTTCACAATTTAGGTCAACCATAATATGGGTTTATCAAAAGAATACTGAATGATGCATGGATTTGCCAAAGGAAAGCCATGCAATATGGAATGGAAAATCCCTCAAAACCATTGTGAATGTGCCAACACACAGAACATTAACTTCCATAGTGCATTCAAAGATTTGCAACCACATTTTAGCTCTAAGAAAAGTGAATTGACCTTTTCCACATGCTTGGGAACTCAATATCCCCATAGTTGTAGCCTGTATCCACTTCATAACAGGGAGCATTCACATGAAGAACTAGTTGTTGGTGGATCACCATTTGGCCTATAAAAGGAATCCATGAGGATGCCTTCTGAAAGCAGAAATCAAGAGAAAAGTTATGTTGCAATAATTAGTTTGAGGGAATCAAAGCTCATTTATCTTCTCTCTCAAGGACCCTCAAGCAATCAAAGCTCATTTTGCTTGCAAATGGTATCGAACCCTCCCAAAATGAGTGTTGGCTACCATTTGCAAGCAAAATTCTCCAAGGTGACACCATTGTATTCAATATTTTCCACCAAGACATAAACATTCAATTGATGTTCATCTCTTTGTTGTATTTTATGTCATTTATGCAAGTTTTATCTTCTAAGTAGTCATTATGCGTTGTTGTTTATTTAATATCTTCAACATTGTTTATTGGACTTAATATACATATACTTAACATGTGGCCTTACTTGCAACCTACTAGGGAAGGAAGGATTTCCCAGACTTGGGCCATTATTATCACAATAGGACTAGCGCTCCATTTTGTGTTTTTCTTATTTTTCATGTCTTTAGGTTGTATTTTTTATTGACTAATTTGGGGCTTTTGGAAGATCATTACCATGTTGTTTATACCAAAGTATAACTAATTTGAGGATCTTGGTTCCTAAAATTCTCATGTTTAATCATGCAAGGTTCTAGAACAGATTGCATAGCAGTATAAAGAGCTAACACTAGTAATTGGTTGGGTTAAAAAATATTTATATATTTGTCATGTAGGGAATGACAATACCCAAAATTTATTTCAAAAAGGCATGACTTGCAAAAAGAGTAGGGATTGTCTTTTACAAGAATCACACAACTTGTGTGTTAACTTCATTTCATTGATATATTTCTTTTCATTAGATTCTCAATCATTCCTAAATTGGTGGAATTCTTAGGCTGAGCCAAGTTTGGTTAGGGTCTAGTTAGGATGTTTTCATAACAGACTTCAACCTACCATCATTGAATGTAACTAATTTGAAGTTGCTACAACATTGTTTAAATGTAGGTAGAAACAACAACGGAGGGGTCAGAATCACTGCTGATTAGAGGTATGTTAAGAGAAGCTTTTATATTTTTATTCTAATTTATTTTTCAACCTTGATGTATTGTTATGCTATGAGACTTCATTGATGACAACAATGAAATCTTTAAGTTTATAGATATGCGAAGCACACGAAATGTTTTGGCTTCTTCTTTTTCAAAGTTGATTGATTATCTTGTCATTGCATTAGAAGGTCCAACACCATTGTTGTTAATTATTGGTTTTGTATGTAGATAGAAATCATTGTGCCACACTCACTATTGATCACTTTAAGTTCAGGTCATTGTCCCTTTTCATTATCTCTGAATGACTTGCACATGACTTGACTATCTTCTTATGATTTTGGAAACATCAAGAATTTTGTCAATGGTTGCTCGAGTTGGCTAATACTTCTTTTCCATAATCTTTGACGTGGTTGCTCGAGTTTTCCTTCCTTTGTGAAAAAAAAATCCTTTTGCCCTTTGTTTTATTTCATTTCGTTTAATTATCAATATGTAGTTTATTTTCTTTGACTTGTTAGTGAGCTTCATTTTATTTCTTTTACAAGTTTTTACCTTTTTCTTTTAAATAAGTGGTTTCTTAGTTTCGCATAGTTCAGAATGCACAAATATATTGTACCCTCTTTTGTTTGATTTATTCAAACATTGTAATTAGTTTTATTTTGTTCGTTAGTGAACTCTACATTCTTCTTTTACATGTTTTTTAAGGTAATAATCTACTTCTCTATATACATAACAAAATAAAATAACAAAACCACAAAAAGATTGTATACCAAAGTGGCTAGCCCATACATATATACACATTATGAAAGGATTCCCTCTTATTTCTACATTCTCAGTGTAATTACATAGGAAAGTGAAGGGTGGCGAAGTTTTAATGAGGCTTTAAACATAAGGTAGCATTACTAACTATTCCCACTTAACTTACTAGTTTCGTTTTCGAAATCAACATGTTTCTTATGACAATACTGGAGAGAACCATTTAATGGTTCATCTCTTGGTTTTCAATTTAATTCTTTCAATCATGAGCTTTTAGAGTTTTAACCTTGTTGATTTGTGTGCATCATCATGGCTTCCAAGAATCCAATTAATTGCATTTCCAACTACTACATTCTAACGGCTTCTCCTTCCATCCTAGACAAGGTCATCCATGAATAAGGAATCTTTAGCTAGGAGTAAGGCAAGCCTACATATCCCTAGCTAATTCCTTCATGCTTTGAAACTTATTCACCCTATTAATCCTTTGCCTCATAAGTTCTTGCAACATTTGCATGTGATGCAAGGTGATGGGATTGCTACAATAGATGAGAACCTCCACACATTTCCAAATGCTTGCACCATCCTCTACATTAATGAAAATACTAGATGCATGTTTTTTAGTAACTCTCTTTAGGGTCACATTTCCTCTCTGTTTGTCAATTTACATGATGCATGCATATCCACTTGGTTAGAACATTTATACCAGTTCACATATGTTAGAATATTAAGACACTTAGGAGTTAGTTAAGCTCAACTTGTCATAATATATATGTTAGATAAAGTGTGTTTCTTTAGTATGCATTTGAAAATATGCATCACCATTGATCTGTAGCATAGCACCTAATTGGTCCATGATCTCTATTTAAAAAGTGTGGAGGGTCATTTGTGATTGATTGTTTATGAGAATATCATTCATAATATTCTTTTCATTTGCATAATAATATTTCCTCAACTAGCTATTTGGTTGGGATTGTGGAGTGTTTCCCTCTTTGAGGGTTTAAACCATATAAAACATTGGTGTGTTGATCTATGACCTATTTGTGTGAGTGACTACTCGAGGAGTTTGATATTTTGGAATTATATCATGTGATAGTCAAACATGGTATTAGAGCTCTTATGAAGTTCAATACAATGTTGTATGGGTGTGGAAGGTTAGAGAGGGAGAGAGATTTGTACCCTTGACCCATTACTCCACATATCATATCCCTCTGAAGGAGTGCGGGCCTCCTCAAATTCTATGAGGAGGAAGCATCCCTCAATGGGAACTCATCGTTGTTGATGCAGTTGATTTGTCACTGGTCCCAATTAGTGGTTCCAACCCAAAGAGGATTGCATCTACTTAATCATCGGGATATCCAATAAAGGGGAGGATTTTTCTCAGTTCCCTAATGTCCCAATTGGTGTTACAATAGAGAGTTATCTCACTTACTCTCAAATATATATCAGTGAAGACATCATTGATGGAGAGTTTTGGAACCTGTGTGGAACTTTTAGTCTCAACATGTTTTGGACTTCAGAGTTGAGTCCGTCTTCAGGAGAAGGAGTGTCTCTCATTACTATTGCATACTTTTAGGTTTATGGTGGATAACTACGGATTTATCCTTTTGGTGTAGAGGAGTTTAGGTTCCTCTCACTATTGGTGACGACCATGCCACACGTCACTACTGATGGGAAATGCATTAGTTTCTCTCTTTTATTTTATGTAGATTCTTTAGTACAGAGACCTAGATTCATTAGCTAGGATGCCATTTTTTTATAGTTTGTTTTCTCTTGATATATGTAGTGCATAAATTGAGGGAAAGGTTAAATTCCCTTTTGCTTCATATTTTTTATATAGGTTTCAAGTTATGTGGCCATCATTTGACACCTTCCCTACTAGGAATATGACTAAGGCATGGATGCATATGTGGGGATAGATGCTATCCAAATTTTCCAATGAGGATCACTACAAATACACTAGAGACTGCTCAAAAGATGCCTTCACTCCCAAAGAATCTCTCAACCGCGTGAACATATTCTTGGTAAAGGGATTTGCGAATATCCCTAGAAACTTTTGTGAATTTTTTTTTTGTGAAAGGCTACGGTCTCATCTCTTTCCATATTCATGTTTCACAAATTGTTCTCCAAAGACCTCTTTTGAGAAGGGGCCTTCTTCTCATAAAGATTCATGAGTGGGTCAAAATACTCATGCAACCTCTTCATATGATGAAGGATATAAGTCATTGATGTTGCTCATTAATGAAACATATCATGAATACCTATCATGTTGATTACGCTATTTAGAAGTGATTAATGGTGCTCCATGCTTCTCATCATCTCTCAATACATCTCAACACCATGTTGACCTCCTCTTTGTAGGAGGTTCATCAACCAGTTCATCTAGTTCATCAATGACAGGTAGCTCTGCATGCTCTATTGGATTCTCCCTCTGAACATCAGAAGGGGAAGAATCATCATCATGATCCTCTTCTATAGGAGCCTCAGCCTCCTCCGTCTTTGGATCACAATCAAGATATTTTGACAGCTTGAATGTTGCCTCCTCATGGAAAGCCACATCCTGACTAAGCTCAACATGTCTCTCACTAGGTACATATATTTTGAATTCCTTGGAGGTCTCCCTGTAGCCAACAAAAGTTCCCTTCTTGCTAGAAGGTTCCATCTTGGTTCTCTTTTTTTTCTATGTGAATATACAAAGGACATCCAAAAATCCAAAGATGTGATATGTATGGTTTCTCACCAGTGAACACCTCTTCAGGTGTTTTCTCATCAAGCACCACATGCAGACTTTTGTCCTGTATGTACACTATTGTGCTAGTAGATTCTTCCCACAAATAACCAGATACATCCTGATCATATAACATGGATTTTGTAGCTTCACAAACAATTATTTTCTTTCTCTCTACAACCCCTTTCTGTTCTAGGTTGTAAGGAACTGTTAATTGTCTACATATTAGTGCATCACTACAAAACTCATTAAAATATTTTGATTCGAATTTTCCACCATTATTATACCTTAGGGAACGAATATGCCTACTTGTATGATTCTCAACTAAGGATTTCTATTCTTGGAATTTACTAAAGGTTTCACTTTTGTCTTTCATGAAGTAAATCCAGGCCTTATGGGAGATGCCCATTGAGGGACGGGGAAGACATGGGTCCACATACATATGAGTGCACTAAATCTAAGATACATTTAGATCTAATAGGGATACTAGGAACATTATTTTTATCATTATTTCCTAAATAATGACCTCGATAACAGTATCATGTACATAATCAAAACTAGGCATACCTTTCACCATTCGGTGCAAACTAAGTAGTGCTCTAAAGTGGAGGTGTCCAAGTCTCCTATGCCACAACTTGCATTGGATTATAGTGTGATGTGCCATGGTTGTAATATATTTTCTTGGGACCTTGTAAATTCCTCCTCAAACTCCAATAACAGTAGCAGTAGCAATGTTCTGGTTCTTCGGCCATAAGTATGCTTGATTCTCCATGAAGATGACACAGAATCATTTATATTCAAGGACAAAAAAATAGAGTGGGTTATTCTTCAATCCAGGGACATAAAGAATGCACTCCACATGTAGTGTGTCTACTGAACCCAGTTGGAAGGATGTGGATCCAACTCCTTGGATTGAGTATGTGTAATTGTCTCCAATTCTACCATGCATGCAAATTGTTTCTCTTTTAGGTCAGATATTGTGCCCTTGTATCTTGACATGTGCTTTGAAGCACCACTATCAGTCAACAATATATTCTCTTGTGATGACATATACATACAACATAGAGACAAGGTATGATTTTTGGTTTTGAAACAAAAAGAAAAAACACTCTCTTCCCTCCCGTAAGTAGGCATATTGAATGGTAAAGTGAACATTTGCACAAGCATACTGCATGGTTTTACTTTTCTATCAGAACATCATGGATCCACCTAACCGTACAAGTTAAAATCAACGATAGTTGTAGGTTAAAATTTACGTAGTAACTTGAGTGATAGGTTAGAGACATGTTCGGGCATCGTAAAACGTAGGAGCTGTCGTTATTTGTCAGCATTACATTCTGGGACTCGCGCGGTTCTTCCACGTACCATAGGTATATTGAACAGCCTTTCACGTACCCTTGAGGTATATAGAAAGGTACTTCATGTACTTGTTTGTATATCGAAAGGCCCCTTGTGTACAGTTATGCATTAGACAACACCACTACCGATTCGAGCTCCCACGTACCTTGAGTATATCGGGAGACCCCACTAGGGTACCTTATCTATCTGAGAAAAGCCCTTTGGCCGTCTTATTCAGAGCCATACATCAAAAACAACATTTAGGGATATTAATATGCATGTACCCTCAAGGTATATCGCAAGTGGCACTGGCTTGACAATCCTAGTGAGAGACTTGACTTTTGAACTCCTCCTGTCATGTTAAGTCTGCTTGTTTTGACCTAAAGTTTGAGTAGGGAAGTCTTTTGGTGTGTTTTTTCTAGATTTTCAGACCCTAGGTTAGATAGGAACTATACACACTAGCTGAGTTAAGCCAGTCCAGGAGTGTATAGGGCTTGCCACCCGATTTTACTTCAGTTTCAGAAGGAAATCCAATGGAAGCTGTCGACCGAGGAATTGCTACCACCTCCCAAGTGGGAGATCATGTGGTGGCGAAAAGTGGAGTACCATATTCTTCACACTCGCCTCCCTTGGTCCAACAGCCTTCCCATGAGGATTCATCACTCCATCCTCCCGCAGAAGATCATGTTGATGATACCCATCCGGATTTTGGTCCTAATGCTCCTTTTTGGGAGACACCTATCGGACAGGCCATTGCCTCATTTGGCACCCATGTAGGTTCTCCTGAAAGTGAAGAAGAACGTAGGCAATACCATGCTGCTATCCTCCATGCACAGGAGGTAGAAAAGCAAATTGACAACATACTAGGCTCTTCACCAGTTCGTTCAGCATTCCTTCCTGTGGGATATCGTTCACTAGCCGATTGTATCAGACCCATTGAACCGATTATAGATCATCCATTAACAACCCACAGCCTAGGTCAAATTTCCACCCCTCTCACCTCTTATGTTATGTCAGATCCAAATCCACCCAGATCTTTTGTATCTGGGGCCCAACCTTCAATTCCTGTGTCTTCAGTACCTTTGAATGCCGGGGGGAAACTCCCAGCATGACCTATGTTATCTAATCTCGGAGTTGTACCTAGTCAAGAGCAAACCTATAACATAGAAAAATCTATGGTTTTTGTCCCTCCCACCCACAATAATGTGGTAAATCCCCCATCTAGTTCAGGTCAGCCCTTGGTCCTGTGGCCATTCAATATTCTAGTGGTTATGGTTATCAAATACCTATAGGCAATAATCCATCTAATCCTACTTGAATTCCATTCCCTAGCAACACTTTTACGCCATGGGGGCAACCCAGCTGGTGTTACATGCAAGTCATGGGAGGGATACCCATACAAACCGTGGGAGGTGCGGGAGGACCACCTTATGGAGGTCCTCCCCCTGGGGGACCTAATGGTCCTAGAGGGCCTAGTGGTCCTCCTCATGGTCCTGGAGGTCCAAGTGTTCCTGGGGCACCTGGTGGATTTCCTCCTTATGGCTCTAGAGGGTATGGTGGCCCTCCACCTAGTGGTTCCGGTGGCTCTGGAGGTTTTCCACCTCCTAGATGTTCCAGAGGGTCTGGTGGTCCACATCCTGGTGGTCCTGGTGGTCCCAGTGGCTCTGGTGGTCCTCCTCCTAGAGACCTTGGTGTTCCTAGTGGTCCTAATTCCAGAAATCAACCCCCCATGGGAGGATTTCCCAGTAGTTCTTCCTCATAGCAACCTGTTTTTCAGTTAACCTATGGCCCTACTGGTAATTTCATGCCATATCAATATTACTAGTATGTGTAGTCCAATAGACAGTTACCTTTCCTTGCAACTTTGGACTTGCCCAATTTGTCCAAGTTGATTAATGATCCCATTTAACACAATCCCTCGTGGCCTCTGATTCCAGTAAAGTTACCATCGGACATTCCAAAATTCGATCGGAAGCAGGGTGAAGATCCACGGAACCATGTTATGAATTTTCATTTGTGGTGTTCCTCGAACTCCCTCATGGATGATTCCATCTGGTTACGACTCTTTCAGTGAACTTTTGTACGACCGCGAAGTGGTATATTGAACTCCCACAACATTCGTTTGTGGATTTTGGCTCGTTGGAAACCGTATTTATTACGCAATTTCAACTCCCTATTCATTATGAAATGGACACTGATCTTTTAAATTTTCTGCGACAGAACACCTCCACCCACATTTCTAATCATATTCATGAGTGGAGAAGGCGGAGAAGGCTTATTAAGGCCCCTATTCCGGATTAGTTGTTAGCTGATTGGTTCACTAAGTCCTTGTTACCTCCTATCGCTCGAGATGTGGCCATGGGCGGTGTTGTTACCGAAGAGCAGGCTATTAGTTAGGATCAGTACCTAGACTTGGTCTATTCCTAGTTTGGGACTCTTTATGACCTGATTCCTCAAGCTCCTCGCCCCATCATTGACCCTGCCAAGCCATCAGCAAAAGTACCTGTTGACAGGATTGTTGGTTCAATCCAGTCCCCATCCATAGCGAAACCTGCCAAGAAAACCCAACCTGCTACTCCTTCGACTCCCAAGGTTTCTGCCGAGGTCAATTCTATTCAAAGTACTCAAACCTTGGGTAATAAAAAGAAAGGTAAAAATCGAAATAAAAAACCTGGAAACTAGCAGGATACCCCACAATCAACCCATAATGACAACAACACAGAGAAAAGGAAGGCTAAATACCCTTGTCTATTATGTGGTGGTGACCACTTCTCTAAGGAGTGTCCCCTTTGGGATGAAATCTCCCAGTTTTTTAAGTCTAACCCCGCACCTATAGTACTTACAGATCCTTTCCCCTCTCAACAACAGCTAGTAGACCACATGTCGAACCAGGGTAACTCTAGTTCATCAAAGGAAATTCATATGATGTCCTCAGATACCATCCATCTACAAACTTGAAGCCAGAATTATGATAAACCCGCAGATAAGAAAGAAGATCAATCTTCTTCAGGGAAAGCTCCCTCCACTAGTTCTCTGGAATCCTCATCTACTGTTCCCTTGTCTATCGAGAAGCCTACTCTCGACATGATTTTGCGCCCACCAAAGAGTACTCTTCGGAAGGCTGTCTTTAATCCCAATGCTCAAGCTGCTCAATTTTATAATGTGGTTGAAGATCTCGCTCAGGCACCTTGTGCGATGTCTACCCTAGAAGTACTCCAAAGTTTCATTACACAGCGCAAGAACTTGTTGACTGCATTAGGAGCTGTAGACATGGATAACACTAACTTGATTCACTTCAATGTTGAGAACTATCAACCTAGAATATCGCATAAACTTGCTTTTCAGATCATTATGAAAGTAGTGGGAAAGAAAGTCTTTCGAACAGTACTAGATGAAGGAGCTTCAACCTCGATGTTATCTCTAACTTGTTGGAAAGCTCTTGGCTCTCCCGAGCTTGTTACATCACCTACGACCCTTAAAGCCTTTGATGGATGGGGAATCTGACCCCATGGTCTCATATTAGCTCTCATAGTTGAGTTGGGGGGCAAAACCGTTTCCATCCAAGTAGAAGTGGTAGATGCCCCTTTAGATTATAACCTCCTTTTAGGAAGGAATTGGTTCTATGCCATGAATGTTGTTGCTTCAACAGTATTTTGAACGGTCCAATTCCCGCATCTCAGGAGAATTGTTACTATTGACTAGCTTGATTTCTGTACGCCGGATGTTACTACCTCCACGACTAATAACATCCCCATGTTAGGTCAGTCCCCTCCTCCTTACCAGTCGATTGGGGTAGGTATGTTGAAGGATTCATCCCTTATGGGGATTTTTCCCTCTACTCCTCCTAGCACGAATACCGCGACAGTACATATGATCGCCTCATTTGATATTGAGCCCTAGGGCACAAATGTTGTTGAGTCCACCTTGTTGAGCCCGCATGAAGCTATGTATGACACCATTAAAACTTGTTCAAATGATCACACTAATGACATTCATTTAGTGGCTTTGGATCCTTACCATTTACTGTACTGGTTATCACCTTCTCTTCCGGTTCTAGACTATCTCTCCACGACTTTTCCTTTCAATGAGACCATTATAGAGATCATGAACACGGGTGAACCCATTTGGGAGGATCACTATCATATATCCATGTTCCTCCCCAATACCGGTTTGGGAAGCTATGATTTTTCATCCTTGTTTCCTACTGATATTGTCAATGTTCCGCAAAGTTCTATATTGTTGCAAGATACAGATTCTGAAGGAAACCTTTGCAAAATTACTCAGATGAACCCAATTGACATATCAGCCAAGCCTGATGTTATTGAGCATGTTCATGTTGGGCAGAACTGCTCCACAGATGAATCTGAAGCATATAAGGCACTTTTTAAGGAATTCCGTGATATTTTTTCCTGGTCCTATGAAGAGATGTCGGGGATTGACCCTTCCATTGTGGTCCATGAGATTAAAACTTATCCCATGGCTAAACCTATCAGGCAAAAACTTAGTCAAGTCCATCCTAGGAAGGCCGCAACTATTAAAGCTGAGATTGAGAAACTTCTGAAAGCCGGTTTTATTTATCTTGTACCTCTGACAGAATGGGTATCGAACGTTGTCCCTGTCAATAAAAAGTAGGGTTCCATTAGAGTCTGTATTGACTTTAGGGATTTAAATAAAGCTTGTCCCAAAGACAACTTTCCTACCCCAAACATCAAGCAGATTATCGACAGTTGTGCTGGAAGTGTCATCTTTTCATTCATAGATGGATTTTTTGGCTACAATCAGATTGAGATATTGCCCACCGATCAGCATAAGATGGCATTCATTTTCCCATGGGGAACCTTTGCATATTAAGAAGTTACCTTCCATCTTGAAAAACGTTGGCGCCACATTCCAACATACGATGTCCTATGCGTTTCACGACATTAAACATATTGTTGAATCGTACCTTGATGACCTCCCTGCTCATTCACAGTGAAAGGAGGACCATCCCGGTCATCTTTGGGACATATTCCTGAGATGTCGTCATTATAATATATAGCTCAATTTGCATAAATGTGTTTTTTGCATTGAGACGGGACATCTGCATGGATTTGTGGTATCCAAAGATGGCATCCAGATCAATCCTTTGAAGATTGCCGCCATCATTAATCTACCAACCCCAACCACCATCCTTGAACTCCAAAGTTTGCAGGGGAAGGCAATCTTTCTCCGCCATTTCGTGTGCAATTT
Organism: Pseudotsuga menziesii; assembly: GCA_001517045.1. NCBI lineage: Eukaryota > Viridiplantae > Streptophyta > Pinopsida > Pinales > Pinaceae > Pseudotsuga > Pseudotsuga menziesii. Next base: position 624,164 of record LPNX010317826.1, on the reverse strand, counting down.
CGCTGAGAAAACACATGGTTATATGCGTCTCCTCAAGAAGAACACTCTATTCTTCTAGGATGACCAAGCTCAACGTGCCTTTGATAGTCTTAAGGATGCTCTAACTCATTCACCCGTGATACACCCACCGAACTATTCAAAATATTTTCTCTTGTATATTGTTGCCTGCGCTACTACCATCGCCATGGTTTTAGTGCAGGACAATCTCCACGGTCAAGAGCATGTGATTTATTCACATGTGGAGAAGATAGCTTTGGCCATGGTCATTGTTGTGCAAAAATTTTGTCACTACATTCTAATTCGCACTACCACCGTATTGGCATACCAGAACCCGATGTACTACATTCTGACTTGTCAGGTACTCGAGGGAAAGTACTCTCGTTGGATCGTCATCCTTCAGGAGTTCGATCTTGAGTTTGCCAAGGCTACATCAAAGAAATCCTTGGTTTTCTCCGAGCTTATATGTGACCTTCCCTATGCTACCACAGAATCTAAGCCTAGTGATTCATTTTCGGATGAATTCATGTTCCTAATTAGCACTACTGATCCCTGGTATGGAGATTTGTTGATTTATCTCTAGACCTAGCGTTTTTAGCTGCATCTATCTCGTGATGATCGTCGCCGCATTCGTCACCATGTGAAATACTACCTCATCTTGCATGATACCTTGTATAGACGTGGGATTGACTCCATTCTTCGACGATGCCTCACTCATGAGGAGCCTGAACATGTGTTAAATGATTGACACTCTGGATCATGTGGCGGTCATTTATTTGGGATGGCTACAGCTTAGAAAATTCTTCGCGTTGGCTATTTTTGGCCTTCTGTCTTCAAAGACTGTCATGAGGCTGTTAAGAAATGCCCACCATGCCAACATTTTTATCCCAAAAAGCGCACCCATCCTACTACGCTTCACCCCATCATTGCCATTGGCCCTTTTGCCAAATTGGGGATTGACTTCAGGCATTGTAAACCTATCTCAGCTGGAAGACATGGTTACATCATCATAGCCGTGGATTATTTTATAAAATGGGCTGAGGCCATGCCTACATATGCAGAAGATGGTAAGACTGCCGCTCTCTTCTTGTTCAATCATATCATAGCTAGATTTGGAGTTCCACAGTCCATCATCACTGATCACAGATCCCATTTCCATAATCAAATGATGGAGGAATTGAGTGTCAAGCTAGTTTTTCGCCAAGAAAACTCTACGTCGTGTTATCCGCAAGCTAATGGTTAGGTAGAGGCCATTAACAAGGTTTTGAAAACTATGCTTCATCTGATGGTTGGAGATCATAAATCCAATTTGCATCTCGTTCTTTTTTCCTCTCTTTGGGCTTATCGAAATTTCATGAAAACAGCTACTGGTTTCACGCCATTCCAGCTTGTCTATGGAATTGAAGCTGTCTTGCCTATCCAATGTCAGATTCCATCTTTACAACTCGCCGTCGAAATTCTCTATGGACTTGAAGTTGTCTTGAATAAATTTGATGAGACTCGTAGAGATGCTACCTTGGCTAATGAGGCACATAAGAAACGCGTCAAGGCACAGTATGATAAATCCATCTAGCCTCATGTTGTCAACGAGGGTGACCTAGTTTTGACTTATGACTAGAGATATGACAAGCTAGGAAAGGGTAAGTTCAAGTCTATGTGGTATGTACCTTTTGTTATTTCCAAGGTGTTAGAGAAAGGAGCCTATGAGTTGGTAGATTATGATGGAATCCCTTTGGGGCAACCTCGTAATGGGTTGTACCTGAAAAGGTACTATGCCTAGGTCTTCTTGGATGGTATCTTGTATATATGTATATTGATTGACTTTTAGTGTTTTTCAGTATTTTCAAGATGGTTTCGAGTTTTGGTGCCCGCATCTATTTGTACCATGTTTTGGTCATGCAGATGGCTTTCTACGGCTTTGCTGATGGTGCTTGCCGTCACACCTTGAATATAGGCTCAGCTGCTTGGGTTCTCTATTCCCCAGCTGAATATTTGGTCAGTTCAGGAGCGGTTCGCTTAGGTCCCGCTACTAATAACATTGCCGAGTACGAAGCAGTCATCGGTCTTCTGACTGAAGCTGCCTCCCAGGATGTTTGTGATCTAGTAGTTTTGATGGACTCCCAGCTCGTGGTTTGTCATTTAAACCATATCTACACCATTAGGAACCCAGTGCTCCTCCGCCTCTTCTGGAGGGTACGTTTGTTAGAAAGATCATTTGGAACCACTACATATAGGCATATCCCTAGGGAACATAATGTAGTTGCTAATTCATTGGCTAATTACATCCTAGATTGGCATATTTCCCATTCATGACGTTAATCAAACATGGTACATTGTAAATAAACATTTAAAGACACATAGAACTCATAGAAAATTCATTCATCCATTTGAAACGTATAAACATCCTGCAAAAGTTGGTATATATATATACGAAAAATGTTACAAAAAATAGGTCCCAAGACCTCTTCTGAAGCACGTAGGCTTTCAGGAAAAATCATCATACAAAATCCTGAACCTATTAGCTTTCAGTATACATGCCTCATCTACTAGTGGTGCTCATGATAGCACATCACTGCTCGAGCCACCCTGTGAAGTAGCCTGCTGAATCGACCTGATACTCCAGCTGTAGATCTCTGATATCTAGTCGGGAGATCATCTATGTCAGCATCTAGGATGTCCAGAGTCAACCTCTCGAGGTTCTCCTCCAGCTCCTCGGTGATATCATCACCTTGTGGCATGAAGTGAGCTCTGGGTCACCTGTCTAATGGAGATGCTCCTCTAGGCCTCCCTACTCCCACATCTGCATGAATAAAAGCAGGTCTCGTCACTTATCATAAAAAATATAAAATATAGAAAACATAAAAACATTTTTCATCTTTAAGGTTTCTTGTTTCTTACCAATGTCTCCACACTGCACTCCAGGCGGGAGTGGTAGGTTAGGATCACCTATAAAATTTGTTCCCGCATAGGCATAGTTCTCGACCATGAGCATCTGATCCCACAACTATCTGAAGAATGCATCATCGAACTTCACTCTACCCCTACCCGCTCCTGTACAAGACATGGCCTAGACCCAGCTCAGCATGCGGGGGTCCCGTGCTCTTAAACTCTGAAAAGTCACCTGGGGCCTCATCTGGGGGACCCTATCAAAGAAGAAACAAGCTAAGATGGAACCAAAGCTGAATTGCTTCAGCTCTCCCTGCCGACATTTAGTCAGTTGATCCTTGAAGATTGGAAGTAATGCTTCCACCCAGTTGAACATCGTAGGTGCCATTGCCTCTAAGAAATATAGCATATGTGCCTTGGAATCCTGATGTACACTCTGGCTCCTTGCCACCCTCTGCATGGTGAACAGAATGATCCGTAGAGCCTTGTCTGTCACTGCCCTAATGGGGATTTTCTTCCTTGATGTGCCTGTACCTGGTGCACAGTGTCGATATATGACCTCTCTTGTAGTAATGTCCCCGCCACGGGAACCAGTTAGTGAGATAGGGGCACCCTGTCTCAATAGGTCAGTCAGGAAGTAGATGTCCTCTACCTCCACTATAAGTATATGTGCCCTCACCTCAAAATACTGTTGTTCTGGATTCCACATTCTCAGTATGTGTTCCAATAGTCTCTCGTGGGACACCATGCTTGGTGTCCAGAAGAACTTTGGAAGTCCACAGTTCCAGAGTGCGGCAATACACACCGGATTCCTTTCAGCAGTGGCATCCTTGTCATCATGAGTTCTTTCCTTCCATATCACCATATTTTGGAAGCCTAGACCTGCCAAAACAATAATGGTATACATCAATATCATTCTTAAATCATTATAAATCAAAAGAATGATCTAGTTTTGTATATATCATTGGTTAAATTTCTCCATGGATGGCACCGCCTGTTCCCTATTGGAGACAGGCGGTGGCACCGCATATTCACCTTGTATTTGGCACGGTTCTCGGGTGGTACCGCCTATCCCGCAAGGGGTAGCCGCAGTGCCCACAAATAGGATTTTAGGGCTTTCCAAATAAGCCTAAAACCCCATTAAATCCCAAAATGAAAGCTATGAAATGAAAGAAGAAGGTATTAGCTCTTACCTGCAACTAACGAGACTAAAAATGGACAGTGGAAACTCCAGGTATCAGCTATGGAAGATCTGGCTAAAAATGCTCCAAGTGCTCTCTGCCAAGAGGTAAATAGTGAAATGATTGATTTTTTACTATTTACTTGCCTTATATAGACATTTTTTGGGTCTGAATTAGTATAGTTTTGATATTACATCATGTTCTAGTCAAAATCTATTTGTCGTAATCCCTTAATGTTGATTTTGGATGCATTTAACACTTGTTTATGAGTCATCTGCAGGTTGACGTTAGTAAAAGATTTGGAAAGTTTGTTTATGGATTTCTCGTACTTTCACAAAACAAAAAAGGTCGTTGAGCGTTTATTACGACACTTTGTCACGCTCGTTAAAATCTAGTATCAAAGTTCTGAGTCTAGTTAAAGTTTCTTTCAAGGCTCGTAAAATACAATATTGTGTAACGAAACGTTATGGAGTCTTCTTTTCACATCTTCTTTCAGAATCCTTAAACATGAAAATATAGTTGAGTTCGTTTCTGAATCTTTCTAGGCTTGTAAAAAGTGACATTGTGTAAAGAAAATTCATGGAGTTCTCTTTAAACCCTTTTCAGACTCCCTAAATATGAAAAGATCGTCGAGCGATCTTGTCTTCTTCACGCTCGTTAAAGTATTTGAAGAGTCATCTATCCGACGATAGGTTATCTCTTTCTTGGTTCGGACAGTACTATTTACGAGAAAGGAACGCTCCAGCCAATCATGACTGAAAGAGTTCTCTAAGGTATGATTTTACACTTTTTCGGGCCTTAGAGACTAAATCATACGAAAAAGGACCCCCATGGAGTCTTCTTTCGTATTCGTTTAGACTCTCTAAACATGAATGATATCAAGTTTTCTTTCAGTGGACTCGTTAAATTAAACATTGAGAGACCCGTTTTGGGAATGAACCCATCCTCTCTCAGGTTCGTAAAACATATGGGACTGGACTTGTCTTCTGGCAAGCTATATTGAGTGTTTGTTACCCTCTCTGAACTCGTAAAACTGAAAAGAGGCACTCATCGATCATGATGCGGGAAATGGGAAAGGGAATCATTTTGCAAATAATGGCAGTTGTTTGTTGTTACCTTTGAACATGGCACTTGTTTGCACAATCATGTCAGTCAATTGGGTATTCAGCTGATCTCCGTGACGATCCACTTTCATGAGTCATGCCAATCCTTTGAGTCTTTCAAAAGAATGCATTGTCCACTGTCACATTGTGTATCTGTCCTATCTAGTCATGCTTCCAAGTCATTTTGTCGTGCCGCCTAATGTTCAAAGGGAATCTGAAGAAGTCTTACCTCTGCAGTATACACAGATTTTGTGTCAGTATATTTGAGTCAGTCATATGGTTACTTTGTTCACATCATTCCAAAACTATGTTCCGAGTTTCGTGTCGTCGATGTGGGACTCATCATGGCCCTCCTTCGACGAGACTATTCCTGTCGACATTAGCTCATCATCCGGGAAATAGTATTAGAAACAATATTCAGTGCCTTGAGATCTGTATGCCTTAATGAAAAATTCTCTCGCTCTCGACATTGGTTCACATCATTGACCTTTGATCAATAGAATCAATTGAGTGTTCGACATCAGGAAATCTATTCACACTCAGTAGACTGTACTGTAGTACCTTGGGAATCATTGACATTAATGGTGATCTCCCTCGCACTTGTTAACGGTTCTTATCATTGGCAAGTAATAAAGTGGTTTCTACCATGTTCGACTTCAGATCATTGTAATCACATGGATAGAATCGTACTTTGTGGAAGACGAGACGAAGACCTTGGGTATCTGTTTAAAAGCGCTCATTGCTTTTTCCCCAGGTTGCGATGGAGTTTTGTATATCTAGCATGGATCCACATTTGTATGGTCGTGGCTATGCTCAAATTTTCATTTGTATGACATAGATCTACGTTGTATGTCTAGTATCTATGTCCAAGTTTGAGTCCTCTATCACATGGATCTATGTTGTATTCTAGTAGCCATGCTTGTTTATTCCACTCATGGATCTGCCTTGTATTGGTATGTAGCTATGAGTTTGGTTACTTGTGTCTATGAGTCAACATACTGATGCACTACAGATTCCTACTTGACTACATGCTCTGATCGAGCCAAAATTTTCATCTCCGGGCAACGACTTGTTCTTAAAGCTCTTGTTTATTGTATCACTCTAAGACTCATGCTTTGGGGGGCATCTTGTTATACCAAAATCCTGTCACCATCATGTGATAAGACCTTTGACATACCTACTTTCCCTAAAATCCTAGCTTCTGAAGTGAAGAATAAATGGTTTCTTGTCAGTCTATCATACAAATTCCCAGCACCGCTCATGCTCCCTTATCCAGGAGCGATACCCCTATCGCACCACTTTTCATCGGTTGTCCACAAGTGGTGCCACCACCTGTCACCCTTGGTCAGTAGGCAGTTATTACCAGAACCACTCTGTCAAAGAAGGAGAAGCACGGTACCCTGGGTAAAAGGGTAAAAAGAGAAGTTTCTCAAGGCTTCTAGATGATAAGCCTCGATATATCTCTCATCCCTACCACTGTGGGTTGGTTGAGCTCGAGATCCCTCATCCTAGGATCTTAGAGGACACCTCACCCACTAATTTCTCAACCATCTCTATCCATTAAATCCCTATATATATGAGCTCATAGCCATGGTTGAGAGGAGAACATTGAAGGTATTGTTATGCTGTTGGACTGATTCTTGGCCCAAGATCATTTGGAGAGAGCATATAGAGCTAGAGTCGGAGCTTTTGGGGATGAAGAGATGGTTTCATGGAGATGCATGTCAACACTAAGGCTTGGTTGTAAAATTCTTCATATTCATAATGCAAGTTGATTTTCTATCCCATATATATTGTTGATGTTTTGATTTCAGATATATATTGCTAGATTCCTTAGTCACTAGCATAGATTAGTAGATCATATTCTGGTTGCTTTGATCTATTTCGTGTTGAAATCTTTTGCAGGTACACAGGTGAACTATCAAAGCCTTGTATTCCAGATATCTACAGCGTCTAGGGGGAGTTATCAACCTGCTGTGATCTATTAGTTCTGAATCTGAACCATTCAGACCAGCGGAACACCTTGCTGTCAGCAGGAGGTGAAATATTTCGATCAACAGGACATTCAGGGTTCTTGAAAACTTACCACAAGGTAAAGAAGGGTTTTTTATAGGAAGGTCTTAAAACAGATATCCAGAGTTTGTGGTGGATTTTTTTGTTTTTCAACAGAATAAAGGACAAGCAATCAAGACATTAGGTATTCTAAAGCCATTATCCATACCAAGTGAGTGTTTGGAAGAGGTCTCAATGGATTTTATCATAGGTCTACCAAATTCAAAAGGGAAGATCATTATCATATTAGTAATGGAATCAACTCACAATTTATCCCCATTTCTACTCTCATTAGAGGAAATTTCAACTCAAAATGGGCCTCCTAAGGAAAATAATAAAATAATAGTTAAAATAATTAAATAATATTTATTAATTTTGGAGGAAGAAAAGAAAAAACTACTTTTTTGTTCGTATTTTCGACATATCTCCCTGTGTTTTTACTCAAATTTAGATCGGGAGAGTTTGTTGGATGCATAATTAAATTCTGCATCCAACGAGTACCCACTCTACATACTTTCGATCAAAAATTGAGTAAAAAAACGAGGAGATATGTTGAAAATACGAACAAAAAAAGTAATTTTTTTATGATACCTATCCCCAAATTTATATTAAAAAAATGTTTAAGACCTATATGGTATTTCAAATTTAAATCAATTTCATTGCCTAACACATGATGACATGGAATTTGAATTAGGATTGAAAGGACCATTTTGAGTTGAAATTTCCTCTGATGATTTCTCATCATTTTAAAGCAAGTACAGTTATTGCAGCAATTGTGGAAACATTTTAAAAGCTACATGGAATCTCTGAGATTATTGTAAATGAAAGAGATCCAATTTTCACTAGTAACTGTTGGAAGGATATATTTTCTTGTTTGGGAACTCAATTGACTCACAACTCCTCTTACCATCCCCAATATGATGGGAAAACAGATATTGTAAATAAATTCCTAGAAGGGTATCTTCATTTATTTGAATATGATAAACAAACATAATGGGTTAAGTGGTTCCCTTAGAAAAATGATGGTACAACACATATTTCCATACTTAATAAAAAATTTCACCATTTTATGGCATTTTATAGCTATCATCCTCCTTCCATCATATCATCCTTGAAAGAGAAAGCTAAGGTTCAAGTAGTGGAGGATCATATAGAGCACCAACACAAGGTTATCTAACTATTAATAGATAACTTGGATATAACACAAAATATCACAAGTAGAATTTGAAGCACGGGAGTGGATTTTTTTAGGGTACAACCATGAAAACATATGTCCCTCAAGTAATGAAACAAGGATATTAAATCAACACCCAATTACTATGGATCCTATAAGGTGTTGCAAAGGATTGGACTCTATGGCTTATTATGAATTGGAGTTTCCTCCATCTTCAGGTGTACATGTAGTATTCCATGTTTCTTACTAACCTAAAAAAGTTAATTGGATACAATATCTCAATCGAAAATATGTTACCAAAGGTCAATGAAGGAAAAATGATACTAGATCCTGAAACAATCTTTGACACAAGAATCAAGAAACTACAAAATTGAACAATTATTGAGTAACGCATCAAGAGGAATAACTTGAAAATACAAGAGATGACATGGGAAGATTCGTTATTCATGCATACAGATCCAAATTTAATCAAGTGCTGAGGAAACCACTTGTTTAAATGGGAGGGGCATGTTAATCCCTATATATTGTGACATTATTATATTAGTATTATCTTTATTGATCATCTAGGACCTTAATTGTAATTGTATGGTTGGTTATTGTTCCCTTGCTATCCTATATACACCAAGGATACCTAGTTTAGGATCATCTCATCTTTTCTTCTACATTTCATACATTACATAAGGAGGTTGACGCCTTAAAGAGGCTTCTAATTCATTTTCTTACTGCATTCTCAAGGCATTGGAATACTCTCTCTTTTTTATTTTATGTTATTTTGGGAATTTGGTACATAAAATCTACTTATATATTCTTATTGAGAATTTATATTTATAAACTAACTTAGTGCAAAGATGAAGCCAAATATAGGGAATATGCAGAGGGTTTCAATAGGGTTCCAAATGAACCAACAATGTATATTCCACCACTCCAATACCTCATCTAGTGGAGGCCAATACTCCACTACGTCATCTGAACAAGGCCCATAACAATTGATTGTAGTGACAATTACCGATTATATGATTCATAACTAATTAAGTGGAATGGAAAGTGATTAAGGGGGAACACTAGAAATTAAATGAATTGATAATATATGCTTAACCATTAACTAGTTGCAATTAAGAATATTTGGGAGTCTAATATTTTAGTCAATTCACCTCCATCTAGGGGAAAATGCGAGGAGGATAACACATATCGACATAATAAATGGAATAACAAAGATATGTACCTACTAGGTCCCATGGTTTATGTTCTTGTTTGAAATTGAGTACAATGAAATTTGAAAAATGTTGACCAATGCAAACAAACATGATAAAATTTTCTCTTAAGCTTAAGAAATACAATTAAGACCAAGATATTCCAAATAACTAAATTTGCATCATATATTCAAACTAAAAATGAATACGAACACTTTTTTTTACTTTAGATCAATAATTGTGGATTCATAGCATGTAACTGAAGACCATTTTAAAAATTTGGAAGTATAGTGCGATGCTCCACTTAAAACACTACAAAAATATATTTTGACATGTTGTTAGAATTAATTCCATGATTTTAGTCATGCATTTTACAAATCCTTTTCACCCTGATTTGGAATCTCTATTCGTTGCATAGAATTCATTTTTTTCAGGAAGCAAATAAGATAATATAAAATAATATAATTTTATCAATTTTTGAAATATGACTAAAAATAGTTTAAAATGATTTCTTAATCAAAATGTGTTGATACAATTTGTACAAAAAGGTTTGTTAGGGATCAAGGGTGGTAGGTTTGGGGTTGTCATTATTCATTTTGGAGGAATTAAGGAAAATTGTTATCCATGGGGACTTGGAATAACTACTAACAACCAAGCAGAGGCCTATAAGCTAGTAGAATGGATTTAGAGCATTTATTTATCCAAGACCAAATATGTTATTGTGATAAGGGACTTTGATTCTAATCAAGCACATGAACAAGGAGTCCCAAACGCCCAACTTTCCCCTCTCCATACTTATCTCTCAAATCAAACAAGAAGCATATCAGTTTTAAGAGATTAGCTTCATCCATGTCCTTCGATATCTTATGGAAAACTATACCTCCAAGCCAACTTGGCCTCTCAATTGGATGAAGGAATTTGAAAAAAAATGATGTCACCTTCTATCTCCCAATTCTTTAATGGCTTGTAATATTAATTATTGCAAACCAACCTTTAGAAATTGGGGATTTTCTCCCACTCCCCTGATGGTTATGATCACTAAGTCTTGTAGATCCCATCCATTATTCTCAAAGCATGCAAATATAATGTCATGGAAGAAACAAGATCAATGATAATGCATTAAGCATCCAAACATGTATGGGATGACACCACACTTTCCATCCCACAGAATGTCACTTGATTTTGAATGTTCAAAGCTGGTTAAATTGGAGCATTAGAGAAAATACGGTTTTAAAAGTTATCTTCTAGGTTTGGGTTCAAATATGTAAGTCAATCAAAATGATTTAAAACTAAAAAGAGGTGCATGTCTAGAAATTTTTTATAATTTAACTTTGGTATAGATAGAAATTTTTAATAATATAATTTACCTACTCTAAACCTAATTGTTTCCCAAGTTGTCGAGATATTAAAAAAAAATTAATGTATTAGCCCAAATTATGGAATTATGGAATTAAGGAATTAATGTATTAACCCAAATTATGGAATTATGGAATTGATGTATTAACCCAAATTACAGAATTATAGAATTTATGTATTAACTCAAATTATCGAATTAATTAATGATGAGAATACCAAGAATGGGGAAAATAAAATGAAATTAGATATTATTAAAAAAAAAGTAAATAGGATTTTATCATTAAATAGAAACCGCAATCCCTTATAATTAGGATTTTATATTTCTTTATGCATAATTTGGTTCCTCATATTGAGGATTTTATATATAACAAATAAAATAGTGAACTAAATTTTTGTTAGCAAATTGTATTAAATATTTTTTTTTAACAAAAGCTGAAAAAAGGATTTTATAAAACAGGCTATGCACAGCCATTCATTACAGCTGTAGCAAGGAAAAGTAATCCTGCAGATCAAAAGTGATGCATAGTAGGCTTAACCTGAGAGTTTTCCAAAAAACTTCATACAAAGCGCTTCCAAAATGGCTAATGCCTTGGGTAGTATATACCCTTATATATTGCTTACATAAAAAAAGACAATAAAACTGTTAGAATAATCAACCCATAGTATTTACCCACTTAGACATTATTTCATTTATTTTGTCTTATTTGCCTAGTCCATGAGTCCCACCATGTGCAAGTTGTCAATTGCCTATCCATAAAGGTCAAAATTGCA
>LPNX010317826.1:599950-610121 GCA_001517045.1 Pseudotsuga menziesii | reverse complement strand
CAGGGCTTGGTATGCCAAGATAGATAGCTTCTTGCTATCTCTGAATTTTGTTCGGTGCAAATCTGATTCGAATGTCTATCTGAAGGTAATTAATGGTTCACTAATGATAATTGTGTTATATGTTGATGACCTCCTCATTACAGGAAGCTCACAGGCTAAGATTGCTTCCCTAAAAGGAGCTATGAACCAAGCCTTCTCCATGACAGATTTGGGGCTCTTAAGTCAGTTTCTGGGGCTTGAGATTGCTCAAACCAAAGCTGGAATCAAGGTGCACCAGTCCAAATATGCCTTGGATTTGCTGATCAAATTCAGAATGCAAGATTGCTGATCATGCTGTCAAAGCATAAGTGGATACAAGATTCTACAATTTTGTTTTACAGTCCATGTTTAAGGGAGGATTTTCCCAAGTTGGTTTTGCCTCTTTCCTTGGTTGTATGGACATTGCAGTATGTAAAGGGTGACTAAGCATTGTTGCTAGGCCCTATATTTTTGATTTATTACTCATAAATTCAGGCTTAAGGGGGGGTGTTAGAATAATCAACCCATAGTATTTACCCACTTAGAAATTATTTCATTTATTTTGTCTTATTTGCCTAGTCCATGAGTCCCACCATGTGCAAGTTGTCAATTGCCTATCCATAGAGGTCAAACTTGATATTATTGACTCATGGAGCACTTGGGAAAGCCTTAGGAATCAAATCTACTTTATTCCTGGCCTCCTAGGCACCCATCTGCTTTTTCTGCCTTATTCCTTGCTTTTTCAGTGTTTTAAGGCACATAGGAAAGCACGACTAGGTGAGGTGAATCAGCTTTGTTGCCTCTTCCTCCTCCACTCTTTCCTCCATGAAAAAGCATGTATGAGCTGCCATTTGACCACTCTTTAGCTTTCCCATGCGCCCTTGCTAATTCGTGGGGTCCTTGATAGATTTGGGATCAGCTTTTTACACCTATGGGGGATTTGCCTATTTTGGGTAAGCCTGCTTTATGCTAGATTTGGATGCTTCCTTATGCATTCGATTTGCTCATGTATTCTATATATTCATCAGCCTATGTTATTACAGGGTTGTCTATTGTACACTCAGTTAATATAATTTTGTGTTACAGCTCCATATTCAGTCTCCATTGTTGATAATTTGCATGATCAATTGTTAATTGCTGTGAGTGAAATTAATCTACTGCAGGCATGAATTTCTACAAAAAAATTATCCATAAGAAAAGGAAACAGATTAAGGGTTGCCTCTGAAGTGCCTGGGCTGCACTACTGATTCTTCCTCCATTGGGGGCTCCACTTCTGCCGTTGCTCCATTCACCCGGCTTCCCTGATTCATGGTGATCAAACGCTCAAGGTCTTCTGCCGTTGCTCCATTCACCCGGCTTCTCTCTCGTAGGTTACTTTCGTTGTCATCAATCCAGGAGTCGTGGTTACTGATCTGTAATGAAGTATAACTTACTGTTTCTCCCATACTTTTGATTTCCCACGCTATTTATTTGTTGTCCATGGCTCCAATTGCTACCATCTCGTACAGGCGCTGCAGGTTCTTCTTAATATCCATTATTCCTGCGTTGTCTCTAGCTTGAGCCATTCTTCCAGCTTCAATAGAGATCTCAATGCAAGCAAACTGACTGTGCAAGGTATGAGCAGCAAGGGCACTGTCCGGAATCTCAACCAAGGGAAAACTAAGAAAACAACTGAGCACTGAAATCTCCTGCTGCAACACAGAACCCCCATGCCTGTCAGAACAAACCAATGTTCCCACAGCACCTTCCTGCCAGCCAGTGCAGAGACAACCCAAGACTCGTCTCAAGCTACCAGAATCCGAAGACTTTATACCAGAATCAAAGCTTGTAGACCAAGATGCAGAGGGGAAATTACAATGGCAATTGGAGAAGGCTGCGAGAGCAAGCCTCTCCTTCACAAAGGAACGAGTGAGATGGAGAGTGTGCCACGGGATGCCCTGCAGCCTCCCTCCTTCAATACCTGTTACCACATTTAGGAGGATTTACACCGCTTCAGGAGAACCAGAGAGGTCCGGAGCAGAGAAAATATGCATGGCACTACAAGGAGACGACATAAGGAAATGGGCAAAGATAGAACAAGTGTGCAAGGGAGGGGAACAATTAATTGAATGCATGAAGATCTTAATTCCTACTGAGTTCAAGAAGTTGGGAGGATAAGAGAAAGACCACGCGGCCGAGGGAGAAGAGCTGATAGGACGGGGGATTAAATGCTTGGAACTATCGAGAGACTCGAGGGAATGGAGGCNATGCAGAGCGAGGGGGAGAAAAGTTAAGGGGGGATAAGAATAAGGAGTGGGGGGTATAGAAGGGGATGAAGGGGGAAAAGGAAGGAGGGATAAGGGGAGGAAGACAAGGAGGGGGAAGTGGAAAAGAAAATAGGAGGAGAAGAAGGGGGGGCTATATGACGTTCATTGAAATGAGGGAGGGATAAGTATATCATTAGAAGATTTCAAATATTGAGAGGTCAGAAAGGGGGCTTCCAACACCACATTTAAGGAATGAATTTGAGGGTGGGATGGTTTCCATCCTGGCTATAATGACCTTGTGGGAGAGAGGCTCCCACATTAGCCATCCTGTCTGCTGCTTTGTTATTATGCTGAAGGATGTGGAAAGCCTCATATGAATTAGACATGAGAAGCTTGGCTTTTTCAAATAGGTGGCGACATTTGATTGCTCCAATAGGGTATCCATTGATCAATTTGTAGATGACGTGCCTAGAGTCTCTGAATATCAAGACCCTGCGAAGCTTCTTATTGTTTAGAAGATGAAGGCCCTGGATAAGAGCCAGCCACTTAGCTTCATTATTAGTTCTGTTACCTAGTTCCCATGCGAAGGTTTGTTCGACACATCCTCCAAGATCCAGGAGAATCCCCCTCGCGCCTTCCACCCCTGGATTACCTTTTGAAGCGCCGTCAAAGAAGAAAGAAAATGAGTTTTTCTCCCTAAGCCAGGACTTGAATTCATTGCTGGAAAGGTGTAACTCCCATGGAAGAGACCGTCTAGGATGGCTTACCCTACCTGTGATGCTTTTGGACTGAAGGGAGCTTCTCTCTTTCAGGAAGTTTTTGCACCAAGAAAAATAAGGTTCAGGGATGGACTCTTGTGAGGGGAAGCTGATGTTATTTGAGGCAAACTTTTCAACTATCATTCCTATAGTTTTAGCAGCTATATTGGTTGGGATTTCTTTTTTCTCCTTGAAGATGGCGCGATTCCTAGCTAGCCAAATTTTCCAGCAGAGGTTCTTTGGGATAGAATCCCAAAGGCGGCTTAAGATTGGTTTCTTTCTTAAGGAGTCAGGAAAATGATTAGACCAGTCTTTGAAGAGCTGAACTGCAGTGCCTAGGAGGTCTCGTCCAAAATTCAGAGGGAGAACTATCCTCCAAAATGTTAGGGAGACTTTGCATTGGAGAAAAATATGGCTGGATGTCTCTTCAGCTGAGTTGCACAGGGCACATCGAGAGGGGCCAAGAATGCCTCTTTTCCTTAAGTTTTCAGCTATTAATAGCTTGTTGTGCAGGAGAATCCAAGTGAAGCTATTGACTTTAGGGATGCTATCAGGGTGCCACACCTTCTTCCAAAGTCTCTCCACCATATTTGGTTCCGTGGTTATTTTCTTATATCCCTCTTTAACACTGTACTGCCCTGATTTACCCCATCCAAGACGATCCTTGGTTGAGACTCGCGATGGGTATAAGCCATGGAGAGATGAGAGAAGGGAGGCTGGAGCGTTGGCCAGATGAGATGGAGGAGATAGCTCTTTCCAGCCTGACCATTGGCCCTTCGTGTCCCACCAAGAGAGATCATAAAGGGTGATGATCCCCTGTTCACTCGCCCATTTAGAAAGGGGAGTCAATCCTGGCAGTGGGGAGAAAGGGGGCTATCCTAAAATGTTGCTGCTCCAAACATTAATTCTTTTCCCATTCCCTGGGATCCAGTAACAGTTTTCAATGATTGTGTTAAAGGATGCTTTGCATAGTTTCCATAGAGTAGTTCCTTTACCTGTCCATGCGTTGTCCATCATTTTTGATCTGGGCCTTCTGATATACTTTTTTTTTATGGCTTCCTTCCACCATTCCTTTCTTCCCGTAACCAGTCTCCATATCATTTTGGATCCCATGGCTTTACTCATGTGCTCAGGGTCTTTGATGCCTAAGCCACCTTGATTTTTGGCACGCTTGATCGTGTCCCACTTTACCAAATGGAACTTCTTAGTTTGGACTTTTCCTCCCTGCCATAGGAATTTTCTAATTTCCTTACTAATGTTGTTGATGATATTCTTGGGAGAAAGGACCATCGAGCTTGTGTAGATGGGATAGGAAGAGAGGATGGACTGAATTAGAACAGTCTTCCCTGCTAAATTTATCCATTTCGATCCCAAGGATTGAATCTTGTATTTAATTTTTTGAACGACCGGATTCCACATTGAGGAAGTCAAGGATTTTTTAACCACGGGGATACCCAGATAGGTAAAATGGGTCCAATCAGGATTGGCTTTGATTTGAAGGATTTGGGATATTCTACGAAGAGTTGTAATAGGGCAGTTCCATCCATATATTTGGCACTTGTTCAAGTTTGTTGAACTTCCTGAGGATTGGAGAAAAATGTCTAGGGGGCTGAGAAAGTTCCTGGCAATTTGGGTGGAAGCTATTCCAAGAAAGATAGTGTCATCCGCAAACAAGGCATGATTGATGGGAGAAACTCCATTTCGAAAGGAAAGGCCCAGAAGAGATCCTTCGGCTTGGATTCTATTCAATCTTCTGCTTAGGGAATCAGCGACCAGGATATAAAGAAAAGGGGATAGCGGGCATCCTTGCCTCACCCCGCGAGAGGCTTTGAAGAACTCTGAGGGTCTTCCATTTATAAGAGGTGCTATCTAGGGGGAAGTTATGCAAGCTTGAATTTGGTTGATGAAAACAGAGGGAAACCCAAATCTTTCCAAAACCATAATGATAAAGGAGTGTCTCAATCTATCAAAAGCATTAGCCAGGTCCAGCTTAATGGCCATCCCAGGCTCACCCCTTTTGGTACTGGAATGGATTGCTTTCTGAACCAAGAGAATATTGTCACTGATTTGCCTGCCTGAAATAAAGCCGCCTTGATTAAGAGAGATAAGAGAAGGAATGATTTGCTTGAGTCTCAAGGACAACACTTTTGAGAAGATTTTATAGGACGCGTTGCATAAAGAGATGGGTCGGAATTTTTTAATGGAAGTGGGATTGGGCTCTTTGGGGATCAGGGCCAGGAAGGTGGAGTTAGTGGCTCCCCCCATGTTTCCTTTTTCCATACAAGAAATAAGGCACATCAAATCCCTCTTGATGAGGGGCCAGAAGGTTCTATAGAAGCAAATAGGAAATACATCCGGTCCTGGTGCCTTATCCGGGTGGAGGCTCCAAATAGCTTTTTTAACTTCTTCTTCCAATATGGGGGATTCAAGCCTGAGTTTTTCCTCAGGGCTGATAACGGAGGGAATTTCAGAGACCATTTCTTCCATGAGGTGTTGGGAGACTGGATCCTCATCATTATACAAATGCTCAAAACAAGTCCTTACCTCTGTGCTGATAGTCGCTTTCCCTTGAATGACTGCACCATCTTCAGTTTTGAGTTCTCTTATGGTATTCCAAAGTTGCCTATCCCTGCATTGATTTTGGAAGAACTTCATGTTCTGGTCTCCCCCTTTGAGCCAGAAGATGCGTGAGCGAAGCCTCCATCCCTCCTCTTCATGTCTTAAAATTTTCTGAAGTTTTGATTCCAGATCAATTTCCTTGAGGAGGTGCTCCTTGGTGATTGTGCTTACTTCCATTTCGGCTTGGAGGAGCTCCATTTCCTTTATAATGATTTTATTTTTCTCAGCGGGTTCTTGGAATTGAGTTTTTGCCCATGATTTGAGAGCTACCTTCACCCTTTTTAGCTTCTGTTCCCAGGAGTATGCTGGAGATCCCGGGATGAAGCAACGCCAAGATCTAGATACAATATCCTCGGCTTCTTCTGATTCCAACCATATCCGATTAAATCTAAATGGGAGGGGTCCCAAGTTTTCCACTGGCAGAAAGAAGAGACATATTGGTTTGTGATCCGACACAGTAGAGCACAAGATTTTGACTTCCGTCTGTGGATTAAGGAGATGGGTACTGACTAAAAAGTGGTCCAGCCAGGATGCGATATGTCTAGGTCCTATTCTTCTATTGCTCCATGTGTAGATGCCATTTTTAGGTTTGATATCAGTGAGGCCCCATTGAGAGATGATATCTTCCATCCTTTCCCCAAATGGATCCCTTACCTTGGTTCTGCCTCTACGTTCATCTGCAGATATAGTGGCATTGAAATCCCCTGCAATGTAACAAGGCAGCAGCTTCTTATCTTCACATTGCTCCTCTAGCGATGTCCAAAATATTTCCTTCTGTGAGTTCATGGTTGGGCCATAGACATTCCCAATCCAAAATTGTTCTTTGCTTTCTTTGTTTTCAAGTTTTATAAGAATCCAATTTTTGTTTTCTATAGCGGAGCTCAGCTCAAACTTATCTGAGTTCCACCAGCATAAAATCCCTCCAGAGGCTCCACTTGCACTGATGGCAAGGCCTGTCCCTTTTGGCCAGATACTTTTGATGGTTGTGACGCTGTCCTCCGCTGATTTTTTAGTCTGCTGGATGAGTAGGATTGAGGCAGTTTCTATTGATTTAAACCTTTTGATAAATTCTAGCTTCTGCATACCTCCCAAGCCTCTGCAATTCCAGGAGACTATTTTCATTATTTCCTGAGTTGTTTGAGGGCCTTGTCTTTCTCCTTTCTCTCCTCTTCCGCATTGAGAAGATATTTGTTTGCTTGTGAAGTTTATACTAGAAATTCTAAATTAGCCTGCTTTCATGCTTCCTTTTACCTTGATGCCTCCTGCTCTCTGATGACTTTGTTATATTTCCTTCCTTTTCTAGAGAGGGGTTCTTGCTCTTCGATAGAGGTATCTGTTATTTCTTCCGAGCTTGCTTTTGCCCTTGATTGAGTAATGGATCCTTCATAGTTTGTCATTTTGTCTTTCCTTTCCTTAGGATGTCCAAAACCGTCTTCCTGATCTTCCTTTTCCTAGGTCTGCGGGACTCCAAAACCCTCTTCCTGATCTTCCTTTTCCTGATGCTGCGGGACGATAGCCGGGGGTTCAGTATCTTGCTGCTGCTCCATTTCAGGGTTTTCTTTCTGATTTTGTTCTTCTTGCGTCTCAACTTCCAAGGCCTCAAACCTATTTCCGGGGGGGCTCTTTGACGTGGGGATCTGTTGTTTTGAGGGCTTGGCTGCCCTCTTCCCACTTGCAACGTTCCATCCCTCCCTTGGTGGGCTGTCTGAGATGGATTTCTCAGGTTTTTTTGGACATGATTTTGCAAAGTGGCCATATTTCATAAATGAATCCATTTAAAATTTCATGTTACCATCAAAACCCTCTAATTATGGAAACATAAATTAGATTCAAATTTTATTTTACCCTCAAAACCCCTAATTATGGAAACGTAAATTATGGAATTAATTCATAATTAGAATATCAAGAATGTCCTTATATTTAGGATTTTATATTTCTTTATATTAAAAAATAAAATCATAAATTAAATTTGGGTTAACCAATTTTATTAATATTGTGCTTATAAATTAATTTAAACATAAAGTAGATATATCAGCTCATTTTGATAAATGTGACATATTTGTGGAATTTTAATAAAAGTGAAATAATCAAAATAATATAAATGATATATTAAAATTTTCTTACGTGGCATTATTTTATCAATTTCTTGATTTTTTCTTAGGAGGCCATTTTAAGTTGAAATTTCCTCTAATGAAGGTGGGATAATGGCTAATGCGATTCAAAGAGGCTGGTAACACTCTTGAATTTAGTTCCAACTTCGAACTCTTCAAGATATGTGGGAGTCAAGTCCAATTTTTTTCAATGGATGTGATCCTTAATTGAATTGATTGGCTTATTTGGGCCTTGGTTTATTCCTTGCTTCTTTTGTTGGGGAAATTTGTGGATTGGAAGGATTTCTTAGGGTTCCTAGTGGTGTTTGGGTTGACGTGTCATATTTAGTCTCTTAGATGGGCATGTAATTGATTGTATTTTGCGTACTTCATCATATTCTATCAATTGTGTTTGGTTTATATGGTGCCCTACTCTATGAATTGTGTTATGTGAACCCTATGCTTGCATTTGGGGTAACTTTGTGCTTGTGTTAACATCTCACGTGGTGGAATCAAAAAATATTATGCATTATGGTTTCAACTGCTACATTAATTTGGAATGGGAATATGGTAAATGGGGCATAGGAACTGTCAATGCTGAGCATTCTAGGAATATAAATTTGCATTCATGTTCCAATGTTTATAACTCAGTATCCATTTACAAGATTAGGTGTATGTGCTACAACATGAATTCATGCGACTCTTTGGTCAATTTGTACCACTTAGGAAGAACATCATTATGAAACAAAGAGGTCAAGCTCATGCTCTTGAGGCCAAATGTATAATCGTCAGAGCCACAATGGATGATATATTCAAAGTCAATTACTCAACAAAATCCAATTGTAGATATTCTCTAGTTTCTTCTTTCAAACGCACCAAAGATGATGAAACAATTTCATAAATGATGAAAGACATGGAAATTGAGAATCAAAGGTTGAAACAAGACAAAGGAGATCGAGGAGGAGCCTATAGTTTGCACTCCACTAATTTGTTGTCATTATATGTAAATCTCTTTTTTCTTTAGGCATATATTATGGGACAATGCAAGCTAATGAGGGCCACTTTTGGCACATTAGATGCAATAGAAAATTGAAAAATCAGCAATCCCTCTACTTAATTGCTTTTTTTGAGATACTTACACAAAATAGATTTCTTTGAGTAAAAAAGATTAAATGTAGGAAATTGAATCAAGTTTCCAAATATATAAGGTTTATGTATTGAAATGTTTTATAACTATGTCAAATTTCATTTTTTCTAACAGTCACTTTTTTTTTTTGGCAAATCATAAGGTATATGTTTTTGTGAGTGCATCCTTTGAGTTCCTAAATGATGCTTTAAGAATACAAAACTTTGCAAGCATGTAGAGAAAATATAACACTAGTGCTGCACTATTTTTCTAAAATAAAATTAGTAATTTTTAAGTTTTTTTATAATTATCTAAGTGATCATTCTTTGAAAATGGTACGTCTTTTGTGGGTGCAGCCTTTGAAGGTCTTAATCAAATATTCATGAAATGATTTTTTTTATAGAATGTAGAGGTCAATGTCTTCTGGTGCACCATATAGTTGTTTTTTAAAACGATTACCAATTGAAAAAGTTACGGGAATAACACTAACGACATGTATTTTGAGTTAAGGAGTTAAGACACAATAGAAATTGAAAACAAATAGGAAAATATAATATTTTTTTATAAAAATTACATATTTAGAATCTACAGAGAAAATGTTATTTATGTTTAATATTTCGTCAAAATTAACTGTGCGTAGCATACTATAATGAGTGTGTCAACAACGACTTATTTAGAAAATGGGGGAAATGCCTAATTAGCTATGGTTTATCATGTACCATAGCACAGGTTTGGTATTACTGAAGCAAATTCCAAACCATACACATTGGACTATTGGTGACATGCGAGAAAGTGAATTGGCATGTTTAAATTCAAATTTCATTTCCCGCATTGTAGAATTCCTAAATGTGCACACGTTATATAACTACAGAACGCGAGCATATTATATAGCTATAAAATGCATACGCATTACATAACTATAAAACGTGAGCGCATTATGTAACTCTAAGCCATGAGTGCGTGTTGTAGAGCTAAAAATCTAGCATTATGTGTAATATTTCAAATGTATGGATAATAGTTTAGAGGGGGTGGGGAAGGGTCAAGGGCCTAAGAAGATGCTGGAAGTTCAAGTGGGGATGGTTAATAGTTGAGAGGGGCTTGGGAATGATCAAGGTACTAGCGGGATGTTGTAAATTTGAGTGGACAAAGGGGGATAAGGTGGAGGGGAGGAAGTGGGTGATGGTTTGATGAGAGAGAGGATTGGTCAATGGAAAAGTGGATACAGAGTATTAGAGGAGGCATAGGATGTGTTGGAGGAGAGAGGCGATGGAGGGGGGAATTCAAGAGATGGGAACCAGATGCGATAACGCATAT
>LPNX010317826.1:518973-593973 GCA_001517045.1 Pseudotsuga menziesii | reverse complement strand
TGAATATTGTTAGGAAATCGTTAGGGATAAAGATGATAAAGACTTATGGACCAAGTTCTCATATAGTTAAAAGCTTAGTAGATGCATTTGGTAAAATTGGTAAGAGCACATGGTCAAAGGACCGCAATGCGGCTCGTCGTGTGTTGTCACAAGCAATTGTAAATAAGAACACTAGGGTCCTTTGTTTTCTCAAGCCTGCTTCTAAACTAGTTAATTTGAATGTAAAAACCCTTCGTAGATATTCTATTAGAAGAGAACATCTTGACACAACCGCCCACATAGATTTTTGGGCCTTTATTGGTCAGTTTCCACATCGTGACATGAAGCTAGTTGATGCAGTAAAGGGACTAGTGCAGAGTTTTTGGCATGATCACACAAGGCCTTCTTCAAACTAAAAGGATGTACTAAAACTAAGAAGGGGTTCAAAGGACTATGAACCACATATTAAGCATCTTCTTGATATAACACAGAGAGAACTATACGAAAAATTTAGGAATGAATATAGACAATTGAATTTGGGGAAAAGATCTTTTGAGAAATGTAAGCCTTGGTATGTTAGAATAAATATTCTTCGTAACACTTGTTGTGAGAGCATCCCCACAAATAACTCTTGTGCGGCATTCAATAAATAGTCATCTGAATCATAATCCTTCTAGTGTTCATTATAGTTATAGGGGAATTAGAGTGGATCAGCTGCAGGCACCTCGTCAGGTAAATCAGTTCATTTCCCAGGGTTCTAATTCTGTTCATGAACCCGGAGGAGGAATCTGCAAGGCACAAAATCGTACTCCGGCCATGCAGCCGTCTATCAAGAATGGCTGTGGAGCTTCAAACTTCACAATTCGCGTGATCTCTCGGTCTGTTAATCCTAATCCAGCCCAGGATAGGCTTAACCAAGTACAGATTCCCGTCGATCACATTCGAAAGGAAAGAAGAATCGAGGACAATCAAGTTGTCCACAGTCACAACAATGAAGTCCAATCATCATCAACTGAATTTCCCATTGATATACGATGTACTCAGGGCAAGGAAGTGACACACATGGCAGGGGTACCTTTCATGAGGAATCAAATATTGGAGGCAAATGGTGGAGGAGTGCAGAACAACAACCATCAAAGCTTGTTAAATGGTGCACGACCACTTGTTGGGTTTAACGAAATCCATCTTTATGAAGATAAGAATCCATCTCAACAAATCGTGAAACCCAAACAGTTTGGGAATATTGAAATTAAAACGAAGAAGCATGTGGTTACTGATTTTGGGTTTACTCAAACAGCGATGCAACACCAGATTAATGAGATTGGAAATATTGTAACTCAAACTGAAATAGAGAAGCAACAGGATGTTACAATTGAAATGGAAGGTTAGAAAGATGGAGGATGGAATGAATTATCGCCATGGGCATCAAAAGTTACAAACGAACAGGTAGGCTCAATTACAGAGGCAAGAGAGTTCATCATTTGGCTTGATGCAGACTTCCATGACTTCGATATGCCGTTGTTTGATCAATGATACTTGGTATTGCATGGTATGGACTTTGTACGGTGAAAGTATCTAGCCTGTATCATTTTTGTGAATTCTATCTAATTAGATTAGTAATGGTTTGTTGAATAGTAATAACTTGTTTTGGTAAAGGTTGGTAGCTAAAAATGATTTTTTTTTTCTTGTAATATTGAATATTGAATTTTGATGGAGCAGAGATTGAATGGAATGTGTATGGAGTATGGATTTGGATCCAATACCGAAGCAAACTTAGTTGCTCTCTAGAGTTATTATACTTTGTGATTAGTGGTATCTCTTTTATCCTGGTTATGGTGATTCTTTGGATCCAGTAGCAAAGCAAACTTTTGTTTCTCTCTGGGTTGTTGTACTTTGTGATTAATGGTATATCTTTTATTATATTTTAGTTTTGGTGTTTTTCGAGTGACTGTATAGTGGGTTAATGGAGAATACAATCTTCAATTTTAAAATTGGATGCTTGATGTCAAATAATATTAAGCTTTTGAAGGTTTGTTTTTCCATTTCTCACATCTACATGATATAACATTGAAAAGCAGATTATATGTTCTAGAAGGTTGTGAATACTAATGAAGGATTTGGGAATAATGATATTTTTTGAAAGTAAGTATGTTGGATATCTTTGATATTTGAAGGTTGATTAGTAGCAGATTTTGGAATGTTGATATTTTTTGAAAGTAAGTATATTGGATATCTTGTGACATTTGAAGGCTAATTTGTAGCAGATTTGGGAATGGTGATATCTTGTGACATTCTAAGGCTGATTGATTTGCAGCAGTAAGTAACTAAGTAAACAACCACCTAGTTTCTAACCAGTGACCTTATGCAAGGAGTGCCTTAACAGTACACCCATTCACCGTATGTCCTACACCCATTGGAATTATAAGATTATGATCTTATTATTAGGATTAAATTTGATTTCTTGAATTTTAACAAATATATAGTTTTAAACATTATAATTTGTATAAAATATCATAAATGGCTAGGGGATGGGGATGGGGTTAGAGAGTTATTGTTGTCGTCTATTTATAAAAGAGTGGGATAGAATGGTTGAGGTCTAATTTGTAGGATATCTATCCTAAGATATTTGAAAAGTTGGTACTATTATATTCCTCCTATGGAATGAATAATAATCAACATACAACATGCATCTCATAAGACTTATTAGTTAACAAAATCAACATGTGAAATGAAGAAATGAATGAATATTTCACACTTTAAGATAACCATAATATGGGTTTATCAAAATAATAGTCAATGATGCATGGATTTGCCAAAGGAAAGCCATGCAATATGGCATGGAAATTTCCTCAAAAACCATTGTGAATGTACCAACACACAGAACATTAACTTCCATAGTGCATTCAAAGATTTGCAACCATGTTTTAGCTCTAAGAAAATTGAATTGAACTTTTCCACATGCTTGGGAACTCAATATCCCGATAGTTGTAACCTGTATCGACTTCATAAAAGGGAGCATTCACATGAAGAACTAGTTGTTGGTGGATCACCATTTGGCGTCTAAAAGGAATCCATGAGCATGCATTCTAGAAGCATAAATCAAGAGAAAAGTTATGTTGCAATAATTAGTTTGAGGGAATAAAATCTCATTTATCTTCTCTCTCAAGGACCCTCAAGCAATCAAAGCTCATTTTGCTTGCAAATGGTATCCAACCCTCCCAAAGGGAGTGCTGGAAACCATTTGCAAGAAACATTCTCCAAAGTGACACCATTGTATTCAATAGTTTCCACCGAGACATAAACATTTGGTTGATGCTCATCTCTTTGTTTTATTTTATGTCATTTATGCAAGTTTTATCTTCTAAGTAGTCATTATGTGTTGTTGTTTATTTAATATATTCAACATTGTTTATTGGACTTAATATACATATACTTAACATGTGGCCTTACTTGCAACCTACTAGGGAAGGAAGGATTTCCTAGACTTGGGCCATTATTATCACAACAGAACTGGCGCTTAACTAATTTGGGGATTTTGCAAGATCATTACCATGTTGTTTATACCAAAGTATAACTAATTTGAGGATCTTGGTTCCTAAAATTCTCATGTTTAATCATGCAAGGTTCTAGAACGGATTGCATAGCAGTATAAAGAGCTAATACTAGCAACTGGTTGGGTTAAAATATATTTATATATTTGTCATGTAGGGAATGGCAATACCCAAAATGTATTTCAAAAATGCATGACTTGCAAAGGGTAGGGAAAAGGATTAGGGATTGTATTTTACAAGAATCACACAACTTGTGTGTTAACTTCATTTCATTGATATATTTGTTTTCATTAGATTCTCAATCATTCATAAATTGGTGGAATTCCTAGGCTGAGCCAAGTTTGGTTAGAGTCTAGTTAGGATGTGTTCATAACATACTTCAACCTACCATCACTGAATGTAACTAATTTGAAATTACTACACCACTGTTTAAATGTAGGTAGAAACAACAACGGAGGGGTCAGAATCGCTGCTGATTAGAGGTATGTTAAGAGAAGCTTTTATAATTTTATTCTATTTTATTTTTCAACCTTGATGTATTGTTATGCTATGAGACTTCGTTGATGACAGCAGTGAACTCTTTAAGTTTATAGATATGCGAAGCACACGAAATGTTTTGGATTCTTCTTTTTCAAAGTTGATTGATTATCTTGTCATTGCATTATAAGGTCCAACGCCATTGTTAAAGATATATCTCATCATTCATTTTCCAAATCTCAATGCAGTAAAAAGTAGTGCATAAGACCTAAGTATTTCATCTTAAACTCTGAGGTAAGGTCCCTCTAACACTCAACAATCAGTATTTCCTCTCCATTGAGAAAAATATCATCCCCATATGGGAATAGCACAAGAGGTTGGTTCCCCACTACCTTGAAGTACATGTTTGAATCTACATCACTCTTTAAGAAGCCCAGTTTCTGAAGATAATTGTCTATTTTGGCATATCAAGCTCAAGTTGCATGTTTTAACCCATACAAGTTTTTCTTCAACTTGCACACATGTGACTCCTTCCCATGTATGACAAAACCCTCGGGATTCTCAATGTAAACCTCTTCCTCAATATCACCATTGAGGAATGCAGTATTCACATACAAATGGTGAAGTTTCCATCCTAATACTGATGCAAGTGAAATAATAGATCTAATGGTGGTATACCTAGCTATTGGAGAAAAAGTCTCCTCATAATCAATGCCCTCTTTCTAAGAAAATCCACATGAAACAAACCCATATTTGTACTTGTCCACACTACCATCTGCAACAGGCTTTATCTTGTAAATCCATATGGAAGTTACAATTGACTTTTGCTCCGATCTAGGAAAAATATCCCAAACACCATTCTTCATAATAGAATGATATTCTTGTGTCATCATCTTTCCAAACTTGCTTCTCTGCAACCTCTTCATATGATGAAGGACATATGATGAAGGATATAAGTCGTTGATGTTGCTCATTAATGAAACATATCATGAATACCTATCAGGTTGATTACGCTATTTAGAAGTGCTTAATGGTGCTCCATGCTTCTCATAATATCTCAATACATCTCAACACCATGTTGACCTCCTTTTTGTAGGAGGTTCATCAATGACAGGTAGCTCTGCATGCTTTGTTGGATTCTCCCTTTGAACATCAGAAGGGGAAGAATCATCATCATGATTCTCTTCTATAGGATCCTCAACCTCCTCTGTCTTTGGATCACAATCGAGATATTTTGACAGCTTGAATGTTGCCTCCTCATGGAAAGCTACATCCTGACTAAGCTCAACATGTCTCTCACCAGGTACATATATTCTAAATTCCTTGGAGGTCTCACTGTAGCAAACAAAAGTTCCATTCTTGCTAGAAACTTCCATCTTGGTTCTCTTTTTTTTTCTATGTGAATATACAAAGGACATCCAAAAATCCAAAGATGTGATAGGTATGGTTTCTCACCAGTGAACACCTCTTCAGGTGTTTTCTCATCAAGCACTGCATGCAGACTTTTGTTTTGTATGTACACTATTGTGCTATTATATTCTTCCCACAAATAAGCAGATACATCTTCATCATATAACATGGCTTTTGTATCCTCACAAACAATTATGTTCTTTCTCTCTACAACCCCTTTCCGTTGTGGGTTGTAAGGAACTGTTAATTGTCTACATATTAGTGCATCACTACAAAAATCATTAAAATATTTTGATTTGAATTTTCCACCATTATTAGACCTTAGGGAACGAATATTCCTACTTGTATGATTCTCAACTAAGGATTTCTATTCTTGGAATTTACTAAAGTTTTCACTTTTGGCTTTCATGAAGTAAATCCAGGCCTTATGGGACATGCCCATTGAGGGATGTGGAAGACATGGGTCCACATACATATGAGTGCACTAAATCTAAGATACGTTTAGATCTAGTAGGGATACTAGGAACATTGTTTTTATCATTATTTCCTAAAGAATGACCTCGACAACAATATCATGTACATAATCAAAACTAGGCATACCTTTCACCATTTGGTGCAAACTAAGTAGTGCTCTGAAGTGGAGGTGTCCAAGTCTCCTATGCCACAAATTGCATTGGATTATAGTGTGATGTGTCATGGTTGTAATATATTTTCCTGGGACCTTGTAAAGTCTTCCTTCTCAAACTCCAATAATAGCAGCAGTAGCAATGTTCTAGTTCTTAGGCCATAAGTATGCTTGATTCTCCATGAAGATGACTCATAATCATTTATCTTCAAGGACAAAAAAATAGAGTGGGTTCTTCTTCAATCTACGGACCACCTTATGGAGGTCCTCCTCCTGGGGCTCCTAGTGGTCCTCCTCATCGTGGTTTTGGTGTCCCCCCTCCTAGTGGTCTTGGGGGTCCTGGTGGTTCTGGGGGTGCTGGTGGTCCTCCTCCTAGTGGTATTGGGGGTCTTGGTGGGCCTCATCCTGGTGGTTCTAGTGGGCCTCCCCCTATTGGTCTTGGTGGTCCTGAGGGTCATGGTAGTCCTAGAAGTCCTAATGGTCCCGAAGGTAATGGTGGTCCTCCTCCTAATGGTCCTAATGGTCCTAATGGACCTGGTAGCTATAGAGGCCCTAACCCTGGAGGTCAATATTTAGGAAGTACATCATCTCATCAGACGTTTCAAAAACCTGTATATCAATCAACCTAGAACCCTACTAGTGGTTACATGCCTTATCAATATTACCAGTACATGGAACCCAATCGTCAGTTACCTTTACTAGAAACTTTGGACTTACCCGATTTGTCCAAGTTGATTAATGACCCCATCCAACACAACCCTTCATGGCCTACTATTCTAGTAAAGTTGCCATAGAACATTCCAAAATTCGATGGTAAGCAGGGAGATGATCCAAAAAATCACGTTATGACTTTCTATCTATGGTGTTCATCAAAATCCTTGATGGATGATTCTATTTGATTAAGACTTTTCCAACGCACTTTGACCGATACGACTGTGAAGTGGTATATTGGACTTCCATGACATTCATTTACTGATTTTAGTGTTGTTACCACCTAAGTTGTACTTATTGGTTTTTGATCAAGTGAGCCTGGTGAACCAGACAAGGATAACTTGTTCGGACTTAAGAAGACCTTTGGAAGTACTTCTAGGAAGTGCTTGTTGTACTATATCACATGTTCATACCCCATGGGGGAATTGTAATAAATGTTCTAGCATGATAGTGTCTATAAAAGACTCAGTCTCTTAGACTTTATTTGTCAATCCGATCATCCGAGGGTGTTTTTTCCCTTGGTTATTATTGGTTGTTGAATAAACGACTGATAATTTTTGAGTTTTTCACTCCATACCTCCAAAGTTGGGGTGGTCGGCTTGGCATTTAGGCCTATTGAGGTTGTTAGAGTCTATGTGTCAATGTATAAACATGCTAGGCATCATGGTCGAGTCATATGAACATGTCTAAGTCCCCCTAGTTTTTTTTAATTTTTTAATTTTTTTAATTTTTTCAGTGTTTTTTATTAAAATTTAATTTTTCCAAAACTTAGGCTATTTTTTAATAGTTTAATTGGAAAAATTGATTTTGTAATAAAAGTGGGCCAAATAATCAGTTTCAGTCATGTAGGTGCTCATTTTCAAGCTAAGAGCACCAGGTAAACCCATGGACCCACTATTTCCTAGTTTTAAGTGATTTTCCATCACTCAGGTCAGAAATCCCCCAAAATCAATTATTGATTATTTTAATTAATAAATTGATGAATAATGGAGCAAATCCAAAATCATAGATCAGTGGATTCTCATTCGATTTGATTGAAATCAGTTAGATCTGAACCAGATTGACTGGATCTGACAAATCCTTGACTGAAGGAGGTGATCAAATCAAATCCAGAGTTGATCTTCAACATCTTTTATGGGGAATTTCGCCCTCCCTCTCTCCTCCACATGTTTTGGTTCATCTGGATGAGTTTTGGTGGATGCTTTAGTCAACAGGTTGAGGTGTCAGTCAGATCAGCTCTCCGATTGACAATTGCACTCAGTGAGACTCAGATCTGGCTCAGTTTAGCTTTAGATCTGCATTGATTGACTTTCCATCAGCTGATTTGGTGTATCTCCTTGGGATTTATGCCCCCTTGGGATGGATCTCCTGTTTTTTGTATAAATCAAAGCATAAACCTCCTCTTCCAAGCTATTTAGAACTGGGATTGAGGTGCTGCTTCTATTGTACTGTTGTTATTGTTCATTTGAAATAAAGAGAAGCTTTGGAGGTAAGACAGTGTTATGCCATTGTATGTGTGGATGATCATTACCATTTTTTACTGAGGTAACCTGTATCTATGTTGATAATTTGCTGATTGCTAGTGGATTCATTACTAAGATTGATAATAAGATTATTATAAACTTGATAGGAAAGGTGCTTTTCAATAATTTTATTGGCCATCTCTTTCCTTTGATGCATGTTTAGAGATCTAGATTCATCATGTTTTATTATTTTATATGCATGCTATTCTGAATCTCTGTGTATGTACTAATAAAATCTCACAAGCATTTCGGCAAGTTTTTTGATTTCATCTGAGCTGCAGGTTCCTAGATTGGAGAGGATGCTGACCTAGTTTGCTTCTCCACTCTCTCCAAAACCTTCCAAAGGCATAGTCCCTCGACATTCCACCTGAAAGCTCCACGGTGGATCTTCAAGGCTACCAACATTTCTCTCCTCCTCTTCCTCTTTCAAAATCAACTCTTTTACGCGGTTACTTTGTTCACAGCTTTGATATTGTTTAGATATATTATCTTAAATTAAATTTAACATAGATCTTTCTTCTTAAATCCCATAATCTAGATCTTGTTCTTAAAAGGTTTCATAAGCATTCTAGATCTAGCTTTAGGGAAATCGTCCTTTTTGCATGGAATTTTAAAGAGAATTTGTAGCTTGCATGCATTAGATTTATGTTTTCTGTTATAAAAGATAAATCTAGCTATCAGTGCACATCATATTTCCTGCCTAAAAGGCAATCCAAGACCCCAAGGAAAGCTTTCTTTCCTTGGTTCCCTTTTTACCTTTTTTAACTAGTTCTAACATAGCTTTTTTTGGTTAAAAGTAAGCTAACCCAAAGGTACTTTCAGAGTACTTTTGGGAATATTTCAGTCTAATAATATTTCTAGTTTTTAGCAGGTATAATAGAAAAGAGGAGGAGTTGCTGTTTGAAACTGACTTTTGGGCGTTCTGAATCCCCCAAGGGTCTCCCTTTTTGACTGAAATCTTTAATTTTTGCACTTTGTAAGATCTTGGTTTCATTCTGTATAAGAATAAAGAGGCATCATATCATTTTTCTGATATTGTAACTGCTAGTAATAAAAATAATTCTGAATAGGCTCTTTCAAGCCCATTCCCCATCCCCCTGGGGGGATTTGCGTCCGTGTCATTTTTTGCTTTTCGTTCATCTTTTTTCAATATAGCGTAGTACTAATATGCATGGTATTATACTTTGAGTTAAAATCAATTCCATATTCCATTTCTATTGGTTTCAAAGTAACTTTAATACTTACCCCACGAGCCTCCTTTTGAGTCGAAAGGTGAAGAAAGGTTTGTGGTAGTCTAATTAGAAAATTGTGGTTTGATTATCATTTTATGCTTCATTTTCTATCATAATTTGTTTTAGCAACCATAATAAAATCAAACCCTCCTTGATTCCCTGATTAAGGTCCACTTGGACCGAAAGAGGTTCCTGGAGGGTTTTCTTTTTAAGAACATCCATCTCAAAATTTACTAAAATTGACAAGACTCTGGTGTCTATGATTTGCACTTGGATGCGGTTCATCTGATCAGTCAAGCTATATAAAAAGAACTTGAGTGACTAGTATAATTAGGATTCACTCTCCCAAATTGACAAACCATCAGGTGAAAATCCAACACCTAGATCAAACCATTACGGTGGCAAAATACCCAAAGGAAGCAGGAACTCCTAAAAAGTGACTTTGGGGCGTCGATCTCTGTCACACCCTAACAGGTGCATTATGAACAATAGCCCTAGAGACTCCATTCAGCCCACATATTCCTTGCAGGTAGCTGTGAAGGTTTAGTTTTGGACATACTCTAAGTACTCTCAGGTATATCTAGAGTCCACCCCTTCGCCTAATTTTAATCAACTCATATTTCACATTAACTTAAAATGTACCAAGAGGCAATTGCAAAACATTCACTCCAAGCACATGCAAGTATATTGATTTCTTTTTGACTCCGTTTTAAGGCACTGGTTATTTTCTTGCTATATATATATATATATATATTGTGTCTCAGCATTGTGCTTTCGTGTGCTCATTTTGTATCTTTTCATCTATGGTTGTTTATGGTTAAATTTCAAACTCCTAAGTAATTCATTCAGTTTAACATCACCATACTAAGTAATTAGGCTTATTAACTTAATAGGGTCTACCCCCCTTGGCTTCATTAGGAGTTGAGCCTAAACAGAGGAGTCAAGAACAAGGTGACAGCTTTGACTCGAGACTTGCCCCCAAGGACACACCGAGTGGATTGAAGATTTCTATCATGTGACCCAGGTGTGTGAAAGGTAGCAACAAGTGCATTGGTGATTGTCTTCCTCACACACTTTCAACTACCCATTCGTTATGAAACAGGTACACACCTTTTGACCTCTCTACGTCAAAACACCTCCACACACATATCGGGTCATATCCATGGGTGGAGAAGGTGGAGAAGGCTCATTGAAGCTCTTCTCCTGAACCAACTCTTAGTTTATTGGTTTATGAAGTTTTTGTTTCCACACATTGCTTGAGATGTGGCGATGGGTGGTGTTGTCACTGAAGAGTAGGCTATCTGACCAACTCTTAGTTGATTGGTTTACGAAGTCTTTGTTTCCACATATTGCTCGAGATGTGGCTATGGGTGGTGTTGTCACTGAAGAGTAGGCTATCAGTCATGCTCAGTATCTGGACATGGTGTATTCCCAATCCAAAACTTTGTATGACCTTATTCCTCAAGCTCCTTGTCCCAGCATGGACCCGTCTAAGACACCTACTAAAACTCTTATCGATGGGGTTATTGGTTCAATCCAGACCCTGTCAACGATGAAACCTACCAAGAAACCCAGTGCTTCTACTACTGCTCCTTCTAATCCTATGGTTTCCACTAAGATGAATTCTATTCAAAGTACACAATCATCCAGTAATAAGAAAAAGCGAAAAGATAAAAATAAAAAACCCAGAAACTAACAGGAAAATCCCAAACCTACGGCCCCAGAGAATGACAATAAACAAAGAAGGAAATCCAAATATCCCTACCTATTGTGTGGTGGCAATCATGTCATGAAGGAATGTCCTCGCCGTGACAAAATTAACAAGTTTTTAAAAAGTAACCCCGCACTAGCAGTTCTTACTGATCCCTTTTCTTCTCAACAACAACTGATATACCACATGTCCAATCAAGGAAATTATGGTCCTTCAGAGGAAGTCTGAATGATGTTATCGAAAACTGTTAGTTTAACAACTTGTACTTAGTCATATGACAAACCTAAAGAGAAGAAAAGAAAAAATCCTTCTCTAGATAAAGCTCCTCCCATTGGTTCTCTCGCATGCTCGTCTAATGGTCTCCTAACTATCAAGAAACCTAATCTCAACATGATTTTGTGTCTGCCCAAGAGTACTCTTAGGAAGTTTTTTTTAATCCCAATGCCCGATCCGCACAGTTCTATAATGTTGTTGAAGACCTTGCTCATGAACCGTGTGCAATGTCTACCTTCGAAGTACACCAAAGCTATCCTACACAATGCAGAAACTTGTTAACTTCCTTAGGAGCCCTAGACCCGGATAACACAAATTTGATCCATTTTAACCTGGAGAACCACAAATCTAGACTACCTCACCAAATTGTTTTTCATATAATAACAAAATTATTTGGGATAAACATCTTTAGGACTGTTCTAGATGAAGGTGCTTCAATCTTAGTTTTGTCTCTATCCTGTTGGAAAGCCATTGGCTCTCCCGAGCTTGCAAAATAACCAACAACCCTAAGAGCCTTTGATGGCATAGGTTTCCAACCCCATGGTCTCATGCCAGCACTTTCAGTCGAGCTAGGGGGAAAAACTATTTCCATTCAAGTGGAAGTAGTGGACGCCCCGTTAGACTACAATATTCTCTTAGGAAGAAATTGGTTTTACGTTATGACTGTTGTCACTTCGACGGTATTTAGAATGCTCCAGTTTCCACATTTGGGAAATATTGTGACAATCGATCAACTTTATTTTTGTACGCTAGATGTTACTACCCCTACGAAAAATAACATCCCTCTGCTACGTCAATCCCATCCTCCTTATCAGTCAATTGGGGTAGGTATATTGAAGGACTCTGCCCTTATGGGAATATTCCCATCAGCTCCTTCTAGCACAGAAACAGTGACTATCAATATGATCTCCTCATTTGGCTATGATCCCAAGGGTAATCAATTTGTTGAGTCATCCTCTCATAGCCCGCATGAAGTAGTTTATGATGCTATCCAATCTGTTTTTGATGACCATACAGATGATCTTCATCTTGTGGCTTCAGATCCTTACCACCTTCCCTACTAGCTAGAACCCTCTCTTCCTACTCTGGATTATCTCTCCCATACTTTTCCATTAGATGAAACTATCATGGATATTATGAGTACGAATGAATCAGTATGGGAGGATCATCATCACAGTTCCTCGTTCCTCCCCAACATCAGTTCGGCAAGATAATGATTTTGTATCTCTCTTAGGTACTGATATTATCGACATTCTACAAACACTTGTGTTGTTGCAAGATGCTGACTCTAAAGGAAATATATGCAACATCACTAATACAGATCCAATCGACATATTGGTCAAGCCTGGAACTATTGAACATGTTCACGTTGGGAAAAACTGTTCAATAGAAGAAAATGAAGAATATAGAGTGCTTTTCAAGGAGTTCCAAGATATTTTTTCCTGGTCTTATGAAGAAATTCCTGGGATAGACCCATCTATTGTGGTCCATAAAATCAAAACCTATCCTACAGCTAGACCGTTCAGGAAGAAATTGTGTCAAGTCCATCCTCGGAAGGCAGCAGCTATCAAAGCCGAAGCTGAAAAAATTCTTAAGGTAGGATTCATATATCCTGTACCCCTGATAGAATGGGTATTTGAAATAATTCCTATGAACAAAATGAAGGGAACCATTAGAGTCTATCGATTTAAGAGACCTAAATAAAGCTTGTCCTAAAGAAATTTTTTTGACTCCACACATCGATTAGATTATCGACAACTGTGCCAAAAGTGTCATATTCTTATTCGTGGATAGATTTTCTAACTATAATCAGATTGAGATATTTTCTGCTGATCAGCACAAAATGACATTTATATGCTCATGGAGAACCTTCGCCTATATGAAGTTACCCTTTGGCCTCAAGAACATTGGAGCCACATTCCAGCGTGCTATGTTGTATGCATTTCACGACATGAAAAACATTGTGGAGCCATACCTTAATTATCTCCATGTGAATTCACAACAATGGGAATACCATCCTCAACATATTAGAGACATTTTCCTAAGATTTCGTCATTACAAAATACGACTGAACCCACACATATGTGTTTTTTACGTTGATACGAGACATTTCTTAGGCTTTGTGGTTTCTAAGGATGACATCCAGATTGATCCACTGAAGATTGCTACTATACTCACCCTACCTACCCTAACCAACATCCTTGAGATCCAAAGTTTGCAACAGAAGTCAAACTTTCTTTGTCATTTTGTTTGTAACTTTTCTAAGAAAACACACGGTTATATGTGTCTCCACAAGAAGGACACTCCATTCTTCTGGGATGACCAGGCCCAGCGAGCCTTCGATGAACTTAAGCATGCTCTGACTCATTCACTCATGATACACCCCTCAGATTATTCAAAGGATTTTATCTTATATGTTGCTACCTCTACTACTACCATCGGAATGGTTCTAAGCCCAAGAGGATCAGAACGACCAAGAACACGTGATATACTATGCTAGTAAGAATCTTCTCAATTTTGAAACTCGATACTCGCATGTGGAGAAGCTAGCATTGGCTACGGTCATTGTTATCAAAAAAATTTGTAATTACATCTTGCTTCACACTACCACAGTATTTGCAGACCAAAACCCTATGTACTACATCCTGACTCGTCAAGTGTTAGGGGGAAAATACTCCCGTTGGATTGTCATCCTGCAGGAGTTTGACCTTGAGTTTGCCAAAGCTACTTCAAAGAAATCATTGGTCTTTATAGAGCTGATGTGTGACCTTCCGTCTGCTTTGATGGATTCTGAGCCCAATGATTCATTCCCGAATGAGTTTTTGTTCCTAATAAGCATGACCGACCCGTGGTATGGCGATTTAATCATTTATCTCTAGACACATATATCTCATCCTGATGTGTCTCATGACGATCATCGTTGCATCCGTCACCATGCAAAATACTACCTTATCCTGAATGATACATTGTATAGATGTGGTATAGATTCCATTCTCCGACGATGCCTCACCCATGAAGAGACTGAACAGGTTCTCAATGACTTCCACTCTGGATCATGTGGCAGTCATCTTTCTGGGATGGCTACAACCCAGAAAATCCTTCGCACTAGCTATTTCTGGCCCTCAATCTTTAAAGATTGTCACAAGGATGTTAAGAAATTCCCACCCTGCCAACATTTCTATCAGAAAAAGCGCACCCACCATGCTCTGCTACACCCCGTCATTGTTATTGGATCTTTCTCCAAATGGGGGATAGATTTTATGCATTGTAAACCACCTCAGCCGAGGAGCATGGTTACATCATAGTAGCCCTGGATTATTTTACTAAATGTGATGAGGCTATGCCTATATATGCAGAGGATGGTAAGACTGCTTCCCTCTTCCTATTTAATCACGTAATAGCTAGGTTTGTAGTTCCATAGTCCATAGTCACTCATCACAAATCACATTTCAGGAATCAAATGATGCCAGAGTTAAGTGCCAAGCTAGGTTTTCTCCATGAAAACTTAACTCCCTATTATCTGCATGCTAATGGTCAAGTTGAGGCCATTAACAAATTCTTAAAAACTATGTTTTGTCAGATGGTTGGAGATCATAAATCCAACTGGCACCAAACTCTCTTTTTCGCTCTTTGGTCTTATAGGACTTTAGTGAAAACATTGACTGGTTTTACACCTTTCCAGTTAGTTTACAGACTAGAAGCTGTCCTACCTATCGAGTGTCAGATCCCTTCTTTGAAACTTGTCGTTGAACTTCTCCCCAACACTTCCATCGAGGAAGAAATATTTCTATACCTAAAAAATCTTGACGAAACTAGATGAGATGCTGCCTTAGTCAATGAGGCACATAAGAAATGCGTCAAGGTGCAGTATGATAAATCTATCCAACCTCATGTTTTTAATGAAGGTGACCTAGTTCTGACCTACAATCAGAAGCATGATAAACTAGGAAAAGGGAAATTTGAATCAATGTGGTATGGTCCTTTTATCATTTCCAAAGTCTTAGAGAAAGGGGCCCACGAGATCATAGATTATGATGGAATCCCCTTCGGGAAATATCGCAATGGGTTGTACCTGAAGAGGTACTATGCTTAGATCACTCATGTATGGTACCTTGTATATATGTACATTTTTTACTTTCAGTGTGTTTTAGTATTTTCAATATGGTTTTGAGTTTAGTGTCCAAACTATTTATACCATGTTTTGGTTATGCAGATTGGATGGCCTATTATGGCTTCACTGATGGTGCTTGTCATCATACCCTGAACCTTGCTTCAGCTACTTGGGTTCTGTATTCCCTTGCACACGATCTAGTTAGTTCATGAGTGGTTTGTATTGGTCCAGATACCAATAACATCGCCGAGTATCAGGAAGTAATAGGTCTACTGACTAAATCTGCATCTCAAGACATTCATGATTTGGTAGTATTCATGGGCTCTCAGTTAGTGGTTTGTCATTTGAACCATGTCTACGCCATCAGAAATATCGTACTTCTGTGTCTCTTCCTGAGAGTGTGTCTACTGGAAAGATCATTTGAGGTCATTACTTACAGGCATGTCCCTAGGGCAAACAATGCAGTTGTTGATTCATTACCAAACTATATCCTAGATTGGTATATTGCTCATACATAACTTGAAAATCAAACATGGTTCATCATATTGTAAATAAACAATAAACAACACTTAAACTCATTTAAATACATTTTCCATTTGAGGCGTATAAACACCAGTAGCAAAGTCTGTTTATATATATATATATATATATATATATATATATATAATGTTTTTACAAAAATGGTCACAAGACCTCATCTGAGTCACAGTGGCTTTCAGGAAAATACAACATCATACAAAATCCTAAAGCTGTATAAGCTTTCAGTAATACATCGTGTAGAACATCATCTAGTGATGGTCATGGTAACACATGATATCCCATACTACTCTACGTAGCAGTTGGCTGAAACATCTTGGCACTCCCGCAGTGTGCCTCTGGTACCTCATTGGGAGGTCATCAATAGTTGCATCTGGTATGTCTAGGGTTAACCTCTCTAGGTTCTCCTCTAACTCTCCCAACTAGTCATCACCTTGATGAACAAAGTGAGCTCCCGCTTTCTTGTCCATTGGAGATTATCCCCCAAGTCGTGCCATACCAACATCTGCATGAGAAAATTTAGGTCTTGTTACTACTTATAAAAAGCATAAAACATGAAAATACAAAAACACAATCAAAATTTTAGAATCTTGTTTCTTACCAATATCCCCCCACTTCTCTCTAGGTGGAAGTGGTAGATTAGGGTCACCCCTAAAGTCAGTACCCGCATATGCGTAATCCTCAATCATGAGGATATGGTCATCTAACCAGTGGAAAAATCTAGCTTCATACTTTAGTTTAACTATGTCACCTCATGTACGAGCCATAAGCTCTACCTACCTCAACATACGAGGGTCTCTAGGCCTCAGCTATGTAAAAATCAATTGACCCCTCAAGTGGGGCACTTGCTCAAAAAAGAAACAAGCTAATATGGATCCATAGCCGAACTGTTTCAATTCCCCTTACCGACATTTAGTTAGGTGGTACTTGAAAACCAAAGACGGTGGGTGCCATAGCCTCTATGGTATACAGTAAATGTGCCTTGGAGGCTTGGTGAGCCCCTTGGATTCCTTCCAGCCTCCATAACAAAAAGGACAGTGCACACTGCATCATCCACCACTTCCTTTATGGGGATCTTCTTCCCCGACATCCTAGTACCAGGCATGCAATAACAGTTTAATAGCTCCTGGGTGGTCACATCCCCTCCTCAAGGACCAGTCAATGAAACACGAACATCCCACCTAGACAATCCTATTAGAAATTAGATATCTTCTACCTCTATGGTCAGCACATGAGCTCCCACCTCAAAGTACTGTTGCTCAGGGTTCCACATACACAGAATATGCTCTAGCAGGCGCTCATGGGATATCATGCTCGAAGTGTAGAAAAAATTCAAGAGGCCACAACCTATCAAAGTAGCAATACACCCTGCATTCCCCTCAGCCAAGGAATCATCATCATCATGTTGTCATTCTTTCCATATAACCATTTTTTACCAAATAAAACCTGCCAAAAACAACAAATGAGCTAGTCAAAAAAATATCCAATCATTAAAATCATTAAAGATATTTTCTTTTGGATTTCTCACTTAGTTTTCCAACCTCACGGTCGGCACCGCATTTCCTCCATGTATGCAGAGTGGTGGCACCCCCTGAGTGAAATTGAAAAGGGGTGGTTTTTATCAGGCACCGCCTGTCCCGTAAGGAGCAGGAGTGGTGCCCGCAATTTGGGTTTAGGGCTTGTTCAAAGACCCATAAAACCTTAGCCAAAGAAAAATTGGAAGTTATAAAATGAAAGAACAAGGTTCTAGCATCTACCTGGCTCCGACGGTACTCAAAATGGATAGTGGATGCTCCTATAATCTTTGGTCGAAGATATTGTTCCAAAAGTCTCCCAAATGCTCTTACAAATTGGTAAATAGTAAAATGACTTGTTTTTACTATTCAATTGGATTTTAAATATATTTTTAAGTTTTTCACATTATTATTAATATTTTAAAATCATTATGATGCGAGAACACCTTTTTATATAGTTTATAATGTCATTTATTCGAATGTTTAGGGGACAAATGGAATTTTTAGGTCTTGTAGGGATGAAAAGATAAATAGTCATGTCTATGGAGGAGTTTGCTTTTTACTTTTTCGCACTTCAAGAAAATGGAAAAAGTCCTCGAGCATTTTTTTCGACACTTTGGTCATGCTCTTAGAACTCAGTATCAAAGTTCCGAGTCTTTTTCCAATTCTTTTCAGGCTCGTAAAAACTTCTCGTTGTGAAAAAAAGAAACCTAATGGAGTCTCCTTTAAACTCTTTTCGGACTCCCTAAATATGAAAATATTGTCAAGTACTTGTCGTCTTCATACTCGTAAAAGTATTTGAATATTCATCTCTCTGATGGTAGGTTATCTCTTTTTCGGTTCGGACAGACTATTTACGAAAAAAGGAACGCTCTAGCCAATCATGACTAGAAGAGTTCTCTCGGGTATTATTGCACCGAGAGGCACTCTACAGCCCAGTATGTCGAGTACTTGTCATCTTCATACTCGTAAAAGTATTTGAATATTCATCTCTCTGATGGTAGGTTATCTCTTTTTCAGTTCGGACAGACTATTTACGAAAAAAGGAATGCTCTATCCAATCATGACTAGAAGAGTTCTCTTAGGTATTATTGCACCGAGAGGCGCTCTACAGCCCAGTATGGGGGAGATCTTGTAACGTTACGCAACGTTATTTTTATTAATAAATTTTTTTGTTTTTTAATTATAGGCCAAAATAAATGTCGGCCACAAAAACAATCTAATATGGGGGAGATGTTGTAATCTTCCTACCTAACAAAACAATAAAAAAGTAAAAATTTAATTATCCGTAAAAAAAAATGTGGGTCAGGAAAAAAACACAATATGGGGGAGATGTTGTAATGTTCCTACCTAACAAAATAATAAAAAATAACAAATTGAATTATCCACAAAAAAATGTTGGCCTTGCACAAACCATGTGCAAGGCCTACTAAACAACGCATAGTTGTAGGAGGGTATTCCATATGGTTTTAAAACCATGTATGGTTAGATGTTGTAATGTTCATTCCTAACAAAATAAAAAATAATAAAAAATATTATATGTCGCCCATAGATAATATTAAATATTAATAATAAAAATATTATATGTGGACCTTAAATAAAAATATGTGTCTTTTTGTTTGAATCAAATCAATGGATACCTAACAAGAGTTTTGCACCTCGAGAGATTTGATTCCTCTTGGCACTTGATAGAGCCTAGGATTTGGATCTACGCTGGTTTTATACTTTCTTGGGCCCTGGGGACTAAATCATATGAAAAAGGACTCTTTGGATTTTTCTTTTGTCTTTGTTCAAACTCTCTACATGAACAGTACTGAGTTTGCTTTCACTGGACTCATTAAACTAAACACTGAGAGACCCATTCAGGGAATGAACCCCTCCTTTCTCAGGTTCGTGAAATTTATGAGGTTGGACTTGTCTTCGGACGAGGTAAAACAAGTGTTTGTTACCCTCTTTGGACTCATAAAAATGAAAAGAGGCACTCATCAATCATGATGGGGAAATTAAGGGAAGGGAATCATTTTGCAAATAACTGGCAGTATTTTTTCACCTTTGAACATGGCACTTGTCTGCATATCATTCAGTCAATTGGGTATTCAGCTGACTAATAAGTCGATCTAATTCAATGAGTCATGTCACTCCTTTGAATTTTTCAAACGAATGCATTTACCACTATCATATTTTGTGTTTGTCTGGTCTAGTCATGCTGCCAAGTCTTTTGTTGTGCCGCCCCATGTTCAAAGGAAGTAAAATTTTACCCCTGCAGTTAAAAAAACCTTTGTGTAATTACTTTTGAGTCACTCCTATGGTTACATTATCTACGACATTCCATAAATTTGTTCCAAGTTTCGTGTCGTCGATGTGGGATTCATAATGGCCCTCCTTTGACGAGACTATTCCTATTGACATCAGCTCATCATCCAGGAAATAGTCTTAGAAACAAATTTAGTACCTTGAGATTTGTATGCCTCAATGATAGATTCTCTCGCTGTCGACGTAGGTTCACATCATTGGCCTTTGATTGAAATATTCTACTGGGTGTTCGACATCAAAACATCTATTCACACTCAGTAGATTGTACTAGGGTACCTTGGTAATCATTGACATCAATGGTGATATCCCTCGCACTTATTAATGGTTCACATCATTGACTGGTAATCAAGCGGTTTCTACCATGTTTGACTTCAGATCATTGTAATCACATGGATAGAATCGTACTTTGTGGAAGACGAGACGAATACCA
The DNA here is from genome assembly GCA_001517045.1 of Pseudotsuga menziesii. NCBI lineage: Eukaryota > Viridiplantae > Streptophyta > Pinopsida > Pinales > Pinaceae > Pseudotsuga > Pseudotsuga menziesii. The sequence continues at coordinate 573,576 of LPNX010317826.1, read as the reverse complement.
TGGGTATTTGTTATAAAGCACTCATAGATTTCTCCCTAGGTTGCGATGGAGTATATTGTATGAAGTACCAACATGGATCCACATTTGTATGGTCATGGCTATGCTCAAATTTGCATCTGTATGACATAGATATGCGTTGTATGTCTGGTAGCTATGTCCAATTTTGAGTCATTTATCACTTGGATCTACGTTGTATTCTAGTAGCCATGTTTGTTATTTTCTCCCATGGATCTACCTTATATTCGTCTATAGCCATGGTGAAGACACATTTGATCATGAGTCAAAAGTATTGATGTATTGCATATGCCTTGTTGATGTTGATCTTCAATTAAGATGATTCTTTCCTCGAAGTGATAACTTGCTCCATCAAGGCTCTCACCTATCGAATCCCTCTAGCCTCATACTTTGGGGGGCATTCTATTACACCCAAATCTCATCATCAACATGTGATAAGATCCTAAACATCCATGTTTTCCCTCATTCCAAATATTGAAGTGAGAACCTTGATCCAAATGTCAAATTTTCACATAAAAACCTAGCATCGCTTCTACCCTTAAGCTTAGGAGCAGGACCTTGTTTAGCACCGCCTTTCCTCTTTGTTTGAAGAGCGGTTCTTCCTAACACCGCTCTGTCTTCAAGGAGCAGGAGTGGTTCCCTTGGTAAAATTGAAAAAGAGAGACTTCATGAAGCTTCTAGCTCAAAAGATTCGTGGAAGGCCTTATCCCTATTCACTTGGGTCAGTTGAGCTTAGGATCCATGCTTTGGGGATCTCCTATCCACCTCACCCACCAAAATCTCAACCATCCCTATCCATTTGATGCTTATATAAACAGGCTCATACCCCATGGTTGAGGAGAGAACAAAGTCATGCTACCATTTTGACATTCTGGCCTGATCCATCAAGAGTGAGCATAGACAAGCAAGTTGGAGCTATCGAGGATAAGACATCAGTTTTGTGGAGGAGTGCATCAACACTAAGGCACAGGTTGTAAACTCTTTCATTATTTATCAATGCAAAGTTGGTTTTCTTCCCATATAACTTGTCATGTGTAATATTGCATGTTTATTATTAGATTCCTTAGTCACCAATATATATCTATAGATAATACTTTGGTACTTTTGATATTTTTTGTTTGATGTGTTTTACAGGTATCTTCTTGGATATATTTTTCCATAGGTGAAGGGCCACATTAATATCTAAAGATTTCATTCCAGATGTCTATAGTTTCTAGGAGAAGTCTATCAGCCTTGTTGTAGCTTATTTGTTCTGGATCTGGACCATTCAAACCAGAGGAATATCTTATGTTCGCGGAAGGTGCAAATTTCCTGACAACAATACATCTCCCAATATATTGCATTGTGAGCTGATATATTTGTTGGATCAGTTCCTTGTCATCATCAAAACATCTTTCCACCTATTCCAGTTGAAGTTTAGGTGAAGGTGCATGACTAATAGGCTCCAAGAGAGGCAAATCCAAATAGGTCAGAAAAGTTTCATCATCTAACCACCTTCGCTTGCAAGCCTTCTGTACTTCATTGATTAGAGTCTCCACTAAGTCACAGATACCTTCCCATGTCTCAATAGTAACCTCAGTGGTTTTATCCTACAGATTGTCCAAGATTGGTATATCATGTGATTTCTCTTTAATATGCTTCCGCCATCTTGTCACCTGTTCCAAAGTCGTAGATGTTTGTCTCATGTGATCATGGCGGGTCTTGAGGATTTCAGAATGCTTATCAGACTCTTCATATAGCCCTTTCATCTCATCTAAACAAGTGTACAGATCTACCATGGCCTGTCAAAAATATTGATGCACTCTATAGAGTACCTGTTTGAATTCTTCTAATGTCAGACCTAGAAAGGAGGAGACTTTTGAGGATACCTAGGAATATTTCAATTGATAATTAGTGAGGACAATTTGTTCTTCTTTCTTCTGATGTAGTGTGTTCCCAAGATTTAGCTTAAGTTGATCAATTTTATCCTTCCACTGCTAAACTGTTTATTCATTATTTTTCTCCAGTAGGTTAACTTCTTGTTCATGTCTCTGCTATGCTCATGACAAATACAGTTTGTCTTTCTGTAGTTCTTTTTATTTATCCCCAAGAGCCAAACTTAGTTGTGAAACTGAGTCAAAATTTGCACCTGCAAAAACTCCCATGGTAGCTGTTGTGTTCAATGTTCCTTGTTGAACGTCAGTGGTATCTGACCTCCAAATAGCCTAATTATGGGCAGGAACCTGTTTGGTTGAAATTTCTCTTCCTCTCTTTGCTCCCCTCTTTACCACAACTTTGTCCTTTTTGCTCCAATAGTATTTAGCCATTGATACCACAACATGCTCTCCAAAATCTACCATCACTTCTGATGATGAAGTGGTTTGGTGATGGGCAGTAACCAGGGGACCAGTTTGGGTTTGGTTTAAGGGAACTTATATGCTAAGGGGAGGGATATTCATGGGAGCAGAAGTATAGGTAAAGGTAAGGGATGTAAAAGAATCGGATATATGCAAAACTTCTTTGTGAGGAAGATTCATAGAAGTAGAAGAAGTGTTCACCTGATAAAGTTGGGGAATTAGGGATGTTGTGATAGGGTGAGGTTGTGAAAGAGGAGGAGGATAAGTATGAATAGGTGATTCAACTGAAATTGTGGGAATTCTAGTAGTAGCTTCCATAATCGGTGAGAAATTTATCTCGGAATAGGATTGCTCAGAATATGACGAACCTAACATATTAGGAAAACCTTGGAGATCTGGGAATGGATGACAAAAGGGTAGTCAAAATATATTTTGGGTTAGTAGCAGGGTCTTCTTCCATGTCCAAATCACTATGCACATCATCAATTTCAACCCGAGCTGAAGATAACGAAATTACCTGTTTTGTGGAAGGATCTTGCACAGGGGCTTGGTCTTTCTTAACAATAGGGAGTGGAGGAATTAGTTTTTCTTTTGTGGGATCTTCATGCAATTTAGTCTGTTCTGATCTCACTTAAATATTTTTTTCTTAGGCTGGATTTCAGCCATCTCTGTATGGGTTTGCAGTTGGGAACTGATTAATTCAATATTCCTCTTGAATTCTGCCCCTTTCTACAAGGCATCTTCCACTATAGCAAAACGAGGACTAGATGGACCTTCAAGGACACATTTACCTCTATGATTGGTTAGAGCAGTAAGGGAAGTAGTAGAACTTGTTGCATGTTCTCTTTCTTCATTTTATGTGTTCTCCTTCTAAATCATTTGCTTTACTCAAGTTTATCTTCTCTTTCTCGGAGAATTCTTATCTTGAGATACTTATGGTACTTGTATATATGGGGCTTGGTATACAGATCAATGATTTTATTCATGGCTTCCTGAAAATATGTAGCCGCTCGAAACATGGAATCATCAGGATCACTTTCATGCAAATAATGAAATCTAACATGTTCATGTGCAAAGAGGTTCGACAAATAAGCCATTGGGTCATGCATTCTCTTGGATGCCACCCCCAAATTCATAACAAAAATTTCCTTACCTAGCAGGGATGCATGGGTGGGATTTTGTAACACAAGAGAGTCGAGCGACATAGGAAATTTGGGCCAAGCCCTTTTCTTATGCTTAGTCAACTTGGGAAAACCCCCATCGATGACAGTCTAGTAAGAAAATTCTTGCAGCACCATGCGGTCAAGAACTATTATGGGAAGAAAATGGACCATATTTCTGCCCCAAATCCTTATGTAAGAGAAATACTCTCCCATGTACCAGATGCTATGTAATGAAATTAGCACCCTAGCACCTTCAGATAACGCATGAGCATCAACCTTGAAAATTTTAAAATACACTGACCCAAGAAATAGGTCACAAAGCTCATAGACTTGAGGTATGAAGTTATCTTCCCACATATCGGAGCAATATATATGTACAGGCAGTGATTTCTCGTCCCAATGCCAATTTAGAGCTGGGAAAGAAGAAGATGCGCAGAGTGCATCCATCATAAACCCTGACATATATAAGGTCGTCTTTCGATTGGTCGGGGTTTTCTGATACTTTTTAATTTCGACTTGCAAATTGCAAGACAAAATTTGCACCCAATTGAAATAGTCACCAGTAAGCAAAATATGGTGCGCCATAGTAACCCATTACGTTCTAAATGAGGAACAGTTTGGTAAACCATACAACCGACAAAACATGGCTTCCAACAACGAGAAAGGCTCTCTGAACCATGAAATTGGATATGCCAGTAGTGAAGTGGGAATAACTAGTGTTGGTTCTTCTAGCCAGAATTTGACTACCTCTTCGTAATTGAACCTGGAGAGGGTTTCATCAGAAAATTTTGACGAGAGAAGTTGTTTGGGTAGTCCCAAAGCAATAGCACTAGTGAATACCTCAGCACGGAACAAAGCAATAGGGGTATTATCTATGTAATGAAAGGAGCACCCCTTAGGGTTGACATGGTCCAATTCCCACTTGACAGGGTCTATGTAGGGCATGAATGGAGGTCTAGTAGCGATGTAGTGGAGATGGGAATTATGAATCTGGAGATAAGTAGGTTGGTCGTGGGTGACAAAGGAAAAATCTTCATTGGCTAAGATAGAGTAAATTCTATAGTAGTATAGATATAGGGTATCATACACGCGCCCACTAGTGTCAATAAAAACATTGGCATCGACATTGGGGTCTTTGTTCTTCTTCTCTTGAAGAGCAGTTTTTCATCTGGTGTTCCTCAATGTGGTGGATTCCTTTTCTGATTGGATCTTGGCCACCATGTCTGATAATGACGTGAGTTCAATTTCAACAGAAAAAATGGTCAGGCGGTGAAAAATTACCAGTGAAAATGCTCAGAAGACCGCAGGTATGTACACTGGGGAAAAGAGAAAATGCACAGTAAAAAACATGGGAAAATGGTAAAAATGATTCGTAACTTTGAAATTTAAAAACCCAAAACCAAATGGAAAAAATATTCTGTGTCATAGATTTCATATGCATGGACGGATGAGATCAACACGGTGGAATAGGATAAAGGATTTGACAAGGTTCAATTTTCATGGTTTCCGATTTTGTATTTCCGAAAATCGGGAAAGGAACATTCAGTCAAAAATCATGTGAGATCTTTGGTTTCCGATATGGGAAAGGAAAAGTCAAAAATTGGAAAAATGAACAGCATTATAAATAAAAACTAATATTTTCGATATCTGGGATTCGAAATGTCGGAATTCAAAAATCGGGAACTCACCAAATAACTTTAACAAAAACTAGAGTTTCTGGTTTCCGAACCCGAAGATCGAAAATCGAAAATCGAAACATGGGCTGTTCTTTATTTGAAAATATAATATTTCTGGGATCCGAAATGTCGAAAATCAGAAATCACGAACACAACAAATCATTTCAACAAAAACTGGAATTTTCAGTTTCCAACACCTGAAAATAAAAAATTGAAAATCGAAAATCAATACATAGAGTGTTCCTTATTAGAAAACATAAGATTTTTGGGATCCGAAATGTCAGAAATTGGAAAGCAGAAAATAGACTTAAACATACCTCCAAAAAATGGATTTCCGCTTCCAAAATCGGAAAGTAGGGAATCAAAAACTTCATAAAAGGTTTGAAAATACATAACAAAGGTTCTGAAAGCCCAAAAACTCAAAAAAAAAGGTTTACTGAAGAAATTTATTTAATCCAAACATAACAACAAATAAATTACAACTTGATAGTTACCCTAAGTGAGGAATGGCTAGAAAAACTAGTCAATGGGGGCCCCTATTTTGATGATTCAAAATGGGGATCTATTGTAGGTAGCAACAGGGGGTTCAACATGTTAGTTTTTCTTAAGATATGATTATATTATATAGGATATTTATCTAAAAGAATAACAAGTACAACAAGATGCATACGATATAAAAGATACACGAGACACAAATATTTTCACAGAGGAAACCATAAAGGATAAAACCCTGGAAACTTATTCAGAATAGTAATATTATCAAAAGAAGTAATAAGAAGTATTCACTGAATATCTATCTCTCCTCCTCTAACTATCTCTTTCTCTTATGCTCACTTGAGAGTGTGTGAGGTGTGTATAAATGAGAGAGGTGTGTATAAATTTTCAAGTCATTGACCTAATATAACATTTAAGCCTACATGTCATCTCACATGGGGTCCACTTCTCCTAGATATACTACTAGTACATATTACATGATGTTACACTAGGGACTATTTCCCCGACTTACAATGGAGGTTGTACCTCAGGGTCTAGACACAATTTAGACATCCTGTAAAGGGGTAACACACATCCCCAATGGGCGTACAACAACATTCAATGATATTATACATCAAAATATCTTCCAAAATTACAAATATATCAACACTCCCTCTTAACTAGGAAGGTATTCTCTCTCTACACAGTCATCAACACATATGGTCAGGTCTTTGTTGCATCATCATCATCATGGTGTCATAGAGTCTTCATCATAGTTGTTTCCATCTATTAGGATTTATTATCTTCCCTTGACCAAACTGTCTATTATATTATTTTAGCCTAACTTAGGAGTTTTATTTAATTAATTGGGTCCACTAGTACCATTGGGTCCACTTGGCCTAATGGGGACACATGTACCAGTTAATAGAGTGTGGGGAACACTACTAGAGGATAACTTCCACTGACTGCACTTGCATGCATCAGTTTAGCCACCTCCTAGACCAATCCCTACATTTTAGGAGCCACTAGGAGTCCCGACACCAACCTCCTTCAGTCAGTTGGAGATGGAACTAATTAAAATTAGTTATTTTCCAGTTACTGTCATTCAATCACAATCATCTCAGTTGGCTCCAGTTAGACATGACTACATGTGGATAAGGTGCTTTTCCTCACCTACCACTTCAGCTAGGATAAGTTAACTTTTTATTACTGATTGTGTGACTTGATTAGACATCTGCAGTTAACCATTTGGAATCTGATATTGATTGAGACACCCTTAGTTAGCTAGTCAGTCAGATACAGTCACATCTAGTTGGTAGATTTGAATTCATTCCAAATTCAAATTTTTACATATGTTACACTATTGTAACACCATATTAATTAATTACAATGATACTATAATTATATGAGCTATACTCATATGTTTCCTATGTGGTTTGATTTGTTCAGTATGTATATTCATTCCTCTTTTACTGCATCAATAATATTGGATTCATTGCTTGATGATCTAAATGGCATAGCATTTTTAACATGGTATTAGAGCCATCTCAAGCAAACTTCATGTTTGTCTACTCTCCATTGAAAACCATAAGAAGTTCGGTTTCCACATAAGACCCACAAAGGGTGCCTTGCTTCCTCTAAATTTATTTAGAGTGGTAGACCCTGATAAAGTGTTCATGTCGAGAGGGAAGGCATGATTCTAAAATAGTTCAAATTTTTTAGTGTTTTGCAGTGAAATTCTACATGTGCTATGTATCTTGTGTGAATATTTGTGTTTTTCTAGCAGGAGAATTATGGATTCTCTACCTTCTACTCCTCAGATCCTAAAACCCTTCAATTATCTTGATTGGAGGGAAGATATACAAGTTTCCTTGCACAACAAGGGACACTTCAGGATAATACTTGGAAGGGAGGTTGAACCCCATCATCCATTTGAGATGAACAAGTTTCTGAACCGCTTAGATGAAGCTTTCGGTTATCTATGCACTCATATATCAATATATCTCCTCTTTCACCTTGAAGGTTTGAGGACTCCCAGAGAATCTTTGGAGAAGCTTGAAGCATTTTTTGGAAAACAAGATGAGCTTTAGGGACACCTCCTAGAGAATGAGCTGGTAGCCTTATATACCAACAACTTCAAAACTATAGAGAAATTATTTACTAAATTCAAGTCTCTTGCACTTCAATGCAGACAGTGCGGAATAGAAAGAAAGGATGAGAAAAATGTGCTCTCCATTCTCATCAAACTCGGTCTTGAGTCTTCTGTATTTGTCTCAATATTTCATTTCAAAAGGGATACCTTTTTTGGTTGGAAAATTCCTTCACTTGATTCATTTTCTCAGTCCTTAATCAAGGAGCAAGAGAAATTGATCCGGATGGGAGTCATCAAGACCTCCAAAGATCAAGCTCTCCTAGTGACAGAATCTACCAAAGAGAAAGCTAAAGGGAAATAAAAGAAGAAGGATCCTAAATCATCTTATTCAAATCCTAAAAAGAATTAGAAAAATTCTGAAGGAGTTGCACGCTCTAAGAAAAAGAAGTTTGAACAGAATATGTGTCCCTATTGTATGAGGGATTTTCACCTTGAAGACTCTTGTATGAAGAAACAAGTAGATCAGTTGATTGCTCTCCTCAAAAAAAATAACATTGCTCTACCACAAGGTTCAAAGAAGTATGATGATGGACATGAAAGGTGCCATGCTTTGAAATATGGCCTACCTTGGTCAACATCCTACTTGATCAATTATGGATAATCCAACCACATGGTTTCCTCCAAGGATTTCTTCTCCCCTCTCAACATCAAAGAAGGTCCCACTATTCACATGGGAGATGATTCTCAAATTCCAGTAGTAGGAAGAGGCACATCAAAATCTAGCATGTTGAGTTCATATATGTCCTCTATGTGCCCTCTCTTGTAGCTAATATGGTGTCTGTATATTAGATGAGTCACACTAGCTCACCAAAGCAAGTGTTGTTTGGACCTGACTCAATAGAGATCACAAATATCTCAACTAGGGAGATGGTAGAGAAAATAATTTTTTATCATGCCTCCAAGGAATATATTTTCTCTCACTTCATGCCATACACAGTTCCAGCATAACCACAGCTTCTATTTGAAGGACATGAAGGTATAAACATTCCTTCACTTCCTAATGTAGATGCAGTTTTATTTACTAACATTTCAGATTCAGATTCAGAATAGGAGGAACACCAGCATGATCCAGATATTGAGCTACACACCAACATGATCTAGATATTGAGCTTACACCTTAGAGAGATCTAGATCCACATCCATCATCCACCACATTTCAGCAGCATAAATGGGCTCAACAACTCATAGAAGCAATTGGAAATGGTGTTGGGGATCCAGGTGACAAGAGAAGAACGAGGTCCCAGTATTAGAAGGAGAGTGTTGCACTATCCCACACGGATCCACTTCTTCTTGAGAGGTGTTTTATGATGTTGGGATCAGATATGCAATCCTTCAAGGAATCTTTCCATGATCCTAGATGGAAGACAACCATGGATAAGGAGTTTGATTTGCTACATGACGATAGAACCTGGAAACTTGTCTCCTTACCTCTAGGAAGGTTGGTCAATGCAAATGGATCTACAAGATGAATATAGCTTCAGATGGAACCACAACCAATTACAAGGCTCGGTTGGTGGCAAAAGGATACTCTTGAGTTCAAGGTTTGGACTACAATGAGACATTCTCTCCAGTAGCTAGAATGGATTCCATCAGGCTTGTCTTGGCTGTTGCAGCTTCCAAAAGATGGGAGGCACATCACATGGATGTGAAAATTTCCTTCCTTCATGGTGATTTGGAGGAAGAGATATACATGAAACAACCTCGGGGATTTATTGATGAACCTTCCTTAGTCTACAGACTAAGGAAATCACTGTATGGACTCAAAAAATACCCAAGGGAATGGTACTCCAAGATGGATTCCTTCCTCATATCTCAGAGATTTGAAAGGTGCAAATGAGATTGTAATGTCTACATGTAAAATAAATAGGGGTTCCTGCTTTTTATTGTATTGTATCTAGATGAATTGCTCATTACTAGAAGCTTTGCTGCTGGATTGAGAAACATCAAGTATGCTCTAAAAAAGTAATTCCTTATGTCTGACCTAGGACTGTTAACACAACTTATTCGTCTCGATGTAAGTCTAAATAATTCAGGAATCATGATCTCACATTCCAGGTATTCATTAGACATTCTTAAGAGATTCCACATGGAGGATTGGAAGGAAGCCCCCTGTCCCTTTCTATCTGGCATCAAGCTTGAAAAAGGTGGTTCCACAACTTTGGTAGATAGCACTCTATATAGACAGCTCATTGGGAGCCTTTTGTATCTCACACGTTCGAGACCAGGCATATCATATGCTATGAGTGTTGCTTCTAGGTACATGCAAGAGCCACATGAGCTGTAATGGAAGGAAGCAAAGAGGATCTTGCACTATGTGCAGATTACTATAGATTCTGGGATCCACTATGTAACTGGAGCACAACTTAATCTCATAGGATTCATAGACTCAGGCTGGGAAGGATATGGAAATGATAGGAAATCCACCTCAGGTTTTGTATTCATGATTGGACTTGGGCCAATTTGTTGGTCTAGCAAGAAGAAAGCAGCACTTGCACTCTCTTCAGTAGAAGCAGAGTATCCTGGATCTGTAAATGCAGCTATTCAGGAAGTTTGGCTACATGGAATATTGATAGAGTTCAGGATTCATACTTCACCTACAATCGATCTTTATTGTAACAACTAGAGTAAAATCAAATTTTTGAGTGATCCTATTTAGAAGACGAGGACAAAGAACATAGAGGTTCACATGCACTATATTCAGGAGCTGGTGCATGAAAAAACCATCACACTGCACTACTGTCCTATAGAGGACCATATTGCATATATTTCACCAAGTCTTTCACAGAAAATAGATTTTCCTTTCTTTGGTCTCTTTTAGGTGTTAAGGCTTAACTCTCAGTTTCCATTCCTGCTTATTTGGAGGGGCAATTTTCCCATGAGGTTTTCCCCTATTACCTCGGTTTATTAAGAAACATTTTATATTTGAGATTGTATATGGGTGACTTATGGCCTTGTTTCCAGAGCCCACAAATGTCCAAGTTAGTATTTAGGAGGGGTGTTAGGATTTATAATTCTCCCTTGAACAAACTATCTATTAGATTATTTTAGCCTAACTTAGGAGTTTTATTTAATTAATTGGGTCCACTGGTACCATTGGGCCCACTTGGCCTAATGGAGACACATGTACCAGTTACTAGAATGTGGGGAACACAACTAGAGGATAAATTCCACTGACTTCAATTTCATGCATAATTTTAGAAGCCTCCTAGACAAATTCCTACATTTTAGGATCCACTGGGAGCCCCAGCACCAACCTCCTTCAGTGAGCTGGAGTTGGAACTAGTTAAGATTAGTTATTTTCAAGTTACTTTCAGTTCGATCATAATCAGCTCAATTAGCACCAGTTAGACATGACTGCATGTGGATAAGGTGATTTTCCTCACCTACCACTTTAGTTAGGTTGAGTTAATTTTTTATTACTATTTATGTGACTTGATTAGACATTTGGAGTTAACCATTTGGGCTCCGATATTGATTGAGACACCCTTAGTTAGCTAGTCATCCAGATATAGTCACATCCAGTTGGTATATCCGAATGCATCCCTAATGAATTTGAATTATTCCTTATGTAACACTATTGTAACACCAGATTAATTAATAACAATGATACTGTAATTATCTGAGTGATACTGATCTATTTTTGGTGTGGTTTGATTTTCTTAGTGTGTATCTTCATTTCTCTTTTACTGCATCAATAATATTGGACTCATTGCTTAATGATGTAAATGGAATATCAGTTATAAAACCATCATCTTCTTATAGTTTGATCATCATACCATATTATCTGTCATCAGAAGTTTCTATAGTGCCAACCCTTTTTCATGTTATATGTAGGCCTAGTCCTCTTCCAGGTCTTCATCGCATCTCGAGCAAGACTTCTTGTAGAATATGTCCATGATCTTTTTCATGTTTCCATGGAAATATCCCATGTCTTCTACCTTCATCTAGTCGTATCTATATCATCTATTTTTTCCTACATAAGACAAAACAACAAACAACCAAAGCATCTACGGTCGACTCACATTCTATTAAAAGAACATCCTAGGTGCACCTCTTGTGCTTCATAACCTTATCAACTCAACATGGTAACTTCATATATCTCATATATATGGTAGGACTAATTACAACCCAACAACCTTCTACACCAGGACCTTTTTACTTTCTTCTAGTCAACCTCAAGGAATTACATCTGAACAACCTATGTCTAGGATATTTTATATTCAAATAACCTTCAAGAAATATTGCATTGGAATAACATGAGTACCACACCATGGATAATTATTTATACTCAGACAACCCACGGGACATATTACATCTGAATAACACGTGTACCACGCCAGGGCCTAGTATTTACGTTCAGATAACCCGTCTCATTTCCCATGTGAGATAATATGCTTTATATCATGACTAATTACATCCAAGAATAACATGTGAGGTTCTCCAGTATGTTACATCCAAGGATAACCTACATGAATTATTACGTCTGAGAAACCTATGAACTTCTCTAGGATGCTACTCTAAGAAAACCCGTCTTTATAGCTATGCTGGAACACATCACTCCCTCTTTCGAGGGATTTTAGTTTGGATCACACCAAGTCTTTCTCTGGAGTACTCAAACTTCACTCTCGCAAGAGGATTGGTTAACAAATCGACTATCTTATCCTTTGTTTCCACATACTGTAGCTTCACTACTCCTCTATACACCATATCCCTGATATAGTGGAACTTGATCTCGATTTGTTTTGACTTGTCATGGAAAGCTAGGTTTTTCGTCAGCTTCACGCAAATATGATCATCGCAAAATATGCAAGTCACATCCAACTAGAGATCAAATAAGTTAGACAGTAGCTTTCATAGCCACACTACCTCGTAACTAGCCAATCAAGAGGAAACATACTCTTCCTTGGCTGTGCTTAATTCCACACATGATTGCTTCCTGTTGAACCAAGAGATCATGCCAGATCCCAAATTGAAGCAACAACTTGAGGTGTTATTCTTGTTAGTGTCTCTACCTGCCCAGTCTGAATCAACATAACAATGTAGGCTGATATTCTGATTGGAATCATATTTGAGCCCATAATCCACTGTACCTTTTAGGTACCTCAGAAAATGCTTTACCACTATGAGGTGAACCTGTCCCAGATCTGTCAGAAATTGGATCAGGGTGTTCACCACAAAGAATATGTCTGGTCTCGTATTTGTTAGATACATCAATGAGCCAATAATCTGACGATACATCATGGAATCAACCTTCTCAGATGAAGAATTACTCAAAATATTCAAGTTATATTCCATAAGTGTGGCCATAGACTTGCAGTCCAACATTGTGAATATATTTAGAATCTCGACTGCATACTTCCCTTTCCCAAGGAAGATTCCATCTCCACTCTACCACACCACCACACCTAAGAAGTAGTGCATCATACCTAGGTCTTTCATCTCAAACTTTGTAGAAAGTCTCCTCCTTGCATCTATAATGAGTTCCGCATCGCCTGTTAGAAACAAGTCATCGACATATAGTAGGAGCATCACTGGTCTTCTATCTTACACCTTGAAGTATAGGTTGAAATATTCCTTACACTTGGTAGATCCCAAGCCCATCAGGAATTTATTGATCCTGTCGTACCATGTCCTTAGTTCTTGTTTCAAACCATACAAGGCCTTCTTCAATTTGCACACATGGGTCTTCCTATCATGTGTCTCAAATCCCAGTGGTTGTTCCATGTACACTTCCTCTTCAACTACACTGTTTAAGAAGGATTTATTGACATCCATCTGGTGTACTTTCCATTTCATAACAGTTTCCAAAGCAAGTATGGTCCTTATGGAAGTTTACCTCACCACGGGTGAAAATGTCTCATCGAAGTCTATTCCTTCTTTCTCTGAGAAGCCTCGTGCTATGAATATTGCCTTGTGTTTCTTGATGCTTCCATCTACACCATGATTGATATTGTAGATCCACTTTCAATTCATGACAAACTTCTTCTCCGACCTCGGAACAACCTCCCAGACATCATTCTTCATGATTGATTGGAATTCCTCGATCATCGCATCCTTCCATTCTCTCTTTTCGGTGGCCTCTTCATAGGTGGAAGGTTCTTTATTAATTATTTCACACAGCGGTGCCACATAGCTATTGTAGGGATTTTCCCTTTTTCTCTCTCTATGTATTCCTTTTGGAGTGCCATAGCTTTCAGCTTCTCGTAAGAGCTCCCATTCCCATGCTAGTTTCCTCTTGTGGGATTCCTTCTCAAGGAATGTCTCTACCAGCTCTTGTGGTTCTGTCATGTCATGATCTTTAGGGTCTTCTAGAATTGCTTCTCCAATTTCCATGTCTTGGACTCTCGTCTCTTCAGGTTCCTCGAATTCCTAGATAGGAGTCCTTCTGGATATGAAGTATGTCAAGTATTGTGAGTAATTAGAATCACCAAGTGAGTAATTCAAACCATAGCATAATCTAAGAGTGTTATTGAAGCTCACAAATCAAATTTGGGTGCAAGAATTAGAAAAAACCATCAAATTACAGATAAATTACACACAATGTGAACGGAAACAAGATAATTTTGGACTGTCTAACCATGAAACTTGTTATTATCAGGTATATAATACATCATAGGAGTTTCATGAGGATTTGGAAGTCAATTGTAAGCATACAAGTCAAAGTTGCCAAAATGACATCAAACCCCTCTAGGTGGGCCAATTTTGTCCCAAATCACCCCAAACTGCCACGAATTGCCGAGTTGACATGGATGATGTGTTTTGGGTCAATTATTACACCTTGGAAAGCATGGATATGGAAATATGGGTGGTTTAGAGTCTCAATGTAGCATTTAATGCACAAAATCAGGCCAAATTTGGGCAAAATCCCACTCTAGCGCTCCAAGTCAACTTAGCTGACCACATCCAATGTTTGGGAGTGCATCAGCAATGATGGAGGTGCACATATGGCTGGTTGACTGATCTATAGTGCCCATGTGGGTGTGAAATCCCCAATTTGTCCTGGCATATGTCCAACTAAGCACCCCTAGTCCACCTCATAGTGTATTAAAGCTTAAAAAGCAATAAAATTGACTAATTAGTGTAACTAAGGTAATAATGATGGATTACTATTCTAACACCCTCCCTTAATCAAATAAATAAGTATAGCTCACAAAATTATAGAGGCCTTAGCAACAATGGCTCAAGTCACCTCAAATACATAATTTAGAAATTACAATTTTATTTGTCCATGTGAACTGAGGAAAAGAAGAAAAACCTCATGGGAAAAAACTTCCCTCAATACTAGACATGGGGTAGGACCTGCAAGAATATAACAGAAAATTACCATCCTTCACTGACCCCAAGCAAATATCTTAGGTAGGTGAATTCCTTCTTAGTGAAAGTCTTGGTAAAAATATCAGCAGTTTGCTTGGTGGATGGGAAATACTGCAGTGAGATCACCCTGTCATGCACTAAGCCCCGAATGTAATGCATGTGTATCTCTATGTGATTTGTACTATTCCTCTGTAATGGATCAGTATATATCTTGTTGGAACTCTTATTGTCCACCCAAATGTTGGTTGGAGAATCAATTGTGACAGCAAACTCCCGAAGAATTCCCTGCAACCAAACACACTGTGTAGCAGCATTGACTGCTTCCCTGTACTCGACCTCTGCTGATGAAAGTGAAATAGTTTGTTGTTTCTTACTTGAACAGAAAATGGGACCTTCAAAAACATGAATAAAAAACTAGAAGCTGACTTCCTGTCAGTTGGATCATCGGCCCAATCTGAATCAGAAAATCCAGCTAGTTGAAGTGAGGAACTAGCTATGTAGTGCACCTCGAAGTTCTTGGTTCCCTGGACATATTGAAGAATTATATTTTCTGCTATACAATGGATCTAATGTGGCTGGTTCATATGTATTTCTACATTACTCACAGCATAAGACAAAACAAGTCTTGTGTGAGTGAGGTAGAGCAAGTTGCCCACTAGTTGCCTGTAGAGTGTAAAATCTATTAATGGAGAATTGCCAAATTCATGGATTTTAATACCAGAAATAAAGGGAGACTTGTCTGCCTTACACTCAGCCATGTTAAAATTATTTAGCAGGTCTGAAGCATACTGTGGCTGACTCAGCATGATGCCCTTACCATTTTTCTCAATTTTCAAGCGCAAAAATTTCCTTAGCAATCCTAGGTCTGTCATGGCAAATTCATTGTGCAAAGATGACTTAATTTGGACAATTAAATTGGTGCAGATACCTGTAATAAGAATATCATCAACATAAAGAACAATTACCTGAAAAATACCATCATTTTTCTACAAATAAACACGAGGATCTGATTTTCATCTAGTGAAGCCAATTGAGAGCAAGAAAGCATCCATTTTTGCATACCAAGCCCTGAGGGTTTTGTTGAGTCCATACAGTGACTTCTTCAACCTACATACCAATGAAGGATCATATTGGAAACCTTTAGGATGCTACATATATATCTCCTCCTGTATCTCACCATGCAATAATGCACTCTTAACATCCATGTGGTGAACTTCGCAACCTTTACTAGCTGCCAGTGCTAGAACTAGTCTTATTGAGTCCATCTTTGCAACCGGTGCAAAAGTATATATGTAATCAACACCATGGACCTGAAAATAGCCTTTAGCAAATAACCTTGTTTTATGTTTCAGATCATAACCCTCAGCAGAAATTTTTTTCCGCAAAATCCATTTGCATTGAACAACCTTCCTCTTGGGAGGAAGGGGAACCAATTCCCATGTATTATTCTCTTCGAGGGACTGAAATTCATCTTCCATTGCTGATTTACATATATGGTAAATAAAATATTTCTGATATGTCTGAGGATAATACCCAACCATCATATAATAGTTCTCATCAATAGCACTATCACTTTCAAAGGAAGCTTTACTATTTTGTGGTCTAGTCTTCCTAGGCTCATGGGGATTGCCTGCCAATTCCCCAGCTGCTTGTACAATTTTTTCAGCCCACTTGGGCCTAGATGGTGATTCATATATATAAATATCATATTCAGAAACATTTTTATCAAAAATATCATAGAATACAGAGCATTCATCATCACTTACATCTTCGAATGGTTGAGGAGAGGAGCATTCCCCTTGTGCAAGTTCGAAATCTGGAATTGGCTCTTCTTCAAATTTCACACTTCTCTCAACAAATGTATTGCAAGTAGAAGTGTCAAAGAGCTTGTACCCTTTGGTTTCCTCACCATATCCAACCATGAGGCACTCATTTTTTTGTGGTTGCAAGGCTTTCCTCTTCTCATAAGGAATTCTAGCCCATGCTTTTGTCCTGAAAATTCTGAAATTTGAGACATTTGGATTTTGACCAAACCATGCCTCGTAAGGGTTCATTCCTTTCAATTATTTATGGAAGGATATTTTTTTATGTGAGCAACACAACTTATGGATTCATCCCATAGCTTGGGATTAAGATCCCTTACCTCTATCATGCAAGTTGACATCTCTTTGAGAGATTTATTCTTCCTCTCAGCCACACCATTTTGCTGTGGTGTGTAGGGAATTGAGTGTTGCATTTGGATGCCACACTCCTCACAAAGTTGTTTTAGGTTATTTTTCACATATTCCTTTCCATTATCATTCCTAAGGACTTTTATATTCTTCCCACTTTTATTTTCTACAAGTGCTTTCCAAATCTTGAGTTGGTCAAACACCTCAGATTTCAATTTCAAAAAGTACACCCAGCAAAAACGAGAGTAGTCATCTATGAATGTAATTAAATACCTAGATCCACCATATGAAGGAGTGGGTAGTGGACCAATCAGATTAAAATGCACCAACCCAAGTGGTTGTGTTTCCCTCCTTTCCTTCCCCTTCTCATAGTTCTGCTCGGGATGCTTCCCAATCACAGATCCAATACATGCTCCAGTTGATGACTGGATTTGTGGAAGTCCTTACACAATTTATTCTATATGCAATGTTTGAAGATACCTGTAATTCATGTGGCCAAACATCTCATGCCATAGTTTGGAAACTTCATTGGCATGTGAGTGAAGTGCTTGATCACTGGAATTGGGAAGGAAGTTTGAAAACTTGTACATCCTCTCATGATGATCAGCATACCCAACTGCAATAACTTGGTCTGTTGAGATTTCAGAAATCTCTACCATGTCAGGAGTGAAGGTCCTTCTCTTTGGCTCTCCTTTATGGGTCATTTGATATACTGACAAAAAAATTTCTGCAATATCTAGTACATGCAGTACTTCACTAAAATAGCCATGCTCTAAATCAATCCTCCAAATCCTCTTAGTTTGGAGTTTTGAATCATCCCCCATTCGAACTATTGGGACAGCATTCAAACTCATGGAGGAGAAGAGCTCTTTCTTGGCTACCATATGCATGGAAGCCCTCGAATCAACGATAAAGGATGAAGAGTTAGAAGTACTTTCCACCAAAGCATGACATTTCTCCTTGCTCTCATTTGAACTGTAGTTTCCATCCTTCTTCCTTGTGTTGTCAGGGACTGGAATGTTGTTCTTCTCCAGCAACTACTCCATGGTGTCAATTGTATTTTTCATGCATGATCTCTCTAGATGCCATCCCTTATGGAAATAGGTGCATTTGGACTTCACTTTTCTCTTCTTGTCCTTCTCCTTCGAAGGATTGGATCTTGGATCACTGGATTTGTGTTTTTCTGGGTTTTTCTTCTTCTCTAACAGCTTTGAATTCTTGGACATGAGCTTGCCCTTTGAGGAATTCAAAACTCCCACTGCTAGAGATTGATCCTTGGTATTGATGGAGCCCATTTGGACCAATTTTTCTTTCTCTTGAGTGAGTTCCTCCATGAAATTTGCCAGTCTGGGCATTTTCCAGTTTCGAAGTGTTAACTTGTTGGAGTGGAATGTACTCATAAAGACTGAGAACTCTGGCCCCAACTTCAAAAGTATAGACAAGATCAACTGATCTTCCTTTTTCTCAATTCCACATTTTTTTAACTGCAACACAAGTGATTTGAACTTGGTGAAGAAATCCTGGATTGTGTCATAGTGCGTTGGGCTCAAGATGATAAGCTCATTCTCAAGCTGGTGACCACGTAGCTCATCAGTTTTTCCAAATAGAGATTCTGTTATTTTCCAAAACTCTTTTGGTGATGTCAAATTGTCAAGGTGGAATAGAATCTCTCTTGAGATGCTCAGGAACAACAATCCATATGCCTCATCCAACTTGTTGAAATACTTGACTTTCTCAACAACAGAGTTTGGTTCCACTTCAGTGCCCATGGTAACTCTAAAAAGACCCTTGGCTCTCAGTTGAATCACCATCTCTACCTTCCAATAAAAAAAATTTAAGGGTGTTAGCATGATGTGGGTGTCCTCCATTTCTTCCTACGCTGATGGTTGTGAAATTTCTAATTGGTCTGCACAGAAGAATTCAGTTTTATATGGAACTCCACTGAAAATGAAGCTTAAATTAGTATGAGATGATCTGCAACTCAAAAATATCCAATAGGATATGATACCATGTGAGGAATTCAAACCACCAAGTGATTAATTTGAACCATTGGAGAATCTAGGAGCGTTAATGAATCTCACAAATCAAATATGGGTGCAAGAATTAGCAAAAACCATCAAATTACAGATAAATTACACACACAATGTGAATAGAAACAAGATAATTTTGGACTGTCTAACCATGAAATTTGTTATTCTCAGGTATATAATACATCATATTTTTGTGAGGATTTGGAAGCCAATTGTGAGCATATAAGTCAAAATTTCCAAAACGGCATCAAACCCCCTAGGTGGGCCAATCATGTCCCAAATCACCCCAAACGGCCACAAATTGTTAAGTTGACATGGTTGATGTGTTTTGGGTGAATTATTACACCTTGGACAGTGTGGGTGTGGAAATTTGGGTAGTTTAGAGTCTCAATGCAACATTTAATGCACAAAATCAGACCAAATTTGGGCAAAATCCCACTCTAGCGCTTCAAGTCAACTTAGATGACCACATCTAATGTATGGGAGCACACCAATAGTGATGGAGGTGTACATGTTTCTGGTTGAATAAGATGGAGTTCCCCTATGGGTGTGAAATCCCCAATTTGTCATTGCATATGTCCAACTAAGCACCCCTAGTCCACCTCATAGTTTATTAAATCTTAAAAAGAAATAAAATTGACTAATTAGTGTAACTAATGCAATAATGATGGATTATTGTTCTAACAAGTCTTCATCAAAGGTTACATCTCTACTGATGTCAATCTTCTTGAATCCTGGGAATTATATTCAAAAGGCCTTTAATGTATCACTGTATCCTACGAATATACCCTTCCTCCCAGAAGGATCGAGCTTGGTTTTGTTCTCCTTTGGGACATGTATGTACACCGAGATACCAAATATTCTCATATGGATGACTTCAGGTTTCACTCATGAGAAATTCTCTTTAGGAGTCTTGTTGTCAAGTACTCGATGAGGAGTACGGTCCTATACATACACAGTTGTTCTTGTTGCCTCCACCCAAAGGTGCATAGGAAGGTCTTGGTCAAGAAACATTGCTTTCACTGCTCCCATTATGGTTTGATTCTTTCATTCTGCAACCCCATTTTACTGAGGATTGTATGGAGTTCTCAATTCCATGTTAATCCTATATTCTCTATAGAGTTCCTTGAAATATTTGAAGTGAACTCACCACAATTATCTGATTGTAGAATCTTAATCTTCCTATCTGTCTAGTTCTCGACCAAGGATTTATATTCATTAAAATTACTGAAAACTTCACTTTTCTCTTTTAATAAATATATCCAATTCTTACATGAGAAATCATCTATAAAGGACACATAGTACACATACCCGCTTAATGATCTAGAAGACATGGGTACACATAAATCCGAGTGTATTATCTCTAATATTCCTTTAGCCTTGCTCTCACTGTTGGAAAATGTCTTCTTTGCATTCTTTCCTTTTGTGCATCCTTTGCAAATGCCATCATGCTTTGACTGGATCTATGGCAATCCTGAAATTTCTTTGCTTGCCATTGGTATTTCTCTGTAGTGCACATTTGCAAGCCTTCTGTGACACAATTCATTTGGTTCAATTGACTCATGAACCAATTCTTGTTTAGGTTGTCCCTTCAACTTTTACAAACCTTTTTCTCCTTCTCCAATCACTGTTGCATCATCTATTGTATTTCCTCTGGGCCACATCAAAACTTTGCCATCGACAAATGAAAACCTAATTCCTTTTGCATCTAATGTAGATATGGAGAGAATATTCTTCTTCAATCTTGGAACATACAACACATCCTTCATCTTTAAGGATTTCCCGAAGTCAAGCTTGGAAGAAGCTTCGCCATTCCCTTTTATGGGGTATTGATAATCATCCCCAAGTTTCACCTTGTGAGGTGAATGATTACTTGTATCTCATCATGTTTTTGGAAGCTCCACTATCCACGATCCAATCATTTCTTTCATGTGTGATAGTGTCAGTAAGTGCTGATATTAGCACATAATCTTCATCTGAATCATTATCCTCTCATTTGAATATTTTATTTATTGGTTCATCATATTTGGCAATATGAGCATGGTGTCTCCTTTTCTGGATGGGACAATCTCTTGTCAAGACTGCAAGAGCTTGATCGTCAATTTCTCCCATATTTTATTCTCTTATCACAAGTCTAGCTTCTTCTTTTTAACATTCTTCTTAAAGTCTGCTGAAAGAGATCAGCTTCCTTCTTACACAAATCATGTAACACCCCGGTTTTGATCATGTTTGCATTGAAAGTGTATATGATGTATATATTGTAATTAATTGTGGTGTGGAGCTAAAGGAAAAATCCCCACCAGCGATTTAATGTTTTATGTTCCGGAGTTTGAAATCATTTCCGATGGTATATCGTGCTATCCAACACATTATAATTTTTGGTGTCATGTAAATATGCAATTTAATTAAAAACCCACAACTAGCTATGTCTATGCAAAAAATAATGAGATGGGGGCAAGATTTTTCTAAGGATAAGGAGGGGGAATTATTTAACCTTTGGGGCCAATGGGGAAAATCCAAATTTCAAAGGGAGAAACCATCAAACCCTCAACTACCCATTTTTTCTTTTGTGCCCAATCATTTAATTCTTCCAAAATATGGTTGAGTTAGTTAATGCATGGGAATGGGGAAGAGTATGGCAGTCAGAAATTCGAATTGAAGAAGTCATCAGATTTTGGAAAACATTTTTCTGAGTTGTGGGGCAAGTAAATTCTTGGGAATGTGGAAATTGAACCCAAGGGATAGAACAATTACACTCACAAAATTGCTAATCAAACATGCAAAATTAACATCAAAGGAGACTGAAATTGGAGCATAACACTAATCTATATTGAATAAGTGTACAATAACCAACCTTGTGAAGTAATAGGCTGCTGAAATATATAATTACATGAGCAATTAAAATGCATAAGGATTCCATTCGAAAAGGTCAAAAAGTAGGCTTACTAAATCTAGTCAAATCCCCCATAGGTGCATAAAGCAGTTTCCAAATCCACCAAGATGCTCACGAATTGGTTAAGTCAAGTAGGAAAGATAATGAGGGATGGAAACACAAATCATACAATATTTTATTAGGAGAAAATGAGGGAGGATGATATGGGTAAAAAACAAGTCAACTACACCTAGTCTGGCTTTTCCTTTTGCCTTAATTCTTAATAAAACAGGCAGCTTTTCAGAAAAAGCAAATATACACTTTGAAGGATATGGAATAAATCATACATGCTAAAATGGGTTTCTAAGAAGTTTCCCAAGTGCTCCATTACTCATTTTTGGCATGTGTTGACTTCTAGGACATGTAGAAGGCAACTAGCATAGAGTGGAATCTAGGAGACTAGGTAATAAGACAAAAATGATTTAATTAATGTCTAAGGTAGGTAACTATGGGTTGATTATTCTAAAACCCCCCCTTAAGCCTAAATTTATGAGTAAATATTAGAAAAATATAGGGCCTAGCAACAAGGCTTAGTCACCCTTTACATACTGCTTGTCCATACAACCAAGGAAAGAGGCAAAAACCCAGTGGGAAAAGTCTCCCTTAAACATGGACAAGAAAAAAAAAATTGGAAATCTTTTCATCAATCATGCTTCACAGTATGATCACCAATCCCCAGCAATGATTTGAGATTGTTTAATGTCTTCTCACAAAAACCTTTGGTGAAGATGTCTGCTACTTGTTCTGAAGATGCACAGAAGAGTAGAGGAATGGTACCATCTTGCACAAGCTGTTTGATGTAGTGCATGTGGATCTCAATGTGTTTGGTTCGCTGTCTTTGAAATAGATCATTGTATATTCGAATGGTGCTCTGATTATCACAGTATATAATAGTTGAAAACTCTGATTCGAAGCCACATTCTCCAAGTATTCCGTGCAACCACAAACATTGAGTTGCTGCATTTACAACTCCTCTATACTCTGCTTCTATAAATGAGAGAGATATGGCAATCTGCTTCTTGCTTGACTAGCTTATTGGTCCTTTTGCAAGCATGAACATATATCCTGATGTTGAATTTCAATCTGTGTTTTCACCTGCCCAATCACTGTCAGTAAACCCAATCAAATCAAGATCAGATTTTGCTTTGTAGAAGATCCCATGAGTTATTGTTCCTTGAACAAAGTTTAGGATCCTTTTGGCTTCCCTACAGTGGATCTCATGGGGCTGATCCATGTATATTGAAGCCACACTAACTGCATAAGATAGATCAGGTCGAGTGTGTGTAAGATAAATCAACTACCTATACAGTGTATTATTTACCATAGGAGAAGAACCTGCTTCTTCAAGCTTAACTCCTGAAAGGAAGGGAGTCTTTTTTGGCTTGCAATATTTCATGTTGAACTTGTTCAGAAAATATAAGGCATACTTGGACTGATGTACTTTGATTCCATGTTGGGATTGAGCAATTTCAAGACCCAAAAATTGGCTCAACAATCCCAAATCTGTCATAGAAAATGCATGGTTCATTGCATCCTTCAAGGAGGAAATCTCTTTATTTGAACTTCTTGTAATCAGAAGGTCATCCAAATACAAGAAAATAATCATCAAAGAACCATGAATCAGCTTCAAATAAACATTAGGATCAGACTTTCATCGAACAAAACTCAATGACAGCAGAAAGCCATCAATCTTGGCATACCAAGCCCTAGGGGCTTGCTTAAGCCCATACAATGACTTCTTTAACTTGCACACTAAAGATTTATTAGAAGAAAACCATTTAGGTTGAGGCATGTAAATATCTTCAGTGAGATATCCATTTAGGAAAGCACACTTGACATCCATGTGATGTACCTCCCATTGCTTCGAAGCTGGAATGGCTAAAGCTAGCCTTATTGAGTCCATCTTTGCCACTGGTGCAAAGGTTTCACTGTAGTCAATACCATGTAATTGTGAGTAGCCCTTGGCTACCAATATTTCCTTATATTTCAAAGGTGAACCATCAGCAACAAAATTAGTATTGAAAGCCCACTTACATTGAACTAGCTTCCTCCCTGGGGGAAGATCAACCAGTTCCCAAGTGTTGTTCTTCTGGAGCGAGCTGAATTCTTATTTCATGTCTATTTGCCATATTGTATCATGTGATGCATATTCATATGTTTTTGGATCTGATTCAACCATCAGATATCACTTCTGAGCAAATAAAGGATCTTTCATACAAAGGGCACTCTCAAACTAAGATCTAGTCCTCCTAGTGTCACTAGGATTTCCAGCTAGTTCCCCGGCTGCATGAATGGTATTTGCTACCCATTTTGGTCTTGTAGGACTGTCAGGATCTGCAATCAAATAATTATTATCAGACATATCAGAATCATCAAACTCCTTAGTCTCTCCACTTACAATCAATGGATCTGGTGGTGAAGAAGACTCTCCAACTTCAACTACTACTAAATTCTCTTCTTGGAACTGAACACTTCTTTCAATGAAAGCTTTTTTAGTGATCAAGTTAATCAGCTTTTACCCTTTTGAATATTCAGAATACCCAACAAATAGGCACTCTTGGCTTTGGGGTTGCAAATCCTTTCTCTTTTCAGTTGGAATTCTAGCCCAAGCCTTTGAGCCAAAAATCCTAAAATGGGTCACATCTGGCTTGTTCCCACTCCAAGCTTCAAAAGGAGTCATACCATCAAGATTCTTATGAGTTACCCTATTCTATATGTAGGATGCACATTTTATAGCCTCGACCCAAAACTTTGGTGGCAAAGTCTTAGCCTCCATCATGCAGGTATCCATCTCTATCAGTGAGCTGTTCTTTCTCTCAACAACACCATTTTGTTGTGGTGTGTAAGGGATCGAATGTTGCATCTAAATACTTGCATATTTACAATACTAAATGAACTCATACTTGACATACTCACCACCATTGTCAGATCTGAGGATCTTGAGTTTCCTCCCAGACTGGTTTTCAACCAAGACTTTAAAGACTTTGAAGAGGTCAAAAACATCAGACTTATTCTTTAGGAAGTAAACCCAACAATACCTGGAAAAGTCATCTATGAAGGTCAGTGAATATTTGGCTTTACTCATGGACATATGACGAATGGACCAACAATGTCACTGTGGATCAAATCAAGAGGTGCATAGGTTCTCTCATGACTAGCTCTTTCAAATTTGTGCTTTGGGTGTTTTCCTAGGATACAACCTTGATAGACTCCTTTGGAAAAATTGATCTTTGGTAACCCTCTGACCATATGTTTTTCACTCAAATCAGAAAGATACTTATAGTTAAGATGGCTAAATATTTCATGTCAAATATTGCTTTCCTCATTAGTATGAATCAGAAGAGAAGAGGGGTTTGAGTAGGGTATAAAATGGGGAAACATGTATACCTTCGAAGTGTGATCAACAACACCTTTTTCTATGAATTTACCATTCAAAATCTCAGTGATTTCAACATCATCAAGGGAGAAGATGACCTTATTTGGAGACCCAGCGTGAGTCATATGATAGACTGACAAGAGATTAGAGGCAATTCCTAAAACATACAACACATTATTGAAACTTACCATGGTCAAGATCAATCCTTCCTATCCCCAAACTGTCAGTGAGAGAGTCATCTCCCAAAACTATTGGTGGACCTTTCGACATGTCAAGAGAGGAGAATGCCTCTTTTGTCGAAACCATATGTCTAGAAGCTCCATATTTTATGATGAAGCTAGGTGAGCTTGATGTGCCAGCAACCAAGGCATGTACTTTCTCTCTGTCCTCTAAATTTGATCCTCCTTCCCTCTTCTTTGAGCAATCAAGAAGGGAGATGTTATTCTTCTCCAGGAGTTGGGTCAACATGTCAATTTGCTTCTTCATACAATAGCTCCTAGGATGATATCCCTTACTGTAGTATGCGCACTTACTCATTTCTCCTTTGTTCTTCTTCTTCTGGAAGTTCTTCTTGGAACCTTGGGGCTCCTCTTGAGACTTGTTCTTGTCTCTCTTTTACTTAAGTGGATTTTTATCTTTTTTCTTGTTTTTTGAATCTATAGCAACCAAAGCTTGGTGTTTGGAAGGTTTGATGGTGCCCATCATCACCAACTTATCTTGTTCCCGTGTGAGGGATTCCATGAACTCTGCAAGCTTAGGAATCTTCTAGGCTCGAGCTGTCAACTTGGTGGCATGGAAGGTAAAAAAAAATACTGAATATTCAGGGATAAGCTTCAAGAGTATGGCCAAAAATAGTTTCTCTTCCCTGTTTTCGATCCCACACTGTTTTAGCTGCAAAACAAGGGCTTTAAACTAGGAAAAATAGAGTTGCAAGGATTCGAAGCTACTGGGACTCAAGGAGATCAGCTCATTCTTGATTTGATGTCCTCTCATCTCATCTGTCTTACCAAAAATCTATACAATATTCTCCCACACTTCATTAGGTAATGTCAATCCATCAAGATGGAAAAGGAGGTCTCTTGAAATGCTTAGACACAAAAGACCATAGGCCTCATCCCTCTTGTTGTGTCATTTGATTTTCTCTGCAGCTACATTGGGCTCTGCCTCAGTTTCCATAGTCACCCTATAGAGATATTTCACCCTCAACAATATCTCCATCTCAGCTTTCCACTCAAAGAAATTGAATGGAGTCAAGATGATCTTCTGAGATTGGTCCATAGCTCAGAAACTGTGCCCTTCAGTCAGTAGAATATGCTCCCAGTCAAGATGTCGAACATGAAATAGAAATATGGAAGGAGACAAATTGATCTACAAAGGCTCAGTTACCATGTGGAAATTGAACCCAAGGGATAGAACAATTACGCTCACAAAATTGATAATCAAACATGCAAAATTAACATCAAAGGAGACTGAAATTGGAGCATAAAACTAATCTGTATTGAATAAGTTTACAATATCCAAACTTGTGAAGTAATAGGATTCTGCAACATATAATTACATGAGAGATTTGAATTCATAAGGATGCCATTCGAAAAGGTCAAAAAGTAGGCTTACTAAATCTAGTCAAATCCCCCATAGGTGCATAAAGCAGTTTCCAAATCCACCAAGATGCTCACAAATTGGTTAAGTCAAGTAGGAAAGCTAATGAGGGATGGAAAGACAAATCAAACATGCTTTTATTAGAAGAAAAATAGGGAGGATGATGTGGTAAAAAAACAAGTCAACTACACCTAGTCTAGCTTTTCCTTTTTCCTTAATTCTCAATAAAACAGGAATATTTTTAGAAAAAGAAGGTATGTGCTTTGGAGGATATGGAATAAAGTAGACATGATAAAATGGGTTTCCAAGAATTTTCCCAAGTGCTCCATGACTCATTTTTGGCATGTGTTGACTTCTAGGACATGTAGAAGGAAACTAGCATAGAGTGGAATCTAGGAGACTAGGTAATAAGACAAAAATGATTTAATTAATGTCTAAGGTAGGTAACTATGGGTTGATTATTCTAACAGGGAATGCATGCCCAATCCATTACTCACCCATTACTTCCATTTTCATCACCCATTCTCGTTCACATTGGTTTCCTTCATGCAGCTGAAGTTTCCTATGTGTTATCGTTCATGCTTTTGCTCATTTTCCCATTTTTGCATGTCTAGAAATTCTTGTTGGCATTGTTCAGTATGCAGGAAAGGAGATTTATGTTTTTACTTCATTTTCATGGATTCTTCCATGGATAGGAACTGTTTTTACCTTGCTGAGTGGCCAAGAAGCTAGAAATCCATTTTTTGGTTTCATAACAGTTGTTTTGGGCTCCTGTATTGCCATAGATGTCTTCAGAAATCAGAAACATGAATTGGATTTTTGCAGAGGTTGGTTTTGGCCCTAGGAAGTCATTAAATGATTGTTGAGATCATATTTCTCCCGTTGGTGTTTTTTTTTCGTCTGTAAATCCATTTTTTTTGGGTTTCATGTCTGTAATTATTGCGTATCGATTTCGTTCTTGGCCACGTTAGGGCCAAAACGTCCCTGGGATTTGGGTTGTTGTTATTGGGTTGTTTTCACCTACTGTGGAAATTGATTTTATGGCTGAATTGTATTCCCGAACCGAGAAGTTGTGTATATTGTTGTGTATGCAATTGGTCTTGGGACTGGGTAAGAGTGGAAATGAGTCTGCTTGACAAACCTAGTGTTGTGTAGGAGCCTCATAGACAGAGCTAAAGGAATGACTCTCTTCTCTACACCCCATTAATAACACTGGAAGGGAAGTCATGGCCTGAAGGACTATGCAGCAAAGAAGGGAATGATTCCTTGTGTTCGGTGTGTGTGGATGTCTTAGGAGTCAAGCTAGTTCTAGTGTAGGAATCTGTATCTCTTCAGTGAGCCCACTAGCTTAGCAAATGGTGCTTCCATCTCTTGATAACTTGATGAAACCAACTCATTGGTTGGGATGAATTTTGTGGTATCCTTGGCTATGTGTGAGACTATTTAGTTTCCTTTTCCTTGGAGAATCATGCCCAGCTCGGGGGTGGCGGTGTTGCTGAGAGATTAAGGAGCACACTGGCCTATGGTTGGGTCAAACGTTGCAGCAACATAGCTGGTTGTAGGAAGCTTCATTCGAAGATAAGTATTCTTCTGAATTACCCATGCAACTGTATTGTTTATATGAATTATGATGAGCATGTTAAAATGTTTTGAATTCTTGAATTAAATGTAATTTGCTTCTACTTCATGATAATTCTTTATGCATCTATGTATCTTGAGTTCAATGCATTTTATTTTACATTTATTGGTCTAGTTTCCTAGGTAGATAGTGTTATGGTAGCGTCCTCTTCGTCGGTCGGAGGGTCAGGGACATTACAAATCCCTTGAATGAATCAGTCCCATGATATAGGGAGACCATTCAGGGTATTCATTACAATTTGTCCTTCTTCGACATTTTCTTCAACTTCTTCTAGTTGTTCTTTGATTTGAGCAACCCTTGTGAAGTAGGATTGTATAGTCTCGGAGTTCTGTATCTTCACATTCTTTAGTTGGTTCCTCAATGTCATCTTCCAATTGATGTTCTTTCCTTCGAACATATTTTTCAAGGAATCATATACTTCCTTTGGTGTCTTGAATCCATACACATGGGGAATGAGGTGATCCTTGATAGAATTTGCAATGATTCTCTTAGCCTCAGCCATGTTTCTCTTATGAGCAGTCTTTTCCTCATCTCCCTCAGGTTCTGGAACATCTCCAGAGATAAACTGATCCAAGTCATTTTCTTCAAGGATCAGGGAGATCTTGTACTTCCATGCTTGGTATTTATCATCCCGTCCAAGCTTGTCCTCAAGCTGAGTATGGTGAGTCATCTTTTCAAAATGAGAACCTCAATAGTAAAGATTTGGATCTTACCAATTTGATGTGTCTAACCAAGTTCCGGAGCAAGCTAACCTAGGTTTTGTTAGAGAAACCCTAATTTCCCAAACATGGATTTTGGGAATTCTATTTGGATAGAAATATGTGCCTCCTTGAGGCGAGTTTATCATCTAGGTCACTTTCTCAAAACTGAGGTGGGAAGCCTTCGATACTTGATTCCCTAGTTCCTCCCGATAGCAGTTGTAGCTAAAAATTAAAACTTCTCCGATTGAGAAAGTCCTACCACCAAAAGATGCACCTTGTTGAGGCGCATTAGCCTAGCACTCTTTCTTTGATGATCTGTAGAGAGAACTCCTTCAACTAGGAAGCCCTAGTTCCTGCAGCTACACAGTTCCTTCTTTTAGTGAGAATATATAATACGATGTTAGTTTTTCTTAAGATGTGATTATATTATCTAGGATCTTTATCTAAAAGAATAACAAGTACACCAATATGCATAAGATATAAAAGATACATGAGACACAAATATTTTCACTGGGGAAGCCATAAAGGAGAAAACCCCACAAACTTCTTCAGAATAGTAAGATGATCAAAAGCAGTAATAAGAGGTATTCAACAGCTATCTATCTCTCTTCCTCTTACTATCTCTTTCTCTCATACACACTTAATAGTGTGTGAGGCGTGTATAAATGAGGGAGAGTTCCTTTCTATTTATACCCTTTCAAGTCACGGACCAAATATAACATTCAAGCGCACATGTCATTTCACATGGGGCCCACTACTCCTAGAGAGACTACAAGTACATATTACAAGATGTTACATTGGGGACTATTGCCCCGACTTACAACGGACATTGTAACTCAAGGTCTAGACACAATTTAGACATCCCATAAATGGGTAGAACACATCCCGAATGTGGGTACAACAACATACAATAATAATATACTTCAAAATATCTTCTGAAGTTACAAATACATCAACACAAAACCTCCCTGTAAGTTTATATGAGGGAGGTTTGTAACCGCCCCTAAAGGTTTCTAAAAATTTTAAGGGGTGGTTTCAAACTGCCTCCATAGGTACATACGAGGGGGGTTCATAACCACCCCAAATTGTTTGTAATAAAGAATTTTATCGAGGGTTTGAACCACCCCCAAAAGTCACTTTTAGAGTCGGTTTTGATCACTGCTAATAGGTAACTCTATGCTATAAGATGACTCTAGATTGCGACATCAATTGCATACTACTTGTTTTCCATAGAAAGTCCCATATAAATGCTAGCTCAACTCTAGATTTAATCCCATCTCCTAGAGGATTTCTTCTAGCTCAACTCTAGATTTGGCGCCATCGTTTATAGGGTTTCATGGTTGAGGTCTACGTCGATGTGTTTTTTTTCAATGAAACTACTAACATGGTCAAATAACCAACACTCTATCACTTTTGAAATATTACACATGATTTCAACGACCAAACATATATAACTTTTGAATTTTGGTGGGTTGTCGGTCAAAATATATCTGTTACCAAAAATATAACGACTAGCAGGTTGCATTCCATAATTTGGGGGTCATCGATCAAAAGTACATCTATTACCAAAAATATAAATATAATGACGATTAGGTTGCATTCCATAAATCATATTAATATTCTCTAAATCATCAAGCCATTACTTCGTCAAGAATTTTTTGATTTGAGGAATAGTGCATTCTGTTTTTTTCTTTTCTTGTGTGTTTCAGAAAAACAGACATCTGAAGCTGTTGTAAGATATCAATTGAAGGGCTATACATCTCACCGCTCCACCCACATCAGGTGGCCTCAGCTAAAAGGAGAACAACTAGTAGTCGAGCTCCACCTCGACCAGCTCCACGGAGGAACTCTATCTGTCTCTCCTCCAAAGATCATACAGCCCCGACTAACCGGAAAGCAACCAGTAGTCCACCTCCACTTCTTGGGAGAAGCTCTTCCCATCTCTCCTCCAAAAATCAGATGGCCTCGACTAACAAGAAATCAACTAGTAGTTCATCTATACCTCTAGGGACAAGATTTGCCCATGGCTCCAAAAAAACAGATGCAAACGAAAAAAATGAAGCAGGAGGTGGCCACACGGACCGGGACGAGAGTTAAATTGTCTAATGAATGTAAAAAAAGGCTAGAAGAGCTGACTAGATCTTTGGATTTCAGAACTTTAGGATCTGCCATCGACTATCTATTACCCACGCTTTAGGGAGCAAAAGCAATCCAAGAAATCACCAAATATAAGGGCTACAACAATGGCTGGCAAACCATCGATTGGCTACTTGATATGGCGTGAACTAAATAGTCCCCGGGCTTCCAAAATGAATGCAGACAGCTCGATTGGATATTACCGCCTAAAATACAACATTTGCAAGAGGTGACCAGAGATTTGGGCTTCGAAAGAGGTGCAAAAACCCTTGATTGGTTATTGAATCTTGCATCCAAGGATTTTTTAATGCTCACCCAATCTCTTAGCATCCAAGAAAGTGCAAACACTATTCGATCTTTATTGTATCAGCTAAATCCAGTCATTGTCTCAAGTTTTTGAGGAGACTCTGCTTCTACCAGTACATCTTCATCACTCAAAAACCATGCATCTACTTCTGCCAGTACATATTCATTACTGCCAAACCCTCCATTTTCCACTCCGTAGTTTTCCCAGAATCCACAAGGGGATTTATATTCTTGGAATTTACTGAAGGTTTCACTTTTGGTATTCATGAAATAAATCCATGTCTCATGGGAGATATCATCAATGAATAAAACATAGTAAATATTTCCACTGAGGGATGGGGAAGATATGGGTTGACATACATATGAGTGCACTAAGTCTAAGATACATTTAGATCTAGTATGGATGTTAGGAAAAAAAATTTTAACATTCTTTCCTAAATATCGACCTCAACCAACAATATGATGTACATAATCAAAGCTAGGCATACCTTTCACCATTCGGTGCAAACTAAGTAGTTGTATGAAGTGGAGGTGTCCAAGTATCCAATGCCACATATTGCATGGGATGATAGTATGATGTGTCATGGCTGTAATATACTTTCCTAGGACCTTGTAAAGTCCTCCTTCTCAAACTATAATAACAGTAGAAGTATCAATGTTTTGTTTCTTCAGCCACAAGTATGCTTGATTCTCCATGAAGATTAATTAGAAGCCTTTATATTCAAGGAAAAAAACATAGAGTAGGTTCTTATTCAATCCAAGGGCATAAAGAATTTCCTGCACATGTAGTGTGTATCCTGAGCTTAGATGGAAGGATGTGGATCCAAATCCTTGGATTGAGTATGTGGACTTTTCTCCCAATTCATCCATGCATACAAATTGTTTCTCTTTTAGGCCAGAGATTATTCCCTTGTATCATATCATGTGCTTTGAAGCACCACTATCAGTCAACAATTTATCTTCTCCTTTGATGAGATATCCAGACAATGTAGAGACAAGGTAATACTCCCTTGTTGTCTCTTTCTCTTCAGGTGCATATTCTTTCGAAGTTTCTTCTACAGTGGTTGAAGCATGCATCTTCCTTCTTTTATTTTCCTCACAGGACAATACCGTACAAACTGTATGGGATTTTGAAAATAAAAATAAGTTTTGATTTATCAAAACCTTATTGAACTATTTCTTCTTTGCATGAAAGGAATTCTTGGGAGTGAATGGTTTCGTCCATTTCTTGGTTCTTGCTGTGAGGAAAGTATTATCATCCTTATTGTTCAAAACTTTGTTTTGAATGCACCCTTATTATTGGATGCAATTAGTCCAAATTATTTTTAAGTTGGTATACTCTTATCTTCCATTTACCACATAAATAAAGGTCTCCCATGAGGTGGATAGTCCGTCGATGGTGGGTTGAAGAAGGTAATCCTCATTCGTATCCACACTGATGCTTTCAAGTTGATCCTTTACCTATGAAATATTTCTGAAGAAGGAGGCTATGGACTTATCTCTTTCCATATACATTTTGCACAAATTGTTCTTCAAATCCCTCTTTTGAGAAGGGGCCTTCTAATAAATATTCATGAGTGTGTTAAGACAGTCCTTTTTCGTATTCAATGTTGTGATCACTGACTTGAGGTTGTCCTGCATAAATTCATATATGATCATCTTTACCATTTCCTGATTCTTCTTGTAATTCTTCCTGTGCTTTTAGTAGGATCTTTGATCACGATGGCCACAAAGGAATCAAGATCATGCTCTTCGAAAATGTTGATCACTCTCTCCTTCCATTTTTTGAAGTTTGATGTGACTTCAAGTCGGTCTTCCAGACAGATGGAGATTGATGCCATTGCTTCAAATTATTTCTCAATGATTCAATATTCTATGTAAGTTTAGAATGTTTGCGCAAAACTAAGCTCTTGCACCCCCTTTCTCTGATACTATGTCAATGTTTGAGCAAAAATTTAAGATACTTGAACTTTAAAACTTTTGATAAAAAAATCCAGTGCATGTAGATCTCATAAAAAATTAAAATAGAAAAATTATTCAATCCATAAGACACATGATGTACCCTCGGAAAACCCTCCAAAATACAGAGGATGAAAAACCCATTGTCTGTATAATGTGGGGTCCACTGGATTTGATCCAGTCTCATTCTCATGGAGTTTCCTAAAATTGTAGTCCATTGGAGTATTTATGGATTTATAATCCACCATGCCAAATCTACGCAATATTTCCACAGTGTCCTTCCCTTGAGATAGATATATCTCATCATTCCTTTGCCAAATCTCAATGCCTAGAAAGTACTACATAAGATCTAAGTATTTCATCTCAAACTATGAGGTAAGGTCCCTCTAACACTCAGCAACAAGTAATTTCTCTCCAGTAAGGAAAATATCATCCCCATATAGGACTAGTACCAGAGGTTGGTTTTCCAAGCTTAACATGGAATTTATAGCCTCACAAACAATTATGTTCTTTCTCTCTACAACCCCATTCTATTGTGGGTTGTAAGGAGATGTTAATTGTCTACATATCCCTGCATCACTGCAAAAATCATTAAAATATTTTGATTTGAATTTTGCACCATTATTATATCTTAGGGAATAGGTATTCCTACTTGTACCATTCTCAACTAAGGATTTATATTCTTGTAATTTACTGAAGGTTTCACTTTTGGCTTTCATGAATTAAATCTAGGCCTTACAGGAGATATCATCAATGAATAAAACATAGTAAATATGTCCACCGAGGGATGGGGAAAACATGGGTCCACATACATATGAGTGCACTAAATCTAATATACATTTAGATCTAGTATGGATTCTAGGAAAATTATTTTTAACATTCTTTCCTAAATCACAACCTCGACAAACAGTTTCATGTACACAATCAAAACTAGGCATACCTTTAACCATTCAGTGCAAACTAAGTAGTTCTCCGAAGTGGAGGTGTCCAAGTCTCCTATTCCAGAGCTCACATGTGATGATATTATGATGTGTCATGGTTGTAATATACTTTCCTAGGACCTTGTAAAGTCCTCCTTATCAAAATCCAAAAACAATAGCAGTATCAATGTTTTGGTTCTTCGACCACAAGTATGCTTAATTCTCCATGAAGATGACTCAGAATCCTTTATCTTCAAGGACATAAACATAGAGTAGGTTCTTATTCAATCGAGGGAGATAAATAATTTTCTCAACATGTAGTGTGTCTCCTGAACTCAACTAGAAGTATGTGGATCCAACTCCTTGGATTGAGTATGTGGAATTTTCTCCCAATTCTACCATGCATGCAAATTGTCTCTCTTTTAGGTCAGAGATTGTGCCATTGTATCCTCACATATGCTTTGAAGCACCACTATCAATGAACAATGTATCTTCTCCTGTGATGAGATATCTAGAAAATGTAGAGATGAGCTAATACTCCCTCCTTGTCTCTTCCTCTTTGGGTGCATCTTATTTGGAATTTTCTTCTATGGTGGTGGTGGTGGAAGCATGGAATATTCCTTCTTTTCTTTTCCTCACATGGAAATACCGTACAAAGTGTGTGGGGATTTGACAATAAAAAAAGTTTTGATTTATTGAAACCTTTATTGATCTATTTATTCTTTCCAAGAAAGAACTTCTTGGGAGTGAATGGTTTACTCCCTTTCTTGGTTCTTTCCATGAGGGAAATATTATCCTCCTTAGTGTTCAGAAATTTGTTCTGAACGCACCCTTATTATTGAATGCAATCATTCCAAAGTATTTCAAAGTTGGGATGCTTTTGTCTTCCATTTACCTTATAAATAAAGGTCTCTCATGAGGTGGATTGTTCGTCGATGGCGGTTTGAATGAGTTCATCGTCATCTGTCTCCACACCAATGCTTGCAAGTTGATCCTTTACTTGTGAAATATTTGTGAAGAAGGATGATACGGTCTCATCTCTTTCCATATTCATGTTGCACAAATTGTTCTTCAAATCCCTGTTTTGAGAAGGGGCCTTTTTCTCATAAAGATTCGTGAGGGTGTTATGACACTCCTTTGTCGTCTTCAATGGTGTGATCAACGACATGAGGTTTTCCTTCATGGATTCATATATGATCATATTTTCCTTTGCTTGATTCTTCTTGTAATTGGATCTTCCTGCATTTGTATTAGGCTATTCAATCAAGGTGGTCACAAAGGAATCAATATCATGCTCTTCGAGAATGTTTATCACTCTCTCATTCCATGTGTTGAAGTTTTATGTGCCTTCCATTCAGTCTTCTAGAAGGATGGATATTGATTCAATTGCTTCAAATTATTTGTCAATGCTTAAAGATTCTATGTAATTTTAGAATGTTTGTAAAAAACTAAGCTGTTGCACCCCCTTGCTTTGATACTATGTCAATGTTTGAGAAAAAATTGAAGATACTTGAACTTTAAAGATTTTGATAAACAACTTCAGTGCATGTATATCTCATAAACAATTCAAACACATAAATAATTGAATCCACAAGACACATGGTGGTGGTGGTGGAAGCATGGAATATTCTTTCTTTTCTTTTCCTCACATGGAAATACCGTACAAAGTGTGTGGGGCTTTGACAATAAAAACAAGTTTTGATTTATTGAAACCTTTATTGATCTATTTATTCTTTCCAAGAAAGAACTTCTTGGGAGTGAATGGTTTCCTCCCTTTCTTGGTTCTTTCCATGAGGGAAATATTATCCTCCTTAGTGTTCACAACTTTGTTCTGAATGCACCCTTATTATTGAATGCAATCATTCCAAAGTATTTCAAAGTTGGGATGCTTTTGTCTTCCATTTACCTTATAAATAAAGGTCTCTCATGAGGTGGATTGTTCGTCGATGGCGATTTGAATGAGTTCATCGTCATCTGTCTCCACACCAATGCTTGCCAGTTGATCCTTTACTTGTGAAATATTTGTGAAGAAGGATGATACGGTCTCATCTCTTTCCATATTCATGTTGCACAAATTGTTCTTCAAATCCCTGTTTTGAGAAGGGGCCTTTTTCTCATAAAGATTTGTGAGGGTGTTATGACACTCCTTTGTTGTCTTCAATGGTGTGATCACCGACATGAGGTTGCCCTTCATGGATTCATATATGATCATATTTTCCTTTTCTTGATTCTTCTTGTAATTGGATCTTCATGCATTTGTAGTAGGCTATTCGATAAAGGTGGTCACAAAGGAATCAATATCATGCTCTTCGAGAATGTTGATCACTCTCTCATTCCATGTGTTGAAGTTTTATGTGCCTTCCAGTCGGTCTTCTGGAAGGATGGATATTGATTCCATTGCTTCAAATTATTTTTCAATGCTTAAAGATTCTATGTAAGTTTAGAATGTTTGTACAAAACTAAGCTGTTGCACCCCCTTGCTTTGATACTATGTCAATGTTTGAGAAAAAATTGAAGATACTTGAACTTTAAAGATTTTGATAAACAACTTCAGTGCATGTATATCTCATAAACAATTCAAACACATAAATAATTGAATCCACAAGACACATGGTGGTGGTGGTGGAAGCATGGAATATTCTTTCTTTTCTTTTCCTCACATGGAAATACCGTACAAAGTGTGTGGGGCTTTGACAATAAAAACAAGTTTTGATTTATTGAAACCTTTATTGATCTATTTATTCTTTCCAAGAAAGAACTTCTTGGGAGTGAATGGTTTCCTCCCTTTCTTGGTTCTTTCCATGAGGGAAATATTATCCTCCTTAGTGTTCACAACTTTGTTCTGAACGCACCCTTATTATTGAATGCAATCATTCCAAAGTATTTCAAAGTTGGGATGCTTTTGTCTTCCATTTACATTATAAATAAAGGTCTCTCATGAGGTGGATTGTTCGTCGATGGCAGTTTGAATGAGTTCATCATCATCTGTCTCCACACCAATGCTTGCAAGTTGATCCTTTACTTGTGAAATATTTGTGAAGAAGGATGATACGGTCTCATCTCTTTCCATATTCATGTTGCACAAATTGTTCTTCAAATCCCTGTTTTGAGAAGGGGCCTTTTTCTCATAAAGATTCGTGAGGGTGTTATGACACTCCTTTGTCGTCTTCAATGGTGTGATCAACGACATGAGGTTTTCCTTCATGGATTCATATATGATCATATTTTCCTTTGCTTGATTCTTCTTGTAATTGGATCTTCCTGCATTTGTATTAGGCTATTCAATCAAGGTGGTCACAAAGGAATCAATATCATGCTCTTCGAGAATGTTTATCACTCTCTCATTCCATGTGTTGAAGTTTTATGTGCCTTCCATTCGGTCTTCTAGAAGGATGGATATTGATTCAATTGCTTCAAATTATTTGTCAATGCTTAAAGATTCTATGTAATTTTAGAATGTTTGTACAAAACTAAGTTGTTGCACCCCATTGCTTTGATACTATGTCAATGTTTGAGAAAAAAATTGAAGATACTTGAACTTTAAAGATTTTGATAAACAACTTCAGTGCATGTATATCTCATAAACAATTCAAACATAGAAATAATTCAATCCACAAGACACATGATGTACCCTGGGAAAACCATCTAAATACGGAGGATGGAAAACCCATTGACTATATAATGTGGGGTCCACTGGATTTGATCCAGTCTCATTCTCATTGAGTTTCCTCTAATCTGAGTCCATCGGAGTATTTATGGATTTATAATCCACCATGCCAAATATGCACAACATATCCACAATGTACTTCCCTTGAGATATATATATCTCATCATTCCTCTGCCAAATATCAAGGCCCATAAAGTAGTGCATAAGACCTAAGTATTTCATGTCAAACTATGAGGTAACCTCCCTATAACACTTAGCAATAAGTATTTCCTCTCTAGTGAGGAAACTTTCTTCCCCATATAGGAATAGTACCAGAGGTTGGTTCTCCACTACACTGAAGTACAAGTTTGAATCTACATCACTCTTTAAGAAAACTAGTTTCTGAAGATAATTGTCTATTATGGAATACCAAGATCGAGTAGCTTGTTTTAACCCATACAAGTATATATTAAATTTACACACATGGGAATCCTTCCCATGTATCACAAAACCCTCAGGATGCTCAATGTAAACCTCTTCCCCAATCTCACCATTGAGGAATGTAGTATTCACATCCATGTAGTGAAGTTTCAAGCCCAATACTAATGCAAGTGAAATAATAGATCTAATGGTGGTATACCTTGCCACTGTAGCAAAAGTATCCTCATAATCAATTCCCTCTTTATAATTGCACCGAGAGGAGCTCTACAGCCCAGTATGTAGGAGATCTTGTAACATGATGTAACGTTAGTC
This sequence comes from Pseudotsuga menziesii, assembly GCA_001517045.1. Lineage (NCBI taxonomy): Eukaryota > Viridiplantae > Streptophyta > Pinopsida > Pinales > Pinaceae > Pseudotsuga > Pseudotsuga menziesii. The sequence continues at coordinate 534,278 of LPNX010317826.1, read as the reverse complement.
ACATTTGTAACATGTCGGCAAAAAATAATAGTGATAGTGAATATTATGGGAGAGATCTTGTAACATGATGTAACGTTAGTAACGTTTGTAACATGTCGGGAAACAATAATATTGATAATGAATATTATGGGAGAGATCTTGTGACATGATGTAAGGGATCAAATCTCCAACTTAGCCATGAAATTTTAAGTTGCCAACATTAAGTTGGCTATAAAAAGAAAAAAAATTAAAAATTAAAAATAAAAACAATTATATCTCAAGCCTTGATGCAATACTTAATATCTCCTCAACCCCACCTCCAGTGCAGCCATAACCATAACCCTGTGAAATTTTGTGATCCTTTCCTCCTTGATGTAACTACAAAACTAGAACAGACCTTCTTTGATGGTGTTCTTCAACAAATTTCATCTTTCCACTTCATCCCTGAGATAGTTATATTCTCCCAAAACTGGTCTCTTATGCCAAAATATCTTTTTGCACCACTTTTTGTTTTCGTTCATTAAGGAGTCAAAATCTCGGGTCTTTTACCTGCCAGAAGTTTTGCTTTTAGTGGCTAATGAACCGCTTCAACGTCCTCCTAAGCCACTGAGAGCCCTATTTTTGAAAAAAATGTAATCAACCTCCCACTTCATCCTTTTCAGCGATGTTGTTGATCTTCTAGCCCTTCTTTAGCTTTCCCAATGTTTGGAAAATCAGCAGCATCCTGGGCTGCCTCTAGATTTTGATGGATTACTGCTGCTTCAACTAGGGTTTCTAGTGCAAATTGAGTCTTAGAACTAGGGTTTGATCTGGAATTCTTAACTTGCAGCCTCAGAAGCTTGATCATCTTATACAACCTGGTGTTGTCCTTAATGAACCTCTGATTCCTTTTTTGCAGCAAAAAATACCTTCCTTTAATTTCTAGCAGGGAATTATTCAATTGAGTGTTTTTCTTGGTTAACACTGCATTAGTTCTTTTTATCTCTCTCTCTCAAACTTCCAGTTCATATACTTGCCTCAACAACTGGTTTACTCTTTGTGACCTGGGCTTGCTAGAGGAAGGTTTTTCCACTGGTTCACCTTGGTCTTCTTTTGGTGTGGGTGATGGAAGTTCTTCATTTTATGCTACAACCTGTTCTTTTAGTTCAACCCCTTCCTCCCTTTCTTCTTCTGAGTCTGATTAGGGAAAGTTCAGAATGTTTTCACTTTGTGCTAGGATTTCCTTGCCCTTTTGATTGAATTCTAGGTTTCTTTAAGCTTGCTTGGTTTTAGAAGGGGAAGAAGGTTTATCTACTCTTGCTGGTGAGATAGCACTTCCTTTTCTCTTTCCACTCCTAGGGGTGGTGGATTTATTTGAAGGAGACTTTCCTTTCTCTTCTAGTTGCAGGCCTATTTCAAACTCATTCCAGAACAAAAAATGTGTCCATGCTATGTTTCTACTCTACACCGATTCTTGGACAATGAGGTTTATGAGGCCATGGTGAGACAACCTTCCTGTAATTTTGGTGGGCTCGGCCTTTTCCTGGTGTGCCATTTTTGTTAAGCTCTTGTGGAGGTAGAAAGGTAAATTTAAAGAGATTCTTCCGATAAAATGGTTCATCAGTTTGAAGTGATATATCATTGCCCTATTGTATCTACCTTCACAGGTTATATACACCAAAATTGATTTCAGTAACTGCTGCCATCTCTCTTATATCCAGGTGGAAGGAACACTTTTCTTCCATACCACATTTCTGTGTTCAGGTTTTAGATAGGATCTTAAATCCACATTTTTAGTAATGGTGGTATTAAGCCATTTATCCCCAGTTCTTGGGAGTTCTGTCACCTCTGCAATTAGGGTTTCATCCACTAGGAACTCCTCCTTGCCTATTAGTACCTTGGGGCCATCAAAAGAGAGGGAAAATGCTTCAACAACCTGCTCGTGTGAACCTTCAATTTTCTCACAAAATTTGTAATAGCCGACATCTTTGAAGAACTGGCAGACTTTTGGATGTGATTCTAGGTAGCTGATGTCTCCTAGTTCTTTCCTGAGAGCAGGTCCTCCTTTCTTCATCTCTGAATTGTGCTTCTGAGTACCTGTAAAAATCGAAATTCAAATTCCGTGGAAGAGGTCAGCGGGCTGGTTTTCAGAGATGGCCTCGAGTAGTAAGGATGCATGCAATCAAAGGTGGAGTGTACTGGAGGTATGGTGTTGATTCTCAGGGGTTAACTACTTGGTAAGTGCTCAAGTGAGATGATGATAGATTCTAGTGATATCTACAAGATAGACAACCCAATAATCATTTTTAATTTGGACTTGGTATTCAGTGGAGGTTTATTGCAGTCGTGGGAGAGATGGAGGGTAGATTAGGGTTTTGATTCCCATCATCCAGGTCAGATCAATAACGACCTCTTTAATCATCAAATTATGTCTTACTGCAGTATCCCCATCCTTTCAGTGGTTTATCGTGCCAAATCATGACCTGTCTTGTGCTGACGAGTTTGATTTGATGGACAGGTAACCATTTTCTCTTGTCGGCCTTTTTGGTGGTGAAGAGTATCTAGGGTTTTGTTTTCTAGCTGCCAAAAGCTAATATTTTGATGGCTAATGAACCATCGACACGTTTTCCCAAGCCATCGAAACTTTCTTTCCAAAATAACATGTGTAACAAGCTTTCGGTGGCTTATCGTCTTTCCGGATCTCATCGTTTAGCTGCCGAAAGGTAGGTCGTTCGGTGGCTAATGAACTATTTGAAAGTTCACCCAAGACACCGAAAGTTTCCCTTTCCAAAAATGTATTTCATTTACTTTCGGTGGTTAATGTCCTCCTGAAAACACTCGCTAAGCTACCGAAACCAAGGCTTTTCAGTGGCTAATGAGCAATTGGAAAGCTCGCCTAAGCCACCGAAAGTCTTTTTTCCCAAAATTTTAATAAGAACGTGATGATCAGGATTTAAGTGGATAACATGGTCCTGCTTTATACTATTAGCTGCCGAAAGCTAGGATTTTCGGTGGCTAATGGGTTGTTTGAAAAATTTGCCTAAGCCACTGAAAGCCAAAACTTTCAAATTTATTAAATAACAGAACATCAAATATCCCAACTTTGTTAGTCACCCCAATATCTTTCATAATATGACTTGAAATCTTCATCCTATCAAAAAATAAATTGTCTAATTGAACTTATTGAAAATAAATTTATTTTAGGAGATAACATCGGGATCCTACTCTGGGATGGGAACCTTCCTGTGAGGTCCCAAGAACCCCAGACCAAAATGCCTTTCCTGAAAAACAAATAAGAATTAAAACTAGCTTCTACTATTCCATTGGGCATGGATTTTATTTTATAAGAAAAAACAACCTACTAACTAATATTTTACAATAACAAGGCCTCAAAGCCTTAGATAAAATAGAGTTTCATAAATCGCCCATTTACTGGGCCATCAAACACCTCCTCTCCTTCCATATTTTGCAACTTGAAGGTGTTTTTCTGTTGTATCTGAGCTATCAGAAAAGGGCCTATCTACAGAGAGTCAAAATTTCCATGCTTTCCCTTATCTTGCCTGACAGTATCCCACTTGAGGACCCAATCTCCAACCTGAAAGTTGTCCACTTTTTCCTTTTTGTCAAAAATAATATTGATCTTCTGTTGATGAGATTCTAACTTTTCTATCACTTGTTCCCTGACTTTCTGCAACTCCACCAAATCCATCATCCTCCTCGCCATATCATTTGGTTCATCCTGCTCCTCCGAGAAGAATGTTTCCACTGGCAGAGTTAACTAAATTGGAAAAATGGCCTTAGTACCATAAACTAATTTGAAAGGAGAGGTCCCTATGGATCTTTTGTCAGTTACCCTATCAGCCCATAGAGAAAACTTTAGCTTAGAATCCCAGGTTTTTTTATTTGTCTCCAATAGTTTTCTTATGATCATGACTAGGATTTTGTTGCATGACTCAGCCAGGCCATTGCCTTGAGGGTAATAAGACCTGGAATGCACCAGCTGAATTCCCATTGACTCACACATGTTAACCAATGCCCTGGATTTGAAAGGTGGTGCATTATCAGTTACTAGCCTTACTGGGAAACCAAGCCTGATAAACATGTTCTCATATAAAAACTTCATGATGACCTGATGAGTTGCATTCCTGGTAGGTACTGCCTCTATCCACTTGGTGAAATAGTCTATGGCTACTAGGATCCATTTGTGCTGACCACTAGATGAAGGATTAATTTCACCTATGAAATCAAGACCCCATTAATGGAAAGGACCATTCACTACAATAGGTCTAAGGGGAAAGGATCTGAGCTGCTGCTTCCCTATGAATATTTGGCACTTGTCACAGGCTCTCACAAAGGTACACACATCAGAAAAAAGAACAGGCCAATAGTACCGAGCCTCCATAATCTTGTGGGTTGTAGTATTCTAGTAATGATGGCCTCCAAATGTGCTTGAATGAAACTGATGCATGACCTGAACTGACTCCTCTTTATCTAGACATCTCAACAAAACACCAGACAAATCTTTCCAATACAACAGTTTATCAATTACAGAAAATTTAACAGACTTTAGTTTAAGAGCCCGTGCTTGATTTAGAGTGAGTCCAGGAGGAACTTCTAATTTTTGCAGGAAATGAATAATACTTGAGTACCACTCACACGAGGACAATTTGTCAGTTACTTGTTGAATGTCATTTTGATCCTGAACTGCTTTTGCTACTACTTTAGTTTGCAAATTTGGTGAGTTTACACAAGTGAAATTCATCTCCAACAGATCACAGTTTTCTTTAGCCATGAGTTTAGCAAGACCTTGGCCTTTCACTAACTTGGTGGGATTTACTTCAATGTCAAACTCAATAATCTTGGCAATCCATTTAGCTCTCTTTCCATCAATGTCAGGCTGAGTCAACACATCCTTTATAGCAGGTGAAGGGACATAGGTATGGAATTTTGAATGTAGAATGTAAATCCTGAAAGTTTTCAACGACTTGATGAGAGCATAAGCCATCTTTTCAGTGGGATCATACTTTATTTCAACATCCCTCAATGTCTTGCTGAAAAATGCAATTGGGTGATCAAGACATTCATCATATTTTTGTAATAGTACTGCTACCACTGTGTCATAGGATGCAAAGGAGAAGATGTAGAAACCCTTGGTATATTCTGGACTAATCAGGGTGGGAGCTTCCATGATAGCCTTCTTAATGTCTTCAAAAGAGCTTCTTGCTTGCTTAGTCCATTTGATTTCTACATCCTTTTTCAACATAGATGTTATGTGCTTTACCAACTTAGAAAAATTAGGGATGAACCTCCTAACAAAATTTATCTTTCCCAGAAATGACTGAATATCTCTTTTCGACCTAGGTATGGACAACTTCTGGATAGCTTCAACTCTAACAGGAACAATCTTCACACCTTTAGCGAAGACAATACGACCTAGGATTTTTCCCTCCCTGAATGCAAATTGAGACTTCTTCGGGTTCAGTGATATCCCAAACTTTCTACATTTCATGAATACCCTCCTCAAGTGCTGCAAATGTTCTACATGGCTGTGGGAGTAAACAGTGAGGTCATCCAGGTATATAAGCACAAATTTGTCTTTCAACCCTACAAAATCTGGGTCCATGTCCCTTTGAAAAAGTGGCCCTAGCACTCATCAGCCCAAATGGAATTTTAGCATACATGAAGGTGCCCTAGGGAGTGGTAAAAGAAATATTCTGTTGGTCATCAGGGTGCACAACTTGGTTGTATCAAGAGAAACCATCCAGGAAATACATGACACTAGCCCCCGAGACTCTTTGCAACAGATGTTCCATCTTGGGTAGGGGATAGTTATCTTTCTTGGAGCATTTCTTCAGATTTTTGAAATCCACACATAACCTAATCTCCCCGTTCTTCTTCCTTACCACCACTAAGTTTGCAATCCATTTGGAATACCTGAGGGGAATTATGATTTTGGATTTGAGGAGCTTATGGATTTCTTTTTCAATTACAGGAAATAGGAGAGGATTGATAGATCTCAGGATTTGTTTGAAAGGGATGGTGTCCTTCTCCAAGGGGATCCTATGTTGGATGATATTAGTGTCATAGGTTTTCAAGTCACTGTATTCCCAGGAAAAGATATCAGCAAATTCTTTTATCAGGCTACAAAATTTGGACCTCTAATCAACACTCAACTCAGTGGATAGATTTATAGGTTTTGTATAACTTTGGCTACCTATGTTTTGCTCTTGGATAGCAGGGTCTTGCTTCTTTTTGGCAGGTTTGAGAGGGATATCATTATGATCAAATAGCTCTTCCAAGGGTACCAAACCTCGAGGTATATAATTGCTGGGTAACTGACCAATATTCTGATCACCTACTTTATCTTTCAACTTGAGCTTTTGGGATTCTTCCATACTTAGGTTTTCTTGATCTATATGCATATCAGAGAATTCATCTATTACCTGGAAGAATTTACTAAGCTCATCATCATTCTCAAACACCTTCCAAAATTTTACATTATCTGGTAGGGAAGGTCTGTACTTGACTTGGATATCATAGCTGAGCCTAGGAGGTAGAGGGGCAACAAACAGACTTGTAGAAACAGCAAGGGAGTCAACCAAGTGATTCATAGCTCTAGGTATATACAAGAGTTCAAAAAACATGAAGGAGTCTCTGATTTTCCATACCTCATCTCTGTATGCCTTCAGTCTAACATTCTTTGCTTGAAAGGTGTTGTTGACCTGCTATATGATAAGATCTACATCTCCAAAGACTTTCATGCACATGATCCCCATTTCCTTGGAATCCTTCACCCCTAACAACAATGCTTCATATTCTTCTATATTGTTAGTAGTTTCAAAATCAAGCTTATAAGAGAGATGAATAGTCTCTTTTGATGGAGAAATCAACACTACACCAGCACATGTTGAGGCTTGAATACTGGCCCCATTAAAATACATGCTCCAAAATGATGTGGTCACTTCTTTATATTGCTCATAGATGGGCTTTGTAAGTTTTATGTATGTTGGCTGGGAATCATCTATCTATAGGATGCATGACCCAAATTCTGTGTCTACTACATATATCAGATGGTTTATAGAGTTCGTGGCATTAGTTATGATATAGGTGAACTGGTTCTCTCTGTAGAGTCTCTTGGTATTCCCTCCAAACATTGGAATTGTAGCATATGTGAGGTCCATTTGAAGGGTACCACCCATCCTTTTACTCCTGGATAAAATTAGGTGGGATATCAGCTACCACTGTGTCCATCACTATGCTTTTTGAATGCAAATGGGAGAGGTTTATGACAAGGTCTTTGATGAGGCCCAAGCACTTGACCTTCCCGGAGTCAAATGAGAACAGATCATGGTAGGGTTTTGTAATGCTCCGCCAAGCTCATCCATCACAGCCTTTAGAATTAGGTTATGGGAAGCTCCTGAGTCCAGCAAATAGTTATGAAGGATTTTATCATGGATATTCAGAGATATGTAGAAAGGTGGGCAAGACTCATCCAGTTCTTCGATCATATGGCCTACGATTACTGTGGGATTATTATATTGCAAGTTCACAAAGTCAGCATCTAGGGGAGTCCTTGGCTGAAGGGATTTCAATATGGATGTCTTGAAAGCCTCATTTGTCATCAGTTCTATGAAGGGAAAAGGGATATTTAACTTCTAAATTTCTGACTCAAGATTGAAAGCATGGGACAACTTGTCAGAAGCTCTTACCTCTTGTGGCATGGCTTTGAGCTGAATAGGATCATGAGCTGATGGTTGCAATGGCCTTTGCTATTGTCTTGGAGTGGCAGCCATATTCTTGGATGGGACAACGATTCTTTTAGTTGGATTAGTAGGATGCTTTGCAGGAACAACATTCTTCTTAGGGGGAGCAACAAGCCTAGATCTCAAATTATACCCCTCCTGATCATTTTCCTAATACAGAGATTCTTCCATGATCTGCTCATTCATGAGGGCTTCCTCATAGTGTTCTTGTGTCAGGAAGGAGTAATCAACTTCTTCCTCAATGCAGTTAATATTGTCTTTTGCTTCCCCTTATTCTTGATTGAAGTGTGGTTCTTCTTCTAGTACAACATTCTGAAAAGGAGCTTTGATTCTTTGATCCTCAGCCTGATTCTTATCCCTTTGAAGGATTTGAGCTGGGGGGTTATTTCTTCTGTAAGGGACAAAATTAGGGTTTCTAGGAGTAAAATCATTTGGCCCTTTACACCTCACAGGTATTTTCCCTTGGTCTTTTAGCTTTGACATTTCAGTAGTCAAACTATCTAACATTTTGGCCATCTTATCAATTTTGTTCTCTGATGAAGAATCCCCAAGAGGATATGTGGATTTCTTCTTCCCGTCTATCTTTCCCTTGACCATCTGAGATGCAACGATGTTGGATTCTACCTCTAGGAAAGCATCCTGCATGAGTGACAGGGAAGCAGATCTTATTTCTTTGAGTAGAAGGAAAAAATCAGAGTCAAAGGCATTGGCATAAGTGATCTTGGATGAGGTGTGAGTGGGCTTGATCTCAGTAGGGATCTTGCTGAAGATCTTGCTAAATATTTTGGTGAAGTTAGAAATAGAATCACCAATCTCCCTCTTCAGATTGCTAAACTCAGTGATATAATAAAGGTGGTATCTTCTCTCCCCCCAGTGTTTCAAAAATATGCCATCTAGGGCTTCAATGCCTGCTATTGATCCAACAGGAAACTCTTTGAACCAATTCCTAGTCTGACCATCTAGGATTTGCACAAAAACCCTAGTCCACACATCTTCTTGTTATATGTTTATGTTCTCAGCATAAATGTATAATGCTTCTAGGTGTTCTTCAGCTATGAAATCTCAATCTCCAATAAATTTAGGCATGTATTTGAGATAGTCTCTAGTAGGCATGGCCGAGAGGCAGTTAGGTAAATTCAGCAGGGCAGACTTAGCTACTAGGATCCTTTCCATTTTGGTCAGAGGGGCATCCATGTTGGAAATGGGTATGGAAAGGGAAACAGAAGATACTACTAGTGTAGGTGGTATCTGAGAGAGTGCTTATGGTAAATTTATCTCAGTGGAGTCACCAGGGATTGGATATTCACAAGCAGCAGTGTTGGAAGATCCCTCAACCCTTAAATTTTCTGATGTATTTATAACTTCTTGAGAATTATATGTTTCAACAGAAGAAATAATTGCAGGAATATCTCTTGAAATACTTGATGTAGCTTCCTTTGCAGCACTGGAGGTCTACCTTAGTGAAGCTCTGGCTCTTCTTAGAATCTCTTCTAGATCTGAAATAGGTGTTACTGGTGGCCCTTGAGGGTTTGCTTTGGTACTTGGTCTTCTTGAAGCCACCTTATCCCAATGGACTCACCAAATAGATGATTACAACCAAAATAGTGTCCAAAATTTGCCTATCTTCAAAGTAGGATCTATGTCGTATCCCAAGGAAGCTGAGTTTCAATCTCCTATCCCCGACACCGATGCTAATTTGTTATCACTCGAGGAAACTCCTCTAGGTTGCAGCTCAAGGATTCCTGGTAACTTAATTTTTTTTATGTTTTTTCTAATTGGATCTAGTCAGGTGACCTACAGGACCTCACACTCTCAATAAATGCATGAAACTCAAGCAAGGACAAGTCTTCTAACTACCACTGTTTAGAGGTTTGATAATATGATGAAGAGATGGAGAACTTATTATGTTGGCAGATTCATACATAAAATAGTTATATATAAATGGCTAATCATAACAAGGAAAGTACTTGTAATTCCAATATCTTTTTTCTTTCGGTGGTTAAGGAGTCAAAATCTTGGGTCTTTTAGCTGCCGAAAGTTCTGCTTTTGGTGGCTAATGAACCGCTTCAACATATGCCTGAGCCACCGAAATCCCTGTTTTTGCAAAAACTATAATCAACGTACCACTTCATCCTTTTTCAGCTATGTTGTTGATCTTCTAGCCCTTCTTTAGCTTTCCCAATGTTTGGAAAATCAGCAGCATCTTGGGCTGCCTCTGGATTTTGAAGGCTTACTGCTGCTTCAGCTAGGGTTTCTAGTGCAAAGTGAGTTTGATATCTAGGGTTTGATATGGAATTATTCACCTATAGCCTCAGAAGCCTAATCATCCTGTACATCCTGGTGTTGTCCTTCATGAAGCTATGATTCCTTTTTTGCAGCAAAAAATACCTTCCTTTCATTTCTAGCAGGGAATTATTCAATTGAGTGTTTTTCTTGGTTAACACTGCATTAGTTCGTTTTATCTCTCTCTCTAAAAATTCTAGTTCATATACTTGCCTCAGCAACTGGTTGATTCTTTATGGTCTGGGATTGCTAGAGGAAGCTTTTTCCACTGGTTCATCTTGGTCTTCTTTTGGTGTGGGTGATGGAATTTCTTCATTTTCTGCTACAACATGTTATGCTAGGTCAACCCCTTCCTCCCTTTCTTCTTCTGAGTCTAAGTAGGGAAAGTTCAGAATGTTTTCACTTTGTGCTAGGATTTCCTTGCCCTTTTCACTTAATTCTAGGTTTCTTTTAGCCTGCTTGGTTTTAGAAGGGGAATAAGGTTGATCTGTTGTTGCTGGTGAGATAGCCCTTCTTTTTCTCTTTCCACTCCTAGGGGTGGTGGATTTCTTCAAAGGAGACTTTCCTTTCTCTTCTGGTTGTACGCCTGTTTCAAACTCATTCCAGAACAAAAAATGTGTCCATGCTATGTTTCTCCTTTGCAACAATTCTTGGACAGTGAGTTGTATGAGGCCAAGGTGAGACAACCTTCCTGCAAATTTGGTGGGCTGGGCCTTTACATGGTGTGCCATTTTTGTTAACCTATTGTGGAGGTAGAAAGGTAAATTTAAAGGGCTTCTTCATGTAAAATGGTTCATCAATTTGAAGTGATATATCATTTCCCTGTTGTATCTACCTTCACAGGTTATATACACCAAAATTTTCTTATTAACTACTGCCATCTCTCTTCTAGCCAGGTGGAAGGAACACTTTTCTTCCATACCACATTTCTATGTTCAGGTTTTAGATAGGATCTAAACTCCACATTTTTAGTAATGGTGGTCTTAAACCACTTCTCCCCAGTTCTTGGGAGTTCTGTCACCTTTGGAATTAGGGTTTCATCCACTAGGAACTCCTCATTTCCTATCAATGCCTTGGAGCCATCAAAAGAGAGGGAAAATGCTTCAGCAACCTGCTGGTGTGAACCTTGAATTTTCTCACAAAATTTGTAACAACCAACATCTTTGAAGAACTGGAAGACTTCTGGATGTGATTCTAGGTAACTGATGTCTCCTAGTTCTTGCATGAGAGAAGGTCCTCCTTTCTTCATCTCTGAATTGTGCTTTTGAGTACTTGCAAAAATCGAAATTCAAATTTTGTGGAAGAGGTTAGCAGGATGGTTTTCAAGGATGGCCTAGAGTAGTAAGGATGCATGCAATCAAAGATGGAGTGTACTGGAGGTATGTCACTGATTCTGAGGGGTTAACTACTTGGTAAGTGCTTGAGTGAGATGATGATATATTCTGGTGATATCTACGGGACGGACAACCCAGTAATCATTTTTAATTTGGACTTGGTATTCAGTGGAGGTTTACTGCAGTCATGGGAGAGATGGAGGGTAAATTAGGGTTTCGATTCCCATAAGTCAGGTCAAATCAATAAAGACCTCTTTCTTCATCAACTTATGCCTTACTGTAGTTTCCCCGTCCTTTTGGTGGTTTATCATGCCAAATCATGACATGTCTTGTGCTGACGAGTTTGATTTGATGGATAGGTAATTGTTTTCTCTTTTCAGCCTTTTCGGTGGTTAAGAGTATCTAGGATTTTGTTTGCTAGCTATCGAAATCTGAGATTTCAGTGGCTAATGAACTGTCGACAGGCTTTCCCAAGCCACCAAAAATTTCTTTCTAAAAGAACATGTGTAATGAGCTTTCGGTGGCTTATCGTCTTTCCGGATCTCATTGTTTAACCGTGCAGTTAAAATAGCCTTTGTGTAATTACTTTTGAGTCATTCCTATGGTTACATTATCTACGACATTCCAAAACATTGTTCTAAGTTTCATATCATCGATGTGGGATTTATGATGGCCCTCATTCAACGAGACTATTCATGTCGACATCAGCTCATCATGAGATTTGTATGCCTCAATGAAAAATTCTCTCTCTCTCGACATAGTTTCACATCATTGGCCTTTGATCTAAATATTCTACTGGGTGTTCGACATCAAAACATCTATTCACACTCGGTAGATTGTACTAGGGTACCTTGGGAATCATTGACATCAATGGTGATATCCCTCGCACTTGTTAACGGTTCACATCATTGACCGGTAATCAAGTGGTTTCTACCATGTTCGACTTCAGATCATTGTAATCACATGGATAGAATCATACTTTGTGGAAGATGATACAAATACCTTGGGTATTTGTTATAAAGCACTCATATCTTTCTCCCTAGGTTGCGATGGAGTATATTGTATGAATTACCAGCATGGATCCACATTTGTATGGTCATGGATATGCTCAAATTTGCATATGTATGACATAGATATACGTTGTATGTCTGGTAGCTATATCCAAGTTTGAGTCATTTAGCACATGGATCTACATTGTATTCTAGTAGCCATGTTTGTTATTTTCTCCCATGGATATGCCTTGTATTGGTATGCAGCCATGGTGAAGACACATTTTCTCATGAGTCAAAAGTATTGATGTATTGAAGATGCCTTGTTGATGTTGATCTTCGATCAAGCTGATTCTTTCCTCGAAGTGATAACTTGGTCTATCAAGGCTCTCAGCTATTGAATCCCTCTAGCCTCACTCTTTGGGGGGTGTTGGCACCTTTCACACACCTGGGTCACGTGGCAGAAATCTTCAAGCCACTCGGTGTGTCCTTGGGGGCAAGTCTCGAGTCAAGGCTGTCACCTTGTTCTTGACTCCTCCGTTTAGGCTCAACTCCTAACGAAGCCAAGGAGGGTAGACCCTATTAAGTTACTAAGGATGATTTCTTAGTGTGGTGATGTTGAACTGAATCAGTTATTTAGGAGTTTGAATATTTTAACTATAAACAATTAAAGATGACAAGATACCAAGATAAACACACGAAAGCACAAAGCTGATACACAATACATATACGAAGCAAAAAGACCAGTGCCTTAGAATGGAGTCAAATCAATAAAGATCAATGTGCTTGCATGTGCTTCAAGTGAATGTTTTGCGATTGCATCTTGGTATGTTTTAAGTTAAAATTGAAGTATGAGTTGATTAAATTAGGCTAAGGGGGGACTCCAGATATACCCGAGAGTACTTGGAGTATGTCCAAAACAAACCTTCACGGCTACCCGCAAGGAATATGTGGGCTGAAATGGAGTCTCTGGGGATATTGTTCATAATGCACCCATTAGGGTGTGACAGAGATCGGCACCCCGAGGTCACTTTTCAGAAGTTCCCGCTTCCTTTGGGTATTTTGCCACCATAAAGGTTTGATCGAGGTGTTGGATTTTCACCTGATGGTTTGTCAATTGGGGAAGGTGAGTCCTAATTATTGTAGTCACCCAAGTGCTTTTGATATAGCTTGACTGATCGGATGAACCACAGCCAAGTGCAGAGCATACACACTGGAGTCTTGTAAATTTTAATAAGTTTTAAGCTGTGTGTTCTTGTTTAAAAGAAAAGCCTCCAAGAACCTCTTTCGATCCAAGTGGATCTCAATCAGGGAATCGAGGAGGGGTTAATTTTGAAGTTTCTGATAAACAAATGATGAAAAATAAAACAACTACACAATCTGGTTTTCTGATTAATCCTACCACGAATCTCTTTCCCCTTGTGGGTCACTTGGGAAATCGTGGGGTAAGTATTATGATTACCTTGAAATGTAAGATATGGAATATGGAATTAACAACAAGATCAATTATACTACCCTGCAAATTAGATCAATTCTAGTGAAAAAGGAATAAGCAGAAAATGACGAAAAATGGCACCGACGCGAATCCCCCTAGGGGGGATGGGGAATGGGCTCGAAAGAGCCTATTCAAAGAATGATTTTATTACAGAAGTTAAAATATCAAAGCACTAATAAATCATAACTTTCTTGGTCCTTATACAGGATGAAACCAAGATCTTACAGTTTATACAAGAATTTTACAAATTATGTGACAAAAGAGAGACCCCTGGGGGGATTTGAGCGCTCCAAAAGCCACTTTGGACAGAAGCTTCCTTTATTCTCTGTCATACCTGCTAAAGGAAAGCAAGCATTTTAGAATAAAAAATTCCCAAAATCACTTTAAGAGTACCTTTGGGTCAGCCTACTTTATCTCAAAAAATAATGAAACTAAACTAGCTAAACCGACGAAAAAGGAACCAAGGAAAGAAAGCTTTCCTTGGGATCTTGGCTTGCTGTTTGTGCAGCCAATTAAAGTGCACTGATATTTCAGAATATTGAATTTATCGTTCAGCAAATGAAACTACCTTAACAGCAAGCTATGAATTTTCACTAAACTGCTTGCGAAAATAAGGTACTTTTGGCTAGATCTCTTGAAATTGAACTTTATGTGCAAAATGAAACTAAGATCTAGAAATTGGAAGGGATATTGCTAATTAGATCTATGTTTTTTTTTCTTGATGGGATAGATCAGATTAAAAAGAAACCTTTAAAGTAACCAGTTTGAGGAAAGTTTAATAATTTTTAGAGGAAGAGAGAGAAAGAGTGTTTGAAGCCTGGGAATGTTGGGATTTGGAATCTGCTTTGGTGGAACACCGAGGTACTATTTCATTCATAAGATACTGAAGATGAGGAAGATTCAAACCAGCTCAACCTATTCTACCAGTGAGATCACCTGCAACTTAAAAATCCTTGCACAAACAGATGGTTAAAACATAGGTGCTACCGAAATAGATGATTGGAAAGCATGTAATTAAACTTAAAATACATACAAATCCAATAGATATGGAACAAGAAGCAGTAATAGCATAAATAAAACTATAATAAACTCTTACCCTAACAGGACGGAGCTCTCTCCTTCAAGGCCAACAATTAACCAGCAAAGCAATGATAAACAAAAGCAGATTATACCTCATAAGCATTTGACAATCAACATCCACACATGAAGAGCATTACACCATAGATCTTGCCTCCAAAGCTTCTTTATTCCAAAATGAAAAATCAATACAGTACAAGAGAAACAACACCTCAATCCCAGTTCTAACTAGCTTGGAAGAGGAGGCTGTGCCTGGATATATACAATTTACGGGCCATCTAGCCCAGGGGGGGCGCAATTACTCATGGAATCAAGTGAAATAAACTGATGGAGAGTCCATCAATGCCTAATCTATGTCTAGCTGAGCCAGATCTGAGTCTCACTGAGTGCAACTGTCAATTGGGGG
>LPNX010317826.1:505912-516437 GCA_001517045.1 Pseudotsuga menziesii | reverse complement strand
ATTCATCAATGGTTTCATTCTCCATCTTCTTTATGTTATGGAGGGCAGCAAGCAGATGTCTTGGTTCTTTCTTTTCCCCCCACTTCTTCTTAAAACCCTCTAGGAAATCACTAAGAGTTTTATATGAATCATCACCAAGGTTTTCATACCACTCCGCAGCATCATCCTCTAAGGATAAAGCAAAGAGCTTCATTTTGATATCTTCATGGTTAGAGGCAACATCATCACAATAATTGACTAGGTGCCTTTCAAACTTTTGGAGATGATTCTTGGGAGTGGTGGCATTATTTCCCTCGAACTTGGGGAGCTTCTTGATAGCATCTTTCGGAATGTTATGAGGAGCACCTGCTATCTGAGAAAATTCAAGGGGTTTGTAAAATTCCTTCATTTCTTGAGATTGGTGAACATGACTCTCTACAAATATGTGATGGATATCTGAGAGGGATTGGTCTCCTAAATCTTCAAGGTTTCTACGAGAAGTCTGCCTATTCAATATTTCCCTAATAAACCTTTTGGGATCAGGGAGAGGATTGAATAATTGTCGGCGGTTTCTTCGGGTAGAAATTCTTGAAGGGATGTTAGACAGTGGAGTCGCCAGATGGATCGAGTTTTAATTTTTAGGTTTTTTAAAGACTAGATCAATCAAAAGTTTTTTTTTATCTTTTTAGTTGTTTATAAAAAAGTTAAGCTAAGTCATACTCGGGAATAAAAATATTTATCCCCGGCAACGGTGCCAAAAAGTGTTGCCACCTTTCACACACCTGGGTCATGTGGCAGAAATCTTCAAGCCACTCGGTGTGTCCTTGGGGGAAAGTCTTGAGTCAAGGCTGTCAACTTGTTCTTGACTCCTCCGTTTAGGCTCAACTCCTAACGAAGCCAAGGGGGGTAGACCCTATTAAGTTACTAAGTATGATTTCTTAGTGTGGTGATGTTGAACTGAATCAGTTATTTAGGAGTTTGAATATTTTAACTATAAACAATTAAAGATGACAAGATACCAAGATAAACACACGAAAGCACAAAGCTGATACACAATACATATACGAAGCAAAAATACTAGTGCCTTAGAATGGAGTCAAATCAATAAAGATCAATGTGCTTGCATGTGCTTGAAGTGAATGTTTTTTGATTGCATCTTGGTATGTTTTAAGTTAAAATTGAAGTATGAGTTGATTAAATTAGGCTAAGGGGGGACTCCAGATATACCCGAGAGAACTTGGAGTATGTCCAAAACAAACATTCATGGCTACCCGCAAGGAATATGTGGGATGAAATGGAGTCTCTGGGGCTATTGTTCGTAACGCACCCGTTAGGGTATGACAAAGATCGGTGCCCCAAGGTTACTTTTCAGAAGTTCCCGCTTCCTTTGGGTATTTTGCCACCGTAAAGGTTTGATCGAGGTGTTGGATTTTCACCTGATGGTTTGTCAATTGGGGAAGGTGAGTCCTAATTATTCTAGTCACCCAAGTGCTTTTGATACAGCTTGACTGATTGGACGAACCGCAGCCAAGTGCAGAGCATACACACTGGAGTATTGTAAATTTTAATAAGTTTTAAGCTGTGTGTTCTTGTTTAAAAGAAAAGCCTCCAAGAACCTCTTTCGATCCAAGTGGATCTCAATCGGGGAATTGAGGAGGGGTTAATTTTAAAGTTGCTGACAAACAAATGATGAAAAATAAAACAACTACACAATCTGGTTTTCTGATTAATCCTACCACGAATCTCTTTCCCCTTGTGGATCACTCGGGAAATCATGGGGTAAGTATTATGATTGCTTTGAAATGTAAGATATGGAATATGGAATTAAAAACAAGATCAAGTATACTACCCTACAAATTAGATCAATTCTAGTGAAAAAGGAATAAGCAGAAAATGACAAAAAATGGCACCGACGCGAATCCCCCTAGGGGGGATGGGGAATGGGCTCGAAAGAGCCTATTCAAAGAATGATTTTATTACAGTGGTTACAATATAAAAGAACTGATAAATCATAACTTTCTTGGTCCTTATATAGGATGAAACCAAGATCTTACAGTTTTTACAAGAATTTTACAAATTATGTGACAAAAGAGAGACCCCTGGGGGGATTTGAGCGCTCCAAAAGCCACTTTGGACAGCAGATTTCTTTCTTCTCTGTTATACCTTCTAAAGGAAATTGAGCATGTTAGAATAACAAATTCCCAAAATCACTCTAAGAGTACCTTTGGGTCAGCCTACTTTATCTCAAAAAATAATGAAATTAAACTAGCTAAATCGACGAAAAAGGAACCAAGGAAAGCAAGCTTTCCTTGGGATATTGGCTTGCTGTTTGTGCAGCCAATTAAAGTGCACTAATATTTCAGAATATTTAATTTAGCGTTCAGCAAATCAAACTACCTTAACAGCAAGCTATGAATTTTCACTAAACTGCTTGCGAAAATAAGGTACTTTTGGCTAGATCTCTTGAAATTGAACTTTATGTGCAAAATGAAACTAAGATATAGAAATTGGAAGGGATATTGATAATTATATCTATGTGTGTTTTTCTTTATGAGATAGATCAGATTAAAAAGAAACCTTTAAAGTAACCAGTTTGAGGAAAGTTTAATAATTTTTAATGGAGGAAGAGAGAGAAAGAGTGTTTGAAGCCTGGGAATGTTGGGCTTTGGAATCTGATTTGGTGGAACACTGAGGGACTATGTCATTCATAAGATACTGAAGATGAGGAACATTCAAACAAGCTCAAATTCTTCTACTAGCGAGATCACCTGCAACTTAAAAATCCTTGCACAAACAGATGGTTAAAACATAGGTGCTGCCGAAAGAGATGATTGGAAAGCATGCAATTAAACTTAAAATACATACAAATCCAATAGATCTGGAACAAGCAGTAGTAAGAGCATAAATCAAACTAGAATAAACTCTTACCCTAACAGGAGGGAGCTCTCTCCTTCAAGCCCAACAATTAACCAGCAAAGCAATGATAAACAAAAGCAGATTATACCTCATAAGCATTTGACAATCAACATCCACACATGAAGAGCATTACACCATAGATCTTGCCTCCAAATCTTCTTTATTCCAGAATGAAAAAACAATACAGTACAAGAGCAATAGCACCTCAATCCCAGTTCTAAGTAGCTTGGAAGAGGAGGCTGTGCCTGGATATATACAATTTACAGGCCATCTATCCCATGGGGGGCACAATTACTCATCGAATCAAGTGAAATCAACTAATGGAGAGTCTATCAATGCCTGATCTGTGTCTAGCTGAGCTAGATCTGAGTCTCACTGAGTGCAACTGTCAATCGGGGGGTTGATCTGACTGACACCTCAATCTGTTGACTAAAGAATCCACCAAAAATCATCCAGTTGAGCCAAAAACGTGTTGAGGAGAGAGGGAGGGAAAAATTCCTCATAAAGGATGCTCAAGATCAACTCTGGATCTGATTTGATCACCTCCTTCAGTCAAGGATTTGTCATATCCAGTCAATCTGCTTCAGATCTGACTGATTTCAATCAAATCGGCTGAGAATCCACTGATTTATCATTTTGGATTTGCTCCATTATTCATCAATTTATTAATTAAAATAATCAATAATTGATTTTTGGGGCTTTCTAACCTGAGTGATGGAAAATCACTCAAAACTAGGAAATAGTGGGTCCATGGGTTTACATGGTGCTCTTAGCTTGAAAATGAGCACCTACATGATTGAAATCGATTATTTGGCCCATTTTTATTACAAAATCAATTTTTCCAATTAAACTATTAAAAAATAGCCTAAGTTTTGGAAAAATTAAAATTTAATAAAAAACATCGAAAAAAATAAAAAATTAAAAAATTGAAAAATTGAAAAATTGAAAAACACCTAGGGGGACTTAGACATGTTCATATGACTCAAAAATGATGTCTAGCATGTTTATACATTGACACATAGACTCTAATAACCTCAATAGGCCTAAATGCCAAGCCGACCACCCCAACTTTGGAGGTATGGAGTGAAAAACTTAGAAATTATCAGTCGTTTATTCAACAACCAATAATAACCAAGGGAAAAAACACCCTGGGCTGATCGGATTGACAAATGAAGTCTAAGAGACCGAGTAATTTACAGACACTATCATGCTAGAACATTTATTACAATTCCCTCATGGGGTATGAACATGTGATATAGTACAACAAGCACTTCCCAGAAGTACTTCCATAGGTCCTCTAAAGTCCGAACAAGTTAACCCTGTCCGGTTCACCAGGCTCACTTAATCAAAAACCACTAAGTACAACTTAGGTGGTAATATGGGGCATTCTGTTACACCCAAATCTCATCATCAACATGTGATAAGATCCTAAACATCCATGTTTTCCCTCATTCCAAATATTGAAGTGAGAACCTTGATCCAAATATCAAATTTGCACATAAAAACCTAGCACCGCTTCTACCCTTAATCTTAGGAGCGGTACCTTCTTTACACCGCCTTTCCTCTTTGTTTGAAGAGTGGTTCTTCCTAACACCACTCTATAATCAAGGAGCAAGAGTGGTGCCCTTGGTAAAAGTGAAAAAGAGAGACTTCGTGAAGCTTCTAGATCAAAAGCTTTGTGGAAGGCCTTATCCCTATTCACCTAGGTCAGTTGAGCTCAGGATGCATGCTTTGGGGATCTCCTATCCACCTCACCCACCAAAATCTCAACCATCCCTATCCATTTGAGGCCTATATAAATAGGCGCATACCCCATGGTTGAGGAGAGAGCAAAGTCATGCTGCCATTTTGACATTCTAGCCTAATCCATCAAGAGTGAGCATAGAGGAGGAAGTTGGAGCTATCGGGGATAAGACATTAGTTTTGTGGAGGAGTGCATCAACACTAAGGCACAGGTTATAAACTCTTTCATTATTTATCAATGCAAAGTTGGTTTTCTTCCCATATAACTTGTCATGTGTAATATTGCATGTTTATTATTGGATTCCTTAGTCACCAATATATATCTATAGATAATACTTTGGTACTTTTGATCTTTTGTGTTTGATGTGTTTTACAGGTATCTTCTTGGATATCTTTTTCCATAGGTGAAGGGCCACATTAATCTCTGAAGATTGTATTCCAGATGTTTGTAGTTTCTAGGAGAAGTCTATCATCCTTGTTGTAGCTTATTTGTTCTGGATCTGAACCATTTAGACCAGAGGAATAGCTTATGTTCGCGGAAGGTGCAAATTTCTTGACAACAATCCATCTCCCAATATATTGCATTGTGAGCCGATCTATTTGTTGGATCAGTTACTAGTCATCATCAAAACATCTTTCCACCTGTTCCAGTTGAAGCTTAGGTGAAGGTGCATGACTAATAGGCTCCAAGAGAGGCAAGTCCAAATAGGTTAGAAAATCTTCATCATCTGACCACATTTGCTCGCAAGCCTTCTGTACTTCATTGATTAGAGTCTCCACTAAGTCGTAGATACCTTCCCATGTCTCAATAGTAACCTCAATGGTTTTTTCCTGCAGATTGTCCAAGATTAGTATATCATATGGTTTTTATTTAATATGCTTCTGCCATCCTGTCACTTGTTCAAAAGTCGTATATTTTCCTCTCATGTGATCATGGCGGGTATCAAGGTTTTTAGAATGCTTATTAAACTCTTCATACAACCCTTTCATCTCATCTATATAAGTGTACAGATCTACCATGTCCTGTCAGAAATCTTAATGCACTCTACAGAGTACCTGTTTGAATTCTTCTAGTGTCAAACCTAGAAAGGAGGAGAATTTTGAGGATACTTAGGAATCTTTCAATTGATAATTAATGAGGACAATTTGTTCTTCTTTCTTCTGATTTAGTGTGTTCCCAAGATTTATCTTAAGTTGATCAGTTTTCTCCTTCCACTGTTAAACTGTTTCTTCATGCTTTTTCTCCAGCAGGTTAACTTTTTGTTCATGTCTCTGCTCTGCTCATGACAAATACAGTTTGTCTTTCTGTAGTTATTTTTATTTATTCCAAAGAGCCAAACTTAGTTGTGAAACTGAGTCAAAATTTGCACCTGCAAAAACTCCCATGGCAGTTGTTGTGTTCAATGCCCCTTGTTGAATGTCAATGGTATCTGACCTCCAAATAGCCTGATTATGGGCAGGCACTTGTTTGGATGAACTTTCTCTTCCTCTCTTTGCTCCCCTCTTTACCACAGCTTTGTCCTTTTTGCTCCAATAGTATTTTTCCATTGATACCACAACATCCTCTCCAAAATCTACCACCACTTTTGATGATGAAGTGGTGTGGTGCTGGACAGTAACTAGGGGACCGGTTTGGGTTTGGTTTAAGGGAGTTTCTATGCTAAGGCTAGGGATATTCATGGGAGCAGAAGCAGAGGTAAAATTAAGGGATGTAAAAGAATCAGATATATGCAAAACTTCTTTGTGAGGAAGATTCATAAAAGTAGAAGAAGTGTTCACCTGATAAATTTGGGGAATTAGGGACGTTGTGATAGGGTGAGGTGGTGAAAGCGGAGGAGGATAAGTATGAATAGGTGAGTCAACTGAAATTGTGGGAATACTAGTTGTAGCTTACATAATCGGTGAGAAATTTATCTTGGAATAGGATTGCTCGTAATATGATGAACCTAACATATTAGGAAAACCTTGGAGATCTGGGAATGGATGACAATATGGTAGTCAAAACATCTTCTGGTTTAGTAGTAGGGTCTTCTTCCACATCTAAATAACTATGCACATCATGAATTTCAATCTGAGCTAAAGATAAAGAAATCACATGTAGATGTATCCAAAACTATCCAAGCCACATGTACATGTAAGTGAAATGTCAATGTACATGTCTCCAAAAGTACATGTATCCAAAACTGTCCAAGCCACATGTACATGTAAGTGAAATGTCAATGTACATGTCTCCAAAAGTACATGTATCCAAAACTGTCCAAGCCACATGTACATGTATTGAAATGTACCTATCCCATAAGACACATCAAAACTCAAGCTTCCTCTTGTTCTTTCTCGAGGTTGATCATGTAGGCACAACTCTAGGACCAGTGTGCATCTCTGGATCCTACAAATTAAATATCAATTGTTAAATTCAACTAAATATGTACTAATACATTAGCTGAATAAAATACCATATCTAAATTAACTCAACAATTATCAAAATGTTAATGGACATTGCATGAAACAATTGGTCATTAATGGACATCTCACCTTAGTGAGAGACTGCGACAAAGGGGATTGTGTTCCTTATGTAGCAAATGGAGCTGTTGGTTGAACATCAAGGATGGTCGCATCCATGGTCGAACCAGAGGGGGCAGGAACTGCTGCTGTTGGTGGTGGCTACAATCACCAAATGTTGAAATAGTTAGACATGTGCATGAATAAACAATAGACAACAATAACACACTATGTCTAGATCATGTTCAAATAGTTGTACCTTTGTGTGGCTTGTTGGTATTGCAGATACCGCATTGACTGCTACATCAATAACTCCTGTTGTTGCTGGCTACAACCACCAAATGTTGAAATAGTTAGACATGCATGAATAAACTTACACCAACAATAATAAACTATGTAACGATCATGTTGAAATAGTTGTACCTCTGTGTGACTTGTTGCCATTGTAGATGTAGCACCGACTGCTGCATCAACCATCCCTGTAAGGTTTTCAATAGTAAACTCTGGCTCCTGATGCAGTAAACATGCAAATCAAACATTAAAAAAACATTTCATGCACTAGATTTCAAGTTAACCAAGAAATATCATCAAAGGATATACATTACCATGGTATCAGTAGATCCATGCTCATGGACAATTGGACTCTTGCTAGGAGTAGGCCGCCTCATATACACATGACCCTTGTTGACATATGGCCTATGAGGAGATACAACTCCAGGAAATGGTCCAGGTGTTTCCGTTGGTGCCTATAGTCAACAAGAGTTCATGTAGTTAGACATGCATGATTCAACGAACATACATGTATTTAAAAAATGACATTTTTTAAATGTTTAAAATGTTTACCTCCATCATTGCTTTCCCTCATGAAGTATATGGCATCTACTAGTTTAATAATTGTAAATATTAGACCGCAGATAGCATTAGTGAACTAACATGTACAATGTGTGGAAATTAACAAATTAACAAATACTAAAAAAATGACATTTTTAAAATGTTTACCTCGATGTGAGATATGACAATGGGTGCTATATGAATCTCTCCACCAACCAAGGGATCATTAGATGGAATGTCATTCCCAGATATTTCCTCGGTCGATACGACCATGGATTCTACGTTCATCACTGCTTTCCCCTGTGAAGGATCTGGCATCTGCAAGCTTAATAATTGTAAATATTATACCGTAGATGGCATTAGTGAACTAACATGTACAGTATGTGGAAATTAACAAATTAACAAGTATTAAAATACAGAAATTTTAAAATGTTTACCTCGGTGTGAGATACGGCAATGGGTGCTATAGGAATCTCTCCACCAACCAAGGGATCAGTGGATGAAATTTCATGCCCCTCTGTAGAGTGTGGAACATGGAACTGTGGGGCGTCACTGCTGGCATAAAGCATCAACTGCAAGTTCACAAAATTAATATATTATCTCAAACTATACATATGTGTACAAAGAGGAAAATAAATGAATAATTTATTACAATTAACCATATATATACATCACTCAAAAACCCATTGAAGGCAACATCTGACGAAAGACCATAGCAGAGACGGCCACATGATGTGCACTCATGATGCTCAAAAGTAGGCAGGGAGTGTGCTGATGTTGTTGCACTAGTAGATGGTCCTGCTCTAGATGGGGGTATTGTACTAGTGGGTGGTACTGCACTAGAAGATGGCCATGCACCATTATGACCTGGTGTATGTACAACACCAGGGACATATGTCCCTTCCTCACCCATATGTTGAACCATAGTGCTATGACGACCGACTTCCCATGACAAACTCAAATATGCATCATGTGTCTGTGAAATAACACGATGTACAGGTGGGACATCTGGCCCAGGCAATTTCCTATGAGGTGTAGGGATAGGGCGATCAACGTCTCGAATCCTAGCATTGGGTCGGTTTTGGGGCATCCCCCCACCGATCCCCTGAAACTGCAATATATCAAAATAGTTTACGTGTTTACCCAACAAGAACTCTACATACATCTTTCAAAGGAAATACAGGGGGATTTCCCTGTTGTTGTGTGGTGGTATATCAAAAACCATATACCATCTGTCCATCCAGTTATCAACAAATGGCTGATATGTGCACCACTCGATAGAGATATGTGGGCTATTTGCAGTTTGGATTTCCCCCGTGCGAGGGTCCGTAAACAAAGAAAATATATGCTATTTGGTAATTTTCAACTTTTTTATTGCATTCTAGCCAAGCCCATCAGCGTACTCTTGTCTTTTTCTTTCTCCATATGATGTAATATCATATAGTATGTTGCTTGAAAATGTAATAGTCTCAATAATTGCATCCAAAGTGGATGCAAGTGAACGTAGAATCCTATCACCACCACTAAAGGCAGTATTGAGTCCTCTCAAGTGGGCAAGCTCAATCAGTATTTTATCATTTGTGTCCATAGCCACAACTGCAATAAAAAAATCAATAAGGAAATCATTAGAAACATATACATGGTATATAATGACATCTCTTCAAAATTGAAAAAGTAAATTTAATCAAACTCAAGTAAGCAATTTAATGGCATTCACTTACATACATTTTAAACTTGAAATTAAACATTTAACAATTAAATAGTGATTTTTGTTCAACTTCTTTCTAGAAGTTAAGGCACTTCTTTACCCTCATTGGTGACTTTTCCATGCACACTTGGGTTTAAAATTCTTTGAATTTAGGAGTGCTATTTTGACATGTTTTGGCCTTTACGTCCCTTGGATATGTAAAAGAAAGGGGCAAGGGACTATTAGGACATGTGAGGAAGAAAAGGGGTGATACAGGGATGCCACCATATCCTCTAAGTATAATTGACTTGATCATGGTTGGGAACACTCTCACGACGCACTCTAGGTAGTTCATGGGTGTTCACCATTTCCATTGTTGTATAAACATGGAAACCAACCAAAAGTTACATGGAAAATGGAGAATTTGTGGACTGGACTACAATTGGTTGTAGATGAGCTTAGAGACTCGACATGTAGAAATTTATTACCCATTGTTTTTTCTATTTTAAAAAATGGTTGATAAACCTAGTGATGCAGGGGCATAGACTGTTTGAGTAAAGTCATTTATGTCTTTGCTAGATCAAGGATCTTAGGGAGACCTAAGGTCTCACATGTTTATAATTTTATTTATTATGTTTATAGGATAAAAGAAGCAGAATTCAAGTTCTATTTAGTTTAGGTGATGACCATTAATTAATTAGCACTAATCCCCAAATGAATACCAGGGTTGTATGGGGATGTCAGGACGTGTTGCCTTGTAATTCGATATCACAGTGAGAAGGTTCGGATATTTCAACTTTTTTTGTCATTAAGATAAGGCTAGGGGCACAGAGGGTAAGTCCTATGTGCATAAAAAGAGCAAAGTGCTAA
>LPNX010317826.1:491662-505535 GCA_001517045.1 Pseudotsuga menziesii | reverse complement strand
CTCAATTATTTCCAATTTGCTAAATAATACAAAATTTGGTTGTTTTATTCTATTAAAAAACAATATTCTAGGTTTAGAATTGACAAAAAAGAATGCTTTGGGTGATTGAAATACCTAGTTAGATGATAATTCATCGGTGGAATTTCCTCCCCCCCTACTAAATCAGCTCCTCCAACAATCCCAAGCACCCAATTTGCTCCAAAACGCTCCAAATCGTTGTCGGTTTCACATTCCTGATGGGTAGAATAGGCCGTGGGTTTTGGGCCGGTCTATATAAATTAATTTTAGTTTTCCAAATCACATACGCGTTTTAGAACTACAGATCACGTACGCGTTTTGTACTTGTATAACGCATACGCGATATAGTTTCCTATCCTACATGTCCCATGACATGTCAGGCTCGGGTTGAACCATAGCAAGTGCTATGTAGCATAAACACATTGTATTTTTTGGTAACGTGATCGTGTTTTTGAAAACTAGGATTGCATCTAAAAGGTCCCTCATCTTCTTGCACTGACCCTTATCATATATATACTTTTAACATTCTATTAGATTTCTCTAAAAGAGACTTTAAGACTTAGTCTCTTTTTGTGTTTTTAAATATATGATGATGTTGCTTAAACCAACTCATACTTTTGTATTACTTAGCTATATAATTTGGTGGCAGCCATTTTAACGCAATCTTATAATTATTTTTGTTATAAGAAATGATGTGTTGTGGATGACAATCTTTGTTTATTGAATGAAAATAGATAAAGATTACTCATAGGTTGACATAAAGTGTTTTGCTTAACGATTTGCAAGAGTTAAAGGGTTTCCTATATTATTAAAGAAAAAAATAGGTTTTAAGGTAAATAAAGGAATCAATTTACATGTACAAACATGTTGATGCCTGGAAATTCGCAGGCAACAACAACAAGGGATTTTCCCCAGTCAATGTTCCCAACTAGTCCGTGACTGTTTGGTGTAGGGAATCAGTCTGGTTTGTGGTCCGGCTACCGTAGGTCAAGTAACAAAACAAAAGGGTTTTACCGGTTGTGGCCCGGTCCATCGTGTATATTTTTGTATTTTGAATTTAAGTATGATATGCAAGTTCCTATCTAAGATGTAGATTGATGAAGAATGCGAGGAGTGGTCATAATGTGATGCACAGGTTCTTACCTCTCGTCTTAGACTCTCTCCCATCTAGATCACACAGAACTGAAAAACAATAATAACTAAGCTGTCTCTAGGGAGCAAGATTATCAATTAATGAGTAATGTAATACTGTTCATATGTTAAGATAAATCACAGATAGTTGTTCTTAGGATCAAAACACATAAACATGAATAAAGATATGCACAACAAGGTAGCTCATCATCTATTAAAACATTCATTACTCATAGTGGAAATTATCACAAAATAAACCAGAGAACATTCATATAAGAACATAGGTTCAGAAAGTTAGAACGATCTCACAGTTAATGAAACACAGCTGAAAAAGAAATAGTTCCCCTTCAACATTGTTCATTTCATCACATTTGAACATTCCACACAGCACTTTCTCCAACAGGAAAAATTGTAATTTTATTATTGCAAAATGAAATAGTTCCTCTTACAACAAGTAGTTCACAAGTATTTTCAGGAAAAATCCCCTCTTCTATCTAATTCTCCTATATTTATACAAAAGTAAAAACTGTTGGGCTTCCCACAAATGACTCTTGGGCTTCCCCAATGCTTCACCTCACACAATTTTCTTACATTAAGTGCTTACAAAATTTACAATATATTACAATAAAAACAAACAAATAAAGCACTTATGTGGAGGGCCCCGCTTGATTGTTCAAGAACTTCTTCCATGCGAAAGCTTCTGAGGCAATGTTTTCAAACTCAGAAGGTTCTAGGAAATGAATATTGATTTCAAATTTAGCGGCCTGATTTCTTATTACTTCGATCCTGGCTGAGCTCAGGCATAGTTGATCCTCTAGAAAATGTACACTAACCGCTGAATGAGCTACGTCATTTTTCAGGGTCTACTCGTCTAGGGCCTTGATGTGCTGAATTCTTTGTTCATCTTCCTGATATCTACTCTGCAACATCTCCAAAAACAAGTTGTGGTCTGGAAAGGTGTCCATTCTCTGTTCAGCAGCAACTTGGCAATGGTTGTAGGTGATCAAAAGTCTCCTACAGAATTCTATACAAGCTCCCTTTGTCTTCTTTACAGCCTTCTTAAATTCTTTGACTGTGTTTATGGCAAACTCCAATAGGACATAGTCCTATTTCAGGCCTTGTTGATCTTTTGCTAGCAGGTCTGCAGGGATTTCCTCATTTGCCTCTAATCTGGCTATTCTTCCCGTCACGAATTCTAGAATGTCCTACGATCTATCCATGAAATATGAAGAAGTTTCTAAAATTTATTCTAGTCTATTGTCTACCTACACAACCTTTCATCTTTATTCTTCTATGGATACTTGCAGCTTGTGCATCTTGCTCCTTTGTGCCAAAACATGCTCCTTGAAAGGCTGAAGGTCGACCTGCTATTCCCTGGCATCTTTTAGAGCTGCTGCTAATGAAGTAACTTGTTCTTTAAGATCTGGAGTCTGCACTTGAGATTGCCTCTCTGACTCCTCCAAGGTAGATTTCTATAACTCCAACTCCCCTATCCTACTAAGCAACTGATCCTTTTTTGTATGAAGACTTTCACATACCGTCTTCAACCCATCCTTTTCTGTCCTTAGCCCCTCACATTCCTGCTGCAGTTTTTCTAGACTTTCTTGGGAAACCTCCAGAGATCTCTTCTCTACTTGGAGGAACTGGAGCTCTGCTTTTGAAGATTTTATTTCATGTTGCATGTATTCAAACTTCCTTTTTAATTTATTACTTTCCTCTCTCTCCTTTCTTAGCATATACTTTAGTTGGGCAGCAGATTTCTTTGACTGTTCAAGGTCAGTCATTATCTGATCCACATTGTCCTCAGAAGCATGGATCAATGCTGCTCCAGATCGGATAGTGAATCTGGTGTCCTTGTCTATCCCATACACCATGGTGGTATTATTGATCATTTTCCCTGACTACCCCCAGTCTGGACTTTCCTTTTGGTCCTCTTCACGGTCCTTTTCGTTTCCTTGTCGTAAAAAATAGTGTTGAAGTCTGGAACCTCTTCCCCTTTCTTTTGTTCGAAATGGATCAGTCTTAGTCCAGGAAAAACAGCCTATCCTAATGTGCTGCTAGCAGCTGCCTTAGGGTCTTGAGAATCAGGATTACCCATATTCTGAACCTGAATGTCTACAGGATTGGAAGCTTGTTGCTCTGTCATGGAGCCTCTCAGTTTTAATCTTTCTGCTTCCTGCTTCCTGAGTTCCTCATCCATTTTCCTTTTCCTTTCTTCTTATTCACTCCTGGCAGCTTCTTCTGCCTTTCTAGATACTTCTTGTTCATCTTTTCTCTTTTCTTCCTCCTCACCTTTAAGCCAGCTTTCGGCTTCCTGTGCTACTCTCCTAGCATCTTCATCTCTTTTCCTAGCCTCCTCTTCCTCTACTTTTTTCTGCTCATCTTGTCCTTTCCTGCCTTTAGTAGTGATTTTATTTTTAAATCTTCTTTTCAATGCAGTTATGTTTTCCACATTTCAGAAAATTGATTCGTCTTTATCCTAGTGGCTTGTATACTCAAAATGTACATTTGCTTCCCTGCAGTGCTCTGCCACTTTATTCCGGGAATCATCCCTATGGAAATTTATTTCCCCAATTCTTCTACAAATTCATCGGCTTTCTTAACCCTTGAGAACTTATAGCTTCCCAACCTGAATGGTAAGGGAGGATAAGTTGCCTTCTTATGTTCAAATAAAAAACTCCCTATGCCATCCAAAAAGACCTTCCTGACTGCTTCCTTGTGTACCACATAATCAATGGCATATTTTGGAAGTAGTGAAGGTTCTCTAGAGCATCCATACATTCTGATATACATTCCATCCTCCGTTAAGTAGTAATCTGCATATTCTTCAATAACCTGCAACACTTCTTCCAACATGCAATTGTGTTCCTTTAAGAAATTCAATGTATATAATGGCATAATGAAGTGTTCACACACTTCTCTATAGTGGTTGTGGTACTTATGTTCCCACAGTGGCTTGTAGGATGAGTAGACCGGTGTTCTATCTCGGTCCCAAATACACCTCAGGTTTTGGAAGGGTTGGTTGCATAGTATGCAATAAATCAGTATAGAGCTCATGTAGAACTCTGATTTTTTTCTGGGGCACCCTGCCCAATGCTAAAGCAATGCAGGCCAAGAGGCTGTTTGATACAATGTTCACCCAGTTGAACATGGTCCCTTGGGTTGCAACATAGAAGATGATAGGAACCCAACCCAACTTAAAAATTTTACTGTGGGCTCTCCCGAAAATTCTGTTCAGCATCAAGGCAATGAACCTGTAAGGGGTCCTTAAGGTGGCAGTGTCATATTCCCCTGATGGCCTAGTTCTGAAACTCTTTCCAGGTACCAGCATTCTCTAGGAGAGACTAATAAACCTAGGGCCGACTTCTCTAGGAGATACTAATAAACCTAGTGCCCCGGAACTATGGGGACTTTAACCCTTGATCAATAGGAGGGTTACACACAATGACTTGACATGACTTGTTTATATTATAGAAACTCCCGATTGGAACATCGGGGCATGCCATGACTCAATTACATTACAAACACTTCTTGGAATAAACATCAGGGTACAATACATAAGATACATAAGTGAATACATTCCAAAGTTACAATTACATCAACACATGACTCAGTTTTGGCATGTGTTGACTTCTAGGACATGTAGAAGGCAACTAGCATAGAGTGGAATCTAGGAGACTAGGTAATAAGAAAAAAATGATTTAATTAATGTCTAAGGTAGGTAACTCTGGGTTGATTATTCTAACACCCCCTTAAGACTAACTTTATGAGTAAATATCATAAAACTATAGGGCCTAGCAACAAGGGTTAGTCACCCTTTACATACTGCTTCTCCATAAAACCAAGGAAAGAGGCAAAAACCAAGTGGGAAAATCCTCCCTTAAACATGGATAGGAAAACAAAATTTGGAAATCTTGTCATCAATCATGCTTCACAACATGATCACCAATCTTGAGCAGTGATTTGAGATTGCTGAATGTCTTCTCACAAAAAACTTTGGTGAATATGTCTGCTACTTGTTCTTAAGATGCACAGAAGAGTAGATGAATGGTACCATCATGCACAAGCTGTCTGATGTAGTGCATGTCGATCTCAATGTGCTTAGTTCACTGTCTCTAAACTGGATCATTGCAGATTTGAATGGTGCTCTGATTATCACAGTAGATAATAGTTGAAAACTTTGATTCGAAGCCACATTCTCCATGTATTCCCTGCAACCACAAACATTGAGTTGATGCATTTACAACTCCTCTATACTCTGCTTCTATAGATGAGAGTGATATGGCACTCTGTTTCTTGCTTGACCAGCTGATTGGTCCTTCTGCAAGCATGAACACATATCCTGATGTTGAATTTCGATCTATGTTGTCACCTGCCCAATCACTGTCAGTAAACCCAATCAAATCAAGATCAGATTTTGCTTTGTAGAAGATCCCATGAGTTCTTGTTCCTTGAACAAAGTTTAGGATCCTTTTGGCTGCCCTACAGTGGATCTCATGAGGTTGATCCATGTATATTGAAGCCACACTAACTGCATAATATATATCAGGTTGAGTATGTGTAAGATAAAGTAAACACCCAATTAACTGCCTATACAGTGTATTATTTACCATAGGAGAAGAACCTGCTTCTTCAAGCTTAACTCCTGAAAGGAAGGGAGTCTTGCTTGGCTTACAATATTTCATTTTGAACTTGTTCATCAAATCTAAGGCATACTTGGACTGATGTACTTTGATTCCATGTTGGGATTGAGTGATTTCGAGACCCAAAAATTGTCTCAACAATCCCAAATCTGTCATAGAAAATGCATTGTTCATTGCATCCTTGAAGGAGGCAATCTATTTCTTTGAACTTCCTGTAATCAGAAGCTCATCCACATACAAGACAATAATAATAAAAGAACCATGAATCAGCTTCAAATAGATATTAGGATCAGGCTTGCATTGAACAAAACTCAATGACAATAGAAATCCATTGATCTTGGCATACCAAGCCCTGGGGGCTTGCTTGAGCCCATACAATGATTTCTTTAACCTGCACACTAAAGATGGATTAGAAAAAAACCCTTCAGGTTGATGCATGTAAATATATTCAGTGAGATCTCCATTTAGGAAAGCACACTTCACATCCATGTGATGTACCTCCCACTGCTTCGAAGCTGCAATGGCTAAAGCTAGCCTTATGGAGTCCATCTTTTCCACTGGTGCAGAGGTTTCATTGTAGTCAATGCTATGTACTTGTGAGTATCCCTTAGCTACCAATATTGCCTTATATTTCAAAGTTGAACCATCAGCAGCAAACTTAGTCTTGAAAACCCACTTACATTGAACTAGCTGAACCTCCCTAGGAGAAGATCAACGAGTTCCCAAGTGTTGTTCTTCTGGAGCAAGCTGAATTCTTCTTTCATGGCTGTTTTCCATATTGGATCATGTGCTGCATATTCATATGTATGTGGATCTGATTCAACCATAATATAGCACTTCTCAGCAAATAAAGGATCTTTCATACAAAGGGCATTCTCAAACTGAGATCTAGTCCTCCTAGTGTCACTAGGATTTCCAGCTAGTTCCCCAGCTGCATGAATAGTCATTGCTTACCATTTTGGTCTTGTAGGACTGTCAGTATCTGCAATCAAATCATCATTATCATACATATCAGAATCAGCAAACGCATTAGTCTCTCCACTTACAATCAATGGATCTGGTGGTGAAGAAGACTCTCCAACTTCAACTGCTACTAAAGGCTCTTCTTGGAACTGAACACTTCTTTCAATGAAATATTTGTTAGTTCTAAAGTTTATAAGCTTGTACCCTTTTGAATCTTTATAATACCCAAAAAATAGGCACTCTTGGATTTGGGGCTGCAAATCCTTTCTCTTTTCAGTTGGAATTATATCCCAAGCCTTTGAGCCAAAAATCCTAAAATGGGTCACATCTGGCTTGTGCCCCCTCCAACCTTCGAAATGAGTCATACCATCAAGCTGCTTATGAGGCACCCTATTTTGGATGTAGGATGCACAATTTACAGCCTTAACCCAAAAATTTGGTGGCAAAGTCTTAGCCTCCATCATGTAGGTTTCCATCTCCTTCAGTGACCTGTTCTTTCTCTCAGCAACACCATTTTGCTGTGGTGTGTAAGGGATCGAATGCTGCATCTGAATACCTGCATATTTACAATACTAAATGAACTCAGACTTGACATACTCACCACCATTGTCATATCTTAGGATCTTGAGTTTCCTCCGTGATTGGTTTTCAACCAAGGCTTTAAAGACTTTGAAGAGGTCAAAAACTTCAGACTTATGCTTTAGGAAGTAAACCCAACAATACCTAGAAAATTCATCTATGAAGGTTAGTGCATATTTGGCTTGACTCATGTACATATGAGAAAATGGACCAGAAATTTCACTGTGGATCAAATCAAGAGGTGCAGAGACTCTCTCATGACTAGTTCTCTCAAATTTGTGCTCTGGGTGTTTTCCTAGGATACAACCTTGACAGACTCCCTTGGAAAACTTGATCTTTGGTAACCCTATGACCATATATTCTTCACTCAAATAAGAAAGATACTTATAGTTAATATGGCCAAATCTTTCATGCCAAATCTTACTTTGCTCATTAGCATCAATCAGAAGAGTAGAGGGATTTGAGTAGGGTAGAAAATGGGGAAACATGTATACCTTCAAAGTGAGATCAACAACACCTTTTGCTATGACTTTACCATTCAAAATCTCAGTGATTTCAACATCATCAGGGGAGAATATGACCTTATTTGGAGACCCAGTGTGAATCATCTGGTACACTAAAAAGATATTAGAGGCAAGACCTAGACCATACAACACATTATTGAACTTACCATAGTCAAGGTCAATCCTTCCTTTCCCCAAACTGCCAGTGAGAGAGTCATCTCCCAAAACTATTGGTGGACCTTTCGACATGTCAAGAGAGGAGAATTCCTCTTTTGTCAAAACCATATGTCTAGAAGCTCCAGAGTCTATGATGAAGCTAGGTGAGCTTGATGTGCCATCAAACAAGGCATGTACTCTCTCTCTATCCTCTGAATTTGATCCTCCTTCCCTCTTCTTTGAGAAATCAGGAAGGGAGATGTTATTCTTCTCTGGGATTTGGGTCCACATGTCAATTTGCTTCTTCATACAAGAGCTCTTAGGATGATAGCCCTTACTGCAGTATGCGTACTTGCTCATTTCTCCTTTGTTCTTCTTCTTCTGGAAGTTCTTATTGGATCCTTGGGGCTCTTCTTGAGACTTCTTCTTGTCTCTCTTTTGCTCAGGTGGCTTTTTATCTTTTTTCTTGTTTTTTGAATCCACCCTTGAATCTCCAACAACCAAATCTTGGTATTTGGAAGGCTTGATGGTGCCCATCATCACCAATTCATCTTGTTCTTGTGTGAGGGATTCCATGAACTCTGCAAGCTTAGGAATCTTCCAGGCTCGAGCTGTCAACTTGGTGGCATGGAAGGTCAAAACAAACACTGAATAGTAAGGTCCAAGCTTTGAGGTTATGGCCAAAACTAGTTTATCTTCCTTCTTTTCGATCCCACACTGTTTTAGCTACAAAACAAGGACTTTAAACTTGGAAAATAGAGTTGCAAGGATTCAAAGCTACCGGGACCCAAGGAGATCAGCTCCTTCTCGATTTGATGTCCTCTCATCTCATCTGTCTTACCAAAAATCTCTACAATATTCTCCCACACTTCATTAGGTGATGTCAATCCATCAAGATCGAAAAGGGGGTCTCTTGAAATGCTTAGACACAAAAGACCATAGGCCTCATCCCTCATGTTGTGCCATTTGATTTTCTCTGCAGCTGCATTGGGCTCTACCTTAGTTTCCATAGTCACCCTATAGAGACCTTTCACACTCAAAAATATCTCCATCTCATCTTTCCACTCAAATAAATTGAATGGAGTCAAGATGATCTTCTGAGATTGGTCCATAGCTCAGAAACTGTGCCCTTCAGTCAGCAAAATATTCTCTCAGTCAAGATGTAGAACCTACAACAGCAATATGGAAGGAGAGAAATCAATCTACAAAGGCTCTATTACCATGTGTAAATTGAACCCAAGGGATAGAACAATTACACTCATGAAATCGCTAATCAAACATGCAAAATTAACATCAAAGGAGACTGAAATTGGAGCATAACACTAATCTGTATTGAATAAGTGTACAATAGCCAACCTTGTGAAGTAATAGGCTGCTGAAATATATAATTACATGACATATTTGAATGCATAAGGATGCCATTCGAAAAGGTCAAAAAGTAGGCTTACTAAATCTAGTCAAATCCCCCATAGGTGCATAAAGCAGTTTCCAAATCCAACAAGATGCTCACGAATTGGTTAAGTAAAGTAGGAAATATAATGAGGGATGGAAATACAAATCATGCATTCTTTTATTAGGAGAAAAGGAGGGAGGATTATGTGGGAAAAAAATAAGTGAACTACACCTAGTCTTGCTTTTCCTTTTTCCTTAATTCTCAATAAAACAGGCAACTTTTCAGAAAAAGAAGATATGCACTTTGGAGGATATGGAATAAAGTAGACATACTAAAATGGGTTTCCAAGAAGTTTTCCAAGCACTCCATGACTCACTTTTGATATGTGTTGACTTCTAGGACATGTAGAAGAAAACTAGCATAGAGTGAAATCTAGGAGACTAGGTAATAAGACAAAAATGATTTAATTAATGTCTAAGGTAGGTAAATATGGGTTGATTATTCTAATAGGGAATGCATGCCCAAGCCATTAATCACCCATTAATTCCATTTTCCTCACCCATTATCCTTCACGTTGGCTTCCTTCATGCAGCTGAAGTTTCCTGTGTTATCATTCACATTTTTGCATGGCCAGAAATTCTTGTTGGCATTGTTCAGTACGTGGGAAAGGAGATTTACATTTTTACTACATTTTCATGGGTTCTTCCATGGCTGGGAACTATTTTTACCTTACTGAGTGGCCAAGAAGCTAGAAATCCATTTTTGGGTTTCATAACAGTCGTTTTTGGGCTCATGTATTGCCATAGATGTCTTCAGAAATCAAAAACACGAATTGGGTTTTTGCTGAGGTCGATTTTGGCTTTAGGAAGTCATTAAATGATCGTTGAGATCATATTTCTCTCCTTGGTGTTTTTATTTTCCATCTGTAAATCCTTTTTTTTGGGGTTTCTTCTCTGTAATTATTGTGTATCGATTTTGTTTTTGGCCACGTTAGGGCCAAAACATCCCTGGGATTCGGGTTGTTGTTATTGGGTTGTTTTCAGCTACCATGGCAATTGATTTTGTGGCTGAACTATTTTCCCGAACCCAGAAGTTGTGTATATTGTTGTGTATGCAATTGGTCCTTGGACTGGGTAAGAGTGGAAATGAGTCTGCTTGACAAACCTAGTGTTGTGCAGGAGCCTCGTAGACAGAGCTAGAGGAATGACTATCTTCTCTACACCCCCTGAATAACACTAGAAGGGAAGTCATGGCCTAAAGGACTGTGCAGTAGAGAAGGGAATAATTCCTTGTGTTCGGTGTGTGTGGATGTCTTAGGAGTCAAGATATTTCTAGTGTAGGAATCTATATCTCTTCAATGATCCCACTAGCTTAGCAGACAGTGCTTCCATCTCTTGATAACCTGATGAACCCAACTCGTTGGTTGGGATGAATTTTGTGGTATCCTTGGCTATGTGTGAGCCTGTTTAGTTTCCTTTTCCTTGGAGAATCATGCCCAACTTGGGGGTGGTGGTGTTGCTGAGAGATTAAGGAGCACACTGGCCTATGGTTGGGTCGAATGTTGCAGCGGCATAGCTAGTTGCGGGAAGATTCATTCGAATATAAGTATTCTTATGAATTACCCATGCAACTGTATTGTTTATATGAATTGTGATGAACGTGTTAAAATGTGTTGAATTCTTAAATTAAATGTAATTTTCTTCTATTGAATGATAATTCTATATGCATCTATGTAGATTGAGTTCAATGCATTTTATTTTATGTTTATTGGGCTAGCTTCCCAAGTAGATAGTGGTATGGTAGCGTCCTCTTCACCAGTCGAAGGGTCGGGGACATTACAAATCCCTTGAATGAATTAGTCCGATGATATAGGGATACCATTCAGGGTATTCATTACAATTTCTCCTTCTTCGACATTTTCTTCAACTACTTCAAGTTGTTCTTTGATTTGAACAACCCTTGTGAAGTAGGACTATATATTCTTGGAGTCTTGTATCTTCACATTATTCAGTTGGTTCCTCAATGTCATCTTCCAATTGATGTTCTTTCCTTCGAACATGTTTTTCAAGAAATCATATACTTCCTTCGGTGTATTAAATCCATACACATGGGGAATGAGGTGATCCTTGATAGAATTTGCAATGATTCTCTTAGCCTTAGCCATGCTTCTCTTATGAGCAGCCTTTGCCTCATCTCCCTCTGGTTCTGGAACATCTCTAGAGATAAACTGATCCAAGTCATTTTCTTCAAGGATCAGGGACATCCTGTACTTCCATGCCTGGTATTTATCATCCCGTCCAAGCTTGTCGTCAAGATGAGCATGGTGAGTCATATTTTCAAAATGAGAACCTCAATAGTAAAGATTTGGATCTTACCGATTTGAGGTGTCTAACTAAGTTTCAGAGCAGGCTGACCTAGGGTTTGTTAGAGAAACCCTAATTTTCCAAACTTGGATTTTAGGAATTCTGTTTGGACAGAAATATGTTCTTCCTTGAGGCGAGTTTATCAGCTAGGTCACTTTCTTAAAACTAAGGTGGGAAGCCTCTAATACTTGATTCCCTAGTTCCTCCTGACGGCAGTGGCAGCTAAAAATTAAAACTTCTCCGATTGAGAAACTCTTACCACAAAAAGATGCACCATGTTGAGGCGCATTAGCCTAGCACTCTTTGTTTGATAATCTGTGGAGAGAACTCCTTCAACTAGGAAGCCCTAGTTCCCGTAGCTACACGGTTCCTTCTTTCAGTGAGAATATATAATGCCATGTTATTTTTTCTTAAGATGTCATTATATTATCTACTATCTTTATTTGAAATAATAACAATTACAACAATATGCATAAGATATAAAAGATACATGAGACACAAATATTTTCACTGGGGAAGCCATAAAGGAGAAAACCCTGCAAACTTTTTAAGAATAGTAAGATGATTAAAAGCAGCAATAAGAGGTATTCAGCAGCTATCTATCTCTCTTCATCTGACTATCTCTTTCTCTCATACACACTTGATAGTGTGTAAGGTGTGCATAAATGAGGGAGAGTTCCTTTCTATTTATACCCTTTCAAGTCACTGACCAAATATAACATTCAAGCGTACATGTCATTTCACATGGGGCCCACTACTCCTAGAGAGACTACAAGTACATATTACAAGATGTTACATTGGGGACTATTGCCCCGAATTACAATGGAGATTGTAACTCAAGGTCTAGACACAATTTAGACATCCTATAAATGGGTAAAACACATCCCCAATGTGGGTACAACAACATAAAATGATAATATACATCAAAATATCTTCTGAAGTTACAAATACATCAACACAAACCCCCCTTGTAAGTTTATATGAGGGAGTTTTGTAACCGCCGCTAAAGGTTTCTAAAATGTTTTGGGGCGGTTTCAAAATGCCTCTGTAGGTACATACGAGGGGGGTTTATAATCGCCCCAAATTGTTTGTAATAAAGAATTTTATGGGGGGTTTGAACCACCCCCAAAAGTCACTTTCAGCGTCGGTTTTGATCTCTTCCAGAAACTCCCCTAAAATTCTAAACATTTAGTTCCAGTTCTATTGGAGAGGGGTTTGTTAAGACCTCCCCAAAGGTTAGTAAGATGGATTTTTAAGGTGGGGTTAGAACCTCCCTTGTAGGAACCTATTGGGGGGGTTTGAAACTTCCCTCGTTGGTACCTACGAGGAGGATTTGAAATCGCCCTCGTAGGTACCTACAAGGGGGGATTGTAATTGCCCCCTAATATTTGCAATAAGGAATTTTTTTTTTTTTTTTTTGGGGGGGGGGGGTTGGAACCACTCCCATAGGTGTCTATGATGGGGGTTTAGAGCTTCCCCCAAAAGTTAGTTTTTTTTTTTGGGTGGGGAGGGGGGGTTAGAACCGCCCACAAAATTCACTTTTAGGGGTGGTTTTGATATCTTCCAAAACTGCCCCTAAAAGTCTAAAATTTTAGCATTGGTGCTATTACGGGTGGTATTGTAAAGACCGCTTCCAAATCCAAAAATGTCCCTAAAAGTGACTTTCAGAGGCGGCAGACAACCCCACTAAAAGTCAAACTTGTTATGGTGATAACCTAGAGTGATGGAGATCTCAAAATTTCATATATGGTTCAAGTTGAAAGCCTACAGAGGATGCAAAGCTCATAGATTCCCCAAATTGTTTGTAATAAAGAATTTTATGGGGGGTTTGAACCACCCCCAAAAGTCACTTTTAGCGTCGATTTTGATCTCTTCCAGAAACTCCTTTAAAATTATAAACTTTTAGCTTCAGTTCAATTGGGGAGGGGATTGTTAAGACCTCCCCAAAGGTTAGTAAGATGGAGTTTTAAGGGGGGTTTAGAACCGCCCTTGTAGGAATCTATTGGGGGGGTTTGAAACTGCCCTCATAGGTACCTACGAGGGGGATTTGAAACTGCCCTCATAGGTACCTACGAGGGGGGTAAGGGGGATTTTAACCACTCCCAAAGATTTGTAATAAAAAAA
>LPNX010317826.1:446552-484520 GCA_001517045.1 Pseudotsuga menziesii | reverse complement strand
TATACTTCTTCTTTGATCACACCATTTAGAAAAGTTGTTTTCACATCCATCTGGTGTAAGTCCCACTTCATCATGGATGCAAGTGCCATGGTAGCTCTAGTTGAAGTATACTGTGCTACTGGGGCAAGTGTCTCTTCATAATCAATTCCCTCTTTCTGAGAGAAACCTCTGGCCACAAATCTTGCTTTATTCTTCTCAATACTTTCGTCAGCTGCATGCTTTATTTTGCATATCCATTTGGAGGATACTATACTCTTTCCTTTTGGTTTGGGAACTGTATCCCAAACATCATTCTAGTATTCTTCCATCATAACATCTTCCATGAGTTCGTCTTTTCGGGTCATCAACATATCCTAGTCTTCTGCATTCAACCTTGAAGGTTGTAACCCTCTTTACTCTTGGTAAAGTCTCGATCCAGCAGGAAGCTATCCATCATGTCGTACCATGTCGAACTTAGATATATTCTGTAGTCACTCCCCCTGAAGTGGAGTATCATCTTCCTTCTTCATTATGTACAGGTGGTTCTATGCTTGATATATACTTGTTAATAGAGTATGTCATGTCATAGTCTATTCTTTCTAAGGCAAATCATGAACCTTGCTTTGTACACTTGTTCTTGTAGATCCATATGGAAGATACTACGTACTTCCCTTTATGTCTCGAAATCATATCATATATATCATTGCCCATGATCAACTGTTATTCTTTTTATCATAGCTTCTTTCATAGCATTCTTTTCTTCATCTTGAGTTATCTCTTCTACCCATGGTAGTCTTCATCCTTTGAGGTGGATCTACCGCTCTTTGAAGCTCTTTATTCCATCATGGTGTCTCTGACCCTGGGAGCTTCAGATTCATGTTTATTGAATTGTCATCACTTGTTCTTTGGAACAAGTCTCATCCTTCTTTTCTTGTAGGAGGTTGTACAGTACCTTTCCTACAATTCAAATGCACCAGTTGCATGGTTAGAACTATTTCATAAATCATATGCATAACTACAAATTCTTATGCATCATGCAACTATTTAGCCAATACAACATTCATCCATATCTCACAGAAACTTTCTAGACTAATCCAATATGTTAGCAAAGAGGTTTGATAAGTAGCAATGGAGAGTTGTATAGAACCATGAGCTACTTACCCATCACATGCATATTAGTAGTATACAGTCATTAATGCAAAAAATCTATCATGCATAACACATCAACTGAATATAATCAAATGTAAAACGATATCATGAAATGACAATTCAATACTTAT
Organism: Pseudotsuga menziesii; assembly: GCA_001517045.1. Classification (NCBI taxonomy): domain Eukaryota; kingdom Viridiplantae; phylum Streptophyta; class Pinopsida; order Pinales; family Pinaceae; genus Pseudotsuga; species Pseudotsuga menziesii. The sequence continues at coordinate 483,261 of LPNX010317826.1, read as the reverse complement.
ATTTTATTTTTTTTGTGGGTAGACTCCATCTTGATAATTCTTCTTTATCATCATTTCTTATCCAAATGATAAGATGGATGAGAGGTTCATCAAGAATTGAGTTCTTCATATTCCTCATCGCTTGAGGGATCTTCTTTGAATGGTGATAGCTTGCTTTTCAATTTTCTCCCATCTTTCTTCTTCTCTTCTTATGAGACGAGCTTCTTCTTCTTCCCAAAGTCAACTGAAGGTAATCACTTTCTTCTGGAACACATTCCTCGCATGAATGAATCCCATGATCATGGGAGGCCATTCAAGGTGGCTATCACCACTTTTTCATTCTCTGCTTCTTCTTCTACTGCTTCAAGATGTTATGCATTCTGTATCTTCACATTCTTCAACTGTTTTCTTAAATCCATCTTCTGAATTATGTTCTTATCTTGAAATAGCTTGATCAAGAAATCAAACATCTTCAGTGTCTTTAGGGAAGACACTTGTGGTATAAGTTGATCCGTGATTGAATCAACAGTGATCTTCTTGGCCTTGATCCAGTTCTTCTTGTGTAAGGCTTTTGAGGCTCATCTCCCTCTAGAACTGGAACCTCTCTATTCATGTAGGTGTCCAATTCATTTTCTTCGGAGAGATCAAATATTTTCATGCCTGGAACTTTTCAACTTCACCAAGTTTATCATTAAGCTGATGTGATATATCACTTTGAAATGAGAACCTCAAATGCAAGTAGCAAAAGATTAGATCTTACTGATTTGAGGTGTTCGTCCTGCTTCCGGAGCTGGCTGATCTAGGGTTTGTTAGAGAAACCCTAATTTTCAAAACTTGGAATCTTTCAGATATGATTGGATAGAAATATAGATATCTTAAAATGGAGCTGTCCAATGTACTCCTTTTTCTGAAAACAGTGGAGGGAAGCTCCCGGAACAGGAATCCCTAGTTTTCCAATTTCTTCTGCATAAATGTCTGTTATTGTTTCTATGATATCGGCAAAATTACTGCTCCTCTATGTCTAATATTTTTAAATGAGGTAACCTCGCATGTTCCTGATCCAAAACCATAGGTTTCATCAGAATTGGTTTCACCAATTGGGATTTATGATCATTTTCTCAAGGTGGCTTGTTACAGGACTGTTCAGAACAGTGAAGTTGTACAGCATGCCACGTCTCACTGGTTCATCTTCAGGTTCTGAAATTAGGAGCACAGAAAGTACAGTCCGTGATTTGTATATAACATCTTCAGGAATTCCATTTGGATCTATGTATCCCAAGCTACAGTAGTTCTCCCCTGGTGTCCTGTTTAAGGATGAATTCTGGAATAGGATGGAACCCTAACATGGAGGGATCATATCTCCACGAATATAGCGGATATGAGGCTGAATTTTGGACATAGTGTACATCAATATTTTAGCTTCGGCATCCGCAATTTTTTGCTTTTGAGCCTTCGCCAATATCATAATATAGAGAAAGTACCAAAACTTAGTAGTTTTAGTATTTAGGGTTTTTCTAGCTCAGGGTCAAACTAGGGTTTGACTTTTCCAGAGTTTCACCTAACCAAAAATATTGATCCAGGTCTCTAAACTTCTATTTTGATGAGGAGAGAAATCCTATGCCGGGCTCACTCAAAAATTCCTCTTCTGCAAGAAGACCTAATTTCCCGCACCGAAAACTGAAAATGCTCGGAATCAAATTCCACTTCGACAGAAAGATGCACCCTTGAATGGAGAGTTATCCTAGCCTTCTTTTGCTGATCGATTGTGGAGAGAGAAACAAAAAGTAAGAAGCCATAGCTTCTGTAGCTGCACAATTTCTTCTTTCAGGGTGGCTCTGATACCGTGTTAAATTTTCATATGCTTAACTAAGACATCCATATTTCATTTCATTTTCATAACAAAAGCATATAAACAGGATCACTGAAAGATAGACAACAACAACCATACAAAAGGAACACAAATATTTATCCTGGGAAAACCCTAAAGGGAAAAACCCAGCAAAAGCTTCCTCAATATAGATGTCCCAAAAAGATAAAAGATAAAACCAGCAAGGAGATCAAAGCATGATCCTCCTCCTTCTCCAACTACTTCTCTTCTCCACTAATGCACTACACAAGTGAGAGTGTGTGCTCCAAATGAGGATCACTACACCTCTATTTATATTCATCCGTTCACTTAAGTTAACTCATCTGCCATGTAGGCTCGAGTTAATCATGTAGGCTCGAGTTACACATGTAGGCTCAAGTAACTACACTAGGGTGCTAATGACCCACCTTTACAATTAGAGGGGACAACCTCATGAATCTTATTAGTTCTTCCGATTAGAAGCATTGGGGTACAAGATAATACAAGTGGTTCTCTCGGTAGGACCATCAGGGACCACAAAAGATACATATAGAATATTCTTCGAAGTTACAATATTTCAACAGAGTGAAGGAAAGAGACATTGAGGGAGCGATAGAAGGTGTGTGTGTGTGTCAAGGGTGATGGGGAAATAGATGCAAGGATAGAAAGGTGTAGGTTAACACATGTAGAGAGAGAGAGAGAGAGAGATGGATGGATGGTGTCACCATCATCACCATCATCTTCATCACCATCTTCATCATCATCATCATGTTGATCATCATCATATTCATCATCATGATCATCGTCATCATGCACATCATCATCATCATCCTCATTATCATGACGTTCACCATCACAGTATTCATCATCATGGTGTTCATCATCATCATCATCATCACCATAAACTTCATCGTCGTCGTCATCATCATGTTCATCATCATCATCATGCTGATCATCATCGTCATCATGACCCTCATGATCATCATCATCATCGTATTCATCACCATGATGTTCATCATCATCATCACCATCATCACCATCATCTTCATCATCATCATCACCATCATCACCATCATCTTCATCATCATCATCATGTTGATCATCATCATCTTCATCATCACGATAATCATCATAATCGTCATCTTCTTCTTCATCATCATCATGTTGATCATCATCATCATCTTCTTCTTCTTCATCATCATCATGTCGATCATCATCATCTTCATCATCATGACCCTCATCATCATCATCATCATCATCATCATCATCATGTTAATTACCATCGTCTTCATCATCATGATCATCATGATCATCATCGTCATCATCATCATCATCATCTTGAATATCATGATGTTCATCATCATCATCGTCGTCATCATCATCATCATCATCATGTTGATCACCATCGTCTTCATCATCATGATCATCATCGTCATCATCATCATCATCATAATTATCATGACCATCATCATCATCATCATCATCATCATCATCATCATCATCATCATCATTATCACGATGTTCATCATCATCATGATGTTCATCATCATCATCATCATCATCATCATCATCATCATCATCATCATCATTATCATGATGTTCATCATCATCATGATGTTCATCATCATCATCATCATCTTCTTCATTATCATCATCTTCATCATCATGATCATGATCATCATAATCATGATCATCGTCATGATCATTATCATCATCATCATCATGTTCATCTTCATGATCATGATCATGATCATCGTCATCATGTTCATCATCATCACCATCATCATGTTCATCATTATCATCATCGTCGTCATCATCATCGTCATCATCGTCGTCATCATCGTCGTCATCATCATAACCATCATCATCATCATCATCATCATCATCATCATCATCATCATCATCATCATCATGTTGATCATCATCGTCTTCATCATCATCATAATCATGATCATCATAATCGTCATCATCATCATCATTATCATCATCTTCTTGATAACCATCATAATCATTATCATCATGATCATGATCATTATCATCATCATCATCACCATCATCATGTTCATCATCATCACCATCATCATGTTCATCATCATCACCATCATCATGTTCATCATTATCATCATCATCATCATCATCATCATAACTATCATAATCATCATCATCATGATGTTGATCATCATCGTCTTCATCATCATGATCATGATCATCATAATCATCATCATCATCATCATCTTCTTCTTCTTCATCATCATCATGTTGATCATCATCGTCTTCATCATCATGACCCTCATCATCATCATCACCATGTTGATCACCATCGTCTTCATCATCATGATCATCATCGTCATGATCATCATTATCATCATCATCTTCTTGAATATCATGATGTTCATCATCATCATCATCTTCATCATCACCGTCATCATCATGTTGATCACCATCGTCTTCATCATCATGATCATCATTGTCATCATCATGATCATCATTGTCTTCATCATCACGATGTTCATCATCATCGTCATCATCATCATCATCATCATTATCATGACCATCATCATCATCATCATCATAATCATAATCATCATCATCATTATCATGACCATCATCATCATCATCATCATAATCAGCATCATCATCATCACCATTATCACGATGTTCATCATCACTGTCTTCATCATCATGATGTTCATCATCATCATCATCTTCTTCTTCACTATCATCGTCTTCAGTGTCATGATCATGACCATCATCGTGATCATTATTATCACCATCATCATGTTCATCTTCATCATCATGATCATGATCATCATAATCATGATCATTATCATGATCATCATGATCATCATCATCATGTTCATCATCATCACCATCGTCATGTCTGTCATCATCACCATCATCATGTTCATCATTATCATCATCATCATCATCATAACCATCATCATCACCATCATCATGTTGATCATCATCGTCTTCATCATCATGATCATGATCATCATAATCATCATCATCATCATCATGATCATTATCATCATCATCATCATAATCATCATCATCATGATCATTATCATCATCATCCTCATGACCATCATCATCATCATAACCATCATCATGATAATCATCATCGTGATCATGATCATGATCATCATCGTCGTCGTCGTCGTCTTCATCATCATCAACAGCAACAGCACCATCATCATGTTCATCATCATCACCATCATCATGTTCATCATCATCATCTTCATCGCCATGATCATCATCATGTTCATCGTTATCATCATCATCATCATGTTCATCATCATTGTCTTCATCACCATGATCATCATCATTACCATCATCATGTTCATCATTATCATCATCATCATCATCATCATAAACATCATAATAATCATCATCATCATCTTCATCATCATGATCATGATCATCATAATCATCATCATCATCATCGTCTTCATCATCATGATCATGATCATCATAATCATCACCATCATCATGTTCATCATTATCATCATCATCATGATGTTCATCATCATCATCTTCATCACCATGATCATCATCATCACCGTCATCATGTTCATCATTATCATCATCATCATCATCATCATAACCCTCATAATCATCATCATCATCATGATCATAGTCATCATCATCATCAGCATCATCATCATCATCATCATCATCATGTTCATCGTCATCGTCTTCATCACCATGATCATTATCTTCTTTAGCAACATCATCATGATCTTCTTCATAACCATCATCATCATCATCATAATCATCATCATCATTATCATGACCGTCATCATCATCAACATCATCGCCATCATAATCATCATCATCATCATCATCACCATTATCATGATGTTCATCATCATCGTCTTCATTATCATCATCATCATCATCTCCTTCATTATCATCGTCTTCATCATCATCATCATGAACATCATAATCATGATCATCATCATCATCATCATCATGTTCATCCTCATCATCATGATCATGATCATCATCATGATCATGTTCGGCATCATCACCATCATCATGTACGTCATCATCACCATCATCATGTTCATCATTATCATCATCATCATCATCATCATCATAACCATCATAATCATGATCATCATCATGATCATCATCATCATCATCATCATGGTCATGATCATCATAATCATCATCATCATAATCATGATCATCATCATGATCATTATCACCATCATCATCATGTTCATCATCATTGTCTTCATCACCATGATCATCATCATCATCATGACCATCATCATCATCATCAACATCATCATAACCATCATCATGATAATCATCATCATGATCATGATCATGATCATGATCATCATCATCATCATCATTGTCTTCATCATCATCAGTAGCACCATCATCATGTTTATCATCATCACCATCATCATGTTCATCATCATCGTCTTCATCACCATGATCATCATCATCACCATCATCAAGTTCATCATTATTGTCATCATCATCATGTCCATCATCGTCGTCTTCATCACCATCATCATGTTCATCATCATCATCATCATCATCATCATCATCATCATTATGTTCATCATCATCGTCTTCATCATCATGATCATGATCATCATAATCATCATCATCATAATCATCATGATCATCATCGTCATCGTCGTCTTCATCATCATGATCATGATCATCATAATCATCACCATCATCATGTTCAGCATTATCATCATCATCGTCTTCATCACCATGATCATCATCATCACCATCATCATGTTCATCATTATCATCATCATCATCATCATCATCATAACCATCATAATCATCATCATCATCATCATCATCATCATGTTGATCATCATCGTCTTCATCATCATGATCATGATCATCATAATCATGACCATCATGATCATTATCATCATCATCATCGTCATCATCATCATCGTGTTCATCATCATCGTCTTCATGACCATCATCATGATCTTCTTCATCACCATCATCATGATCTTCTTCATAACCATCATAATCATCAACATCTTCTTCATCACCATCATGGTGATCTTCTTCATCATTATCATTGTCACCATGATGTTCATCATCATCGTCTTCATCACCATGATCATCATCATCATCATCATCATCATCATCAACAACATATCATCATCGTCTACATCATCATCGACATCATCATCCTCTTCATCATCATCAACATCATCATCTTCATCATCATCATCATCATCATCATCTTCATCATCATCATCATCCTCAACACCATCATGATAATCATCATTGTCTTCATCACCATCAGTATCATCATCTTTGTCATCATCATCATCATCATGTTCATCATCATCATCACCATCATCATGTTCATCATCATCCTCACGGTGAGAGAGGGAGGGATGGAGTAAGGGAGAGAAAGAAACATATAGGGAGGGATGCAGAGAGAATGAGGGAGGTATATTTAGAAAGAGATAGGGATATGTAGGGATTATTGGGGCTATAGAGAGAAACATTTATATGCATGAAAAGAAGGGAACACTAAAAACATTTGCTTTGTTGCTAACCATAGAAAACATTTGTTTTCTTATGATTTTATTCACTGCCTTAGCCGTGCACCCACCCTATTAATTGTGCTTAAACATATCGCATGCGCGTTTTACTTATACAAATCGTGTATGCGTTTTTACTATATATAACGCATGCGCATTTTAGGACTGTAAAAACAGTGGATTGTTTTTGTCTGAGAGCAACTTCACTCTGTTTTTACGAAAATCCGATTACCACGCGTTTTTTTTCAAGACCACGAACCCGCCTATGGAAATACTCACAATACACATTCTCCATCATTGTTTTTGTTATGCAAGTGCAACATTGAGGACATCTTTTATGGTTGAGGAGCACACAGGAAAAGATATCAAGCTTCAATGTCATTTCATGGTGATGGTGGATATACATAATTGTACAAGAGAATCAACTTGAGGAACAATTTATGATTTAACTTTCATTTGCTTATTATTCAAGAGAACCAAAGGTAAATTTTCTCATTCATCATTGTTTTGATGGGAAATATGAACAATTGAGAAGGAAGATTGAAGCACCTTGAAGGATCAATAGTTATAAATCAAGTTAAAGGTTTGAAAGCTTGTAATTGAGGAGCAACAAAAACAAACTATATTGAATTGATCATTGTGGTGATGGGGAATGTACGTAACCGAGGAATAAAATCAGCAAGGAAGAAGAGACCTCAAGAAGTCATCGAAGAAGAGAAAGAAAAGAAAAGAATAGACATGATGAATCAGAGAATTTCTTTGGAAAGTAATCCAAATCCAATTATAGAGGATACGACGGTTCATCCTATTAATCTAGCACAAGAAAAAAGGAAGCATTCACTAGAGGGACCTTCAATTTCCACAAGAGTCATTGAACAAGCACCCCATGGAAGTATTCAAGAAGAAAAACCTAGGTGCTCATTAGGGGATGTTTCAAATCCCACATCAAGTCAAAGTGATAAGTTACCATCTCAAGATGAAGCTCATGAAGAGGCGTTGGACATGGAGCCTACTGTTGAAGAAGAAAATATTATCCGGACCATCAATGAGGATGTTGGACTTCCACCATCCAACTACCAAGAAGAGAATGAAGGACAACAAGTTGCTACTGAAATGCTGGAGCATATTGTTGATGCGCTAGATGATAGAAATTGAACCCCCTTACCTCCATTAGAAAGCACACATCAAAAAACTCCAAAGCGTATACAAGTTGATGAAGGACTCCTCAATTCCATTGAAGGTACGCTATCTAAACGTAGTATTGCTTATCAAACTCAACAGATACTAAATAAATATTTTGTTTCTAAATGTGATGGAGATAAATGTAGATTATTTTTATCATTGTTAAAATCTAGGGGCATGAATATTGTTAGGAAATCATTAGGGATAAAGATGATAAAGACTTCTGGACCAAGTTCTCATATAGTTAAAAGCTTAGTAGATGCCTTTGGTAAAATTGGTAAGAACACACGGTCAAAGGACCGCAATGCGGCTCATCGTGTGTTGTCACAAGCAATTGTAAATAAGAACACCAGGGTCCTTCGTTTTCTCAAGCCTACATCTAAACTAGTTAATTTGAATGTAAAAACCCTCTGTAGGCATTCTATTAGAAGAGAACATCTTGACACAACCGCCCAGACAAATTTTTGGGCCTTTATTGGTCGGTTGCCACATTGTGACATGAAGCTAGTTGATGCAGTAAAGGGACTAGTGCAGAGTTTTTTGCATGATCACACAAGGCCTTCTTCAAATTGGAAGGATGTACTAAAACTGAGAAGGGGTTCAAAGGACCTTGAACAACATATTAAGCATATTCTTGATATAACACAGATAGAACTATACGAGAAATTTAGGAATGAACATACACAATTGAATTTGGGGCAAAGATCTTTTGAGAAATGTAAGCCCTAGTATGTTAGAATAAATACTCTTCGTAACACTTGTTGTTGTAGATACCATGTAGAATATGAATATTACTATGAAACATTTTTGTACATTCGTCGTGTGTTGCATACTAACCATGTGCAGGATTGCTCCTTGACAATACCACTGACCTCATCAAGAGAATTCATTCATAGCATCATGTGCAATAGGCCTGACGGGAAAACATACTATGCAAAATCCTGTTTGGATGGAACTTGCTCCAACTGTGTTGGAATGGCATTATTGAGCCAATGTATGCATGAGACTGGAGATAATGAATTTGTGAATATGGTTACAGACATGAAAAGTTTCAAATATATCAGCTATGAAATAGCCCCAGGGAAAGAAAGAAAAAAAATACAATTGGTGACATCTTAGGTACATGCATTTATCTATAAATTTATGTTTGAATAGTTGCATTTCATTCCTTACAAAAAAACCTGATATTGAGATCATTTTGTGTCAACAGGTACAAGTTAGTGTCTTTGTCAAGGAATTTATTGAAAAGACACATCAATATGTTCAGCATGTCCACTTGGCACGATGGCAGAATGAGAAGTTTAGAATATGCAGAGATACATTTCCTTGTGGTACTATACTTTCAGTTGTTAATTTTGCGGAGAACTACACTTTGCAACCTCAAAATGAGATCCAAAGTCAATATTATCACTCTGAGCAGGTTTCCTTGATGGTGCATATCACATATAGGCATGGCCCAAATAGCAGTGAATAGCAAAGAGAAATTCTAAAGGAATATCACGTCTACATAAGTGATGATAGGTGCCATGACTTCCACTATGTACGTCATTGCTTCATCATGTTCTATGATCATTTGAAGGGAAGGAACATACAGATGGATCAACACTGGATTTGGTCCGATGGATGTGCTGGTCAATTCAAAAATGCACACATATTTCAATGGTTGTGTTCATTGATAAAAACTACAAAGTTCCACATATGTGGAACTATTTTGAGACTAGGCATGGTAAAGAAGAGCATGATGGAGCTGGATCATGTGTCAAAACAACCCTATGAAGAGAGGAATTGAAATTATCTACAATATCTACTATTCGAAATGCTCAATCTATAGTCAGGTGGTGCACGTCAATAATGGGAGAGGAATCAACTATGCGAGTAGAATCCACAAGAAAGAGACATGTGGAGATATTTTTTTGGGAGGTGGTAGACATAGATCGTTCACATGCATGGGAATGCAAGACTGTTGCTGGGACTCATGGATTTCATTCGGTTCGAAGCTCTGATAACCCAGTATTTGAAATTTGGACCAGAAAGCTCGCTTGTTTTTGCCTGCCTTGTTGTGATGGTGACTGGGATGTGTGTGAATCATTGGATTGGGTTGATGGATGGGATCGCATATCAATTCCACTTGATCAGCGTGCAATTGTTGATTTAACTCTGTTTGAAGAATACCAATAATCTATTTCTATAGATTTTGATCATGTATCAGACCTTGTACAACCTGGTATGATGCATTTCCTTAACATTTTTTTGTTTATTTACATAGTCTTGAAACTCACATTAATGTCCTTATATCACATGAAAAATATTTGATTATATACCTACAATCATACTATCCAGGACACATATACACAGTGGTTTCCTCAAAAGATAGTGAATGGGGTGGTGATTACTGGTTGGCACGTTGTATAGAGGGAAAGAAAACCCTCATTATGTCCATGACTGATCATGAAAACAACCACTTCCCCATCAGGTCTATGGTTGTTAAAGGTGAATACCTTACACATGACAACAATGCAAGAAATAAGGGAGGATATGTTTATAGGGATTACAAACCAGGTGCAAGTGTGTATCATTTTACCAACTTAATCATTGGTACAAACCTCCATGTACGCACAATGCCTAGCCGAAATTCATTGAACGTACACTACTTCTTACCGGATACAGAGCACGAGAGACTAATGGAGACCATCATTATAAGAGATGATCCAAAGGGTTTGGTTGTATGATAATAGGTGGGATATAGCATGATGAGGTATGTATCATAATTTTAATTTTCCCATGTATGTTTCTTATGAATATGTCAATTTTGTGTTCTTGATATACGAAATTTTCCATAATGTTGTTTATAAATATGCCAAAAGTTATCTTGTATGTCAAGTTAATGAACATGCCAAATTTTACATATGATCAATAAACCCTATATATCAATCATATGAAAATTTCAAGATCTCATTCACATGATATACATAACATTAGAATACATACATGTACCTCTTTAGGTCATACCTATCAAAGTTCTTTGTAGGCTCTCTTACAGGACTAGAACCCTAATTTTTCAAGTAGGTAATATTGTCAATGTTTTCAGCCGATATATACAACTAGGATGATGGAAACAAGATGCCAAGACAATAAAATTATGTTTTAAGGCTTGTATAATTTCCTTCTTGACAAATCACCTCTTATACCCGCATGTCCATTGCCCGGTGACCTCCATCTACGGTGGTTTCTAAAACTAGGGTTTCGCTCAGTAGGGGACAATGCAGTCACGCCAACGAGGGAAAAACTTGGAAAGACATGGACAGTGGGGATGTGGTTGGCATTGCCATATTTCCCATGCCCAAACACACTAGCAAGAGTTGACGGAATTCAAAATTACGGCTCGATGAGGTTTTTTGTACACCGGGCACAAGTCCACTAGGTGTCCCTGAACGGTATCTGGAGGTGACCTGCAACTCGCCATAGATCGATGCTCGAGCCTCCGACCGATGAACCAATGATTCCATTAGATTCGTGATGTGGGATTTTATCTAGGGGGGGGGCCTCTCCCTCCTGGCCATTACCCGGTGACCTCCGTCTATGGTGGTTTCTGAAACTAGGGTTTCACTCACTAGGGGACAATGCAGTCACACCAACGAGGGCCAAAGTTGGAAATTCACGGATGGTGGGGATGCGATTGGCATTTCCATATTTCACATGCTCAAACATGCTAGCAGGAGTTGACAGAATACAAAATTGGGGCTCCATGAGGTTTTTTGCTCACCGAGCACAAGTCCATCAGGTGTCCCTGAACGGTATCTAGAGGTGAGCTGCAACTCTCCATGGATCAATGCTCGGGCTCCGATCAATGAACCATCAATTTTGTTGGATTCGTGACATGGGATTTTAGCTAGGGGGGGCTCTCCCTCCTATCCATTGCCCAGCAAATTCTGTCTACAATGGTTTCTGAAACTAGGGTTTCACTCAATAGGGGACAATGCAGTCACGCCAACAAGGTCCAAAGCTCGAAATCCATGGACTATGGGGATGCAGTTGGAATTTCCATATTCCCATGCCCAAACACACTAGCGGGAGTTGACAGAATTCAAAATTGCGGCTCTGTGAGTTTTTTTGTGCACCGGGCACAAGTCCACCAGGTGTCCATGAATGGTATCTGGAGGTGACTTGCAACTCGCCATATATCTATGCTCGAGCCTCCGATCGATGAACCACTGATTCCGTTGGATTTGCGACATGGGATTTTAGCTAGGGGGCGACCTCTCCCTCCTGTCCATTACCCGGTGACATCCCTCTATGGTGGTTTCTGAAACTAGGGTTTCGCTCAGTAGGGGACAATGCAGTCACACTAACAAGGCCCAAAGTTGGAAATCCATGGATGGTGGGGATGCAACTGTCATTGCCATATTTCCCATGCCCAAACACGCTAGCAGGAGTTTATGCAATACGAAATTGTGGCTTCGTGAGGTTTTTTGTGCACCGGGCACAAGTATGCCAGGTGTCCCTGAATGGTATCTATAGGTGACCTGCAACTCACCATAGATCAATGCTTGGGCCTTCGATTGATGAACCATCGATTCCATTGGATTCGTGACGTGGTATTTTAGCTAGGGCGGGGATTTCCTTCCTATCCATTTCCTGGTGACCTTCATCTATAGTGGTTTCTGAAACTAGGGTTTCGCTCAGTAGGGGACAATGCAGTCACGCCAACGAGGGCCAAAGTTGGAAAGCCACGAATGGTGGGGATGTGGTTGGTGTTGCCATATTTCCCATGCCCAAACATGCTAGCAGGAGTTGACGGAATTCAAAATTGCGGCTCTGTGAGGTTTTTTGCGCATCGGACACAAGTCCATCAGGTGTCCCTGAACAGTATCTGGAGGTGACCTGCAACTCGCCATAGATCGATGCTCAAGCCTCCGATCAATGAACTATAAATTCCGTTGGAATTGTGACGTGGGATTTTAGCTAGGGTGGGGCCTCCCCCGCCTGTCCATTTCCTGGTGACCATCGTATATGGTGATTTATGAAACAAGGGTTTCGCTCAGTAGGGGACAATGCAGTCACGCCAATGAGGGCCAAACTTGGACAATTCATTTCATGCCAACGAAGGACAAACTTGGAAAACCATATCCCTAACTAGTGTTTATTGTTTAACATGCATGGCCCATAACCATAACCCTACCAAGGAAACCCTAATCCTAACCCTAATCTTATCTTACTGTCACAACTCAATTTAGAATCAACCTAATGTCCAACTCAAATTTTTCAAATCCGATGGACTTATGCTTCAAATCATGTTGATTCACGAAGTTGGTTCTCGGTCTTTGGATTCTAATGTAGTTCCTTTAATGCTAAGTGATTAGTCATTGGATGCATGAGGTTTGTTGAATAGTGTTGTTGGTCATTGATGAAATGTGAAGCATGTATTGCACTTAGTTTTATTAAATTACACTTGAGCATTGACTTAACTTGTAATTTAATCATCCAAACTGACAATTTTTAATTAGATATATCCAATTGGTGTGCATGTAGTGAGTTCATTGAAACCTTGAAATACATTGTATTGCACTTATATTTATTAAATTACACGAGCAAGAACTTTGAATTTAGTGTGCATGTAGTGAGATCATTGAAACCTTTAAATATAATAGTTTTTTCTTTTGACATAGTGCATTCATAGGTAATAGATAATCCACATAAATCAATACAATAGATTGACACAAGAACATGTGGAAACCAAAGAACAAATTCAAAGTGAAATTTATCATTCAATTATAACTGATATGTCAATGTACATGTCTCCAAATGTACATATATATCGAAAAGTACATATATATCCAAAAGTAACCAGAAGTACATGTGTCTCCACAACTATCCAAGACTATCCAAGCCACGTGTACATGTATCCAAAACTATCCAAGCCACATGTACATGTAAGTGAAATGTCAATGTACATGTCTCCAAAAGTACATGTATCCAAAATTGTCCAAGCCACATGTACATATCCCATAAGACACATCAAAACTCAAGCTTCCTCTTGTTCTTTCTAGAGGTTGATCCTGTAGGCACAAATCTAGGACGAGTGTGCATCTCTGGATCCTACAAATTAAATATCCATTGTTAAATTCAACTAACTATGTACTAATACATTAGCTGAATAAAATACCATATCTAAATTAACTCAACAATTATCAAAATGTTAATGGACATTGCATGAAACAATTGGTCATTAATGGACATCTCACCTCAGTGAGAGACTGTGACAAAGGGGATTGTGTTCCTTGTGTAGCAGATGGAGTTGTTGGTTGAACATCAAGGATGGTCACATCCATGGTCAAATCAGAGGGGGAAAGAACTGCTGCTATTGGTGGTGGCTACAATCACCAAATGTTGAAATAGTTAGACATGTGCATGAATAAACAATAGAAAACAATAACACACTATGTCTAGATCATGTTCAAATAGTTGTACCTTTGTGTGGCTTATTTTTATTGCAGATACCGCATTGACTGCTACATCTATAACTCCTGTTGTTGCTGGCTACAATCACCAAATGTTGAAATAGTTAGACATGCATGAATAAACTTATGCCAACAATAATAAACTATGTAACGATCATGTTGAAATAGTTGTACCTCTGTGTGACTTGTTGCCATTGTAGATGCAGCACTGACTGCTACATCAACCATCCCTGTAAGGTTTTCAATAGTAAACTCTGGCTCCTGATGCAGTAAACATGCAAATCAAACATTAACAAAACATTTTATGCACTAGATTTCAAGTTAGCCAAGAAATATCATCGAAGGATATACATTACCATGGTATCAGTAGCTCCATGGTCATGGATAATTGGACTCTTGCTAGGAGTAGGCCGCCTCATATACACATGACCCTTGTTGACATATGGCCTATGAGGAGATACAACTCCAGGAAATGGTCCAGGTGTTTTCGTTGGTGCCTATAGTCAACAAGAGTTCATGTAGTTAGACATGCATGATTCAACGAACATACATGTATTTAAAAAATGACATTTTTTAAATGTTTAAAATGTTTACCTCCATCACTGCTTTCCCCTGTGAAGGATATGGCATCTACCAGTTTAATAATTGTAAATATTAGACCATAGATAGCATTAGTGAACTAACATGTACAATGTATGGAAATTAACAAATTAACAAGTACTAAAAAATTGACATTTTTAAAATGTTTACCTCAGTGTGAGATACGACAATGGGTTCTATATGAATCTCTCCACCAACCAAGGGATCATTGGATGGAATGTCATGCCCAGATATTTCCTCGGTCGATACGACCATGGATTCTACCTTCATCACTACTTTCCCCTGTCAAGGATCTGGCATCTGCAAGTTTAATAATTGTAAATATTAGACAGTAGATAGCATTAGTGAACTAACATGTACAGTATGTGGAAATTAACAAATTAACAAGTATTAAAAAATAGAAATTTTAAAATGTTTACCTCGGTGTGAGATATGGCAATGGGTGCTATAGGAATCTCTCCACCAACCAAGGGATTAGTGGATGGAATGTCATGCCCCTCTATAGAGTGTGGAACATGGAACTGTGGGGCATCACAGCCGTCATAAAGCATCAACTGCAAGTTCACAAAATTAATATATTATCTCAAACTATACATATGTGTACAAAGAGGAAAATAAATGAAGAATTTATTACAATTAACCATATATATACATCACTCAAAAACCCACTGAAGAAAACATCTGACGAAAGACCATAGCAGGGATGACCACACGATGTGCACTCGTGAGGCTCAAAATTAGGTTGGGAGTGTGCCGATGGTGCTGCACTAGTAGATGGTCCTGCACTAGATGGGGGTACTATACTAGTGGGTGGTACTGCACTAGAATATGGCCATGCATCGTGACGACCTGGTGTATGTACCACACCAGGGACAGATGTCCCTTCCTCACCCATATGTTGAACCATAGTGCTATGACGAACAACTGCCCATTCCAAAATCAAACATGCATCACATGTCTGTGGAATAACATGATGTACAGGTGGGACATCTGGCCCAGGCAATTTCCTACAAGGTGCAGGGATAGGGCGATCAACATCTCGAAGCCTGGCATTGGGTCGGTTTTGGGGCATCCCCCCACCGATCCCCTGAAACTGCAATATATCAAAATAGTTTACGTGTTTTCCCAACACGAACTATGCATACATCTTTCGAAAGAAATACAGGGGGATTTCCCTGTTGTTGTGTGGTGGCATATCAAAAACCATATACCATTTGTCCATCCAGTTATCAACAAATGGAGGATATGTGCTCCACTCGATAGAGATATGTGGGCTATTTGCATTTGGGATTTCCCCCGTGCGAGGGTCCGTAAACAATGAAAATATATGCTCTTTGGTAATTTTCAACTTTTTTATTGCATTGTAGCCAAGCCCATCAGCGTACTCTTGTCCTTTTTCTTTCTCTATATGATGTAATATCATCTAGTATGTTGCTTGACAATGTAATAGTCTCAGTAATTGCATCCAAAGTGGATGCAAGTGAACGTTGAATCCTATCACCACCACTAAAGGCAGTACTGAGTCCTCTCAAGTGGGCAAGCTCAATCAGTATTTCAGCATTTGTGTCCATAGCCTCAACTGCAATAAAAAAGTCAATAAAGAAATCATTACAAACATATACATGGTATATAATGACATCTCTTCAAAATTGAAAAAGTAAATTAAATCAAACTCAAGTAAGCAATTTAATGGCATTCACTTACATACATTTAAAACTTAAAATTAAACATTTAACAATTAAATAGTGAGTTTCGTTCAACTTCTTTATAGAAGTTAAGGAACTTCTTTACCCTCATTGGTGACTTTGCAAACTTAAGTTCCCTTGTAATCTATTCGAGGGAGATCATCTTACTCTCTAGTGCCCTGGTATTGCAGAGCTGTGAAGAGTGTGGTTCGAGACTCAAAAATTTCCTTCTCTTGAAAAACCTATAGTTTCTCAACAACCTACTCAACCTTTGGTTGATCAAGTGGTTGAACCAATCTCAGCTTTGGTTGATCCCACTCTTCTTTCGGAGAGTGATCCTGATGTGATTGAAACAATGTCATATTTGGTCAATCCCACTCTCCCTTTAGAGAGTGACTTTCACGAAGCGGTTGAATCGATTCCATTGTCGATCAATCCCACTCTTCTTTTGGAGAGTGAAGTGTCTGATAGTAGCATTTTCTTCACTTCCAGTTCAAAACTTATTGAACAAGGGGGCACTAAACTCACTTTAGATCAACCCCCACCAAGCTCTCGGATTGCTTCCTATGATTGGGATATCCTAGTTGAGTCGTACCTTCCTTCTAATGCACCTTTCAAGGTAAAGGTCAAAGTTGAACCTTACACGACTGCTCATTGTATTGTTGATGAAGGGGCCTAAGTTAGTATCTTGTCTGCTCATGCTTGGTGAGGCATGGAATCTCCCAGCCTTGTTTTGACTGCTAGTCAGTTACTGGCATTTGATAGAAGAACTAGTATAGCCTTGGGAATTCTCACTCAAACACCTATTACATTGGGTGGGAAGACCGTCTTAGTTGACTTCATGGTAATAGAAGACCCCTTGAACTTCAATATGCTCTTTGGATGTGATTATGTCTATGCCATGCAAGCTGTGGTGTCAACATTCTTTCATCTGATGTACTTTAATCATGGCGAAGAAATTGTCACCATCGATCACTTAGATTTTCTTGATCCGTCTCTTGACCCAACTAGAGACCAGGTCTTTCCTTTATTGATTCCCAGTGTTTCTATAGACACTACCCCGCCACAGGTGAACTATGTGGCCTCATGTCCTTTGCGTTCAATTGCTACTGAGAAGCAGCCTCTGTTTTCATGCTTACCTTCTCAAGACTTGGTCCCAGCAGTTGACCAGGTGAGTCATTCTATACAGACTATGGATCCTGCTCTCCACTCTGTCGATCCATTTGAAAGTTTAGACATATGTCCTATCTCGGATGATCTCCTTCCTTGGGATGAAGTCTTCCTAGAGTCTTTGATATAGTCTGACCTTCTTTTGGATGTTGGTTCAGTTGTGACTAAGTCTAACCCTGATTTGCTTAGTAATCTTGATCTTCCCATGGATCGGTCTTCTTATGTTGGTCTTGTTGAGTCTTTTGACTCTTCCTTTGCAAGGCAAGTTAGTGATCCTGATGAGTTTAATTTTTCTTTTGAATTTCTCAACTCCTGTGATACCGAGTTTGCTCTTGCAGACTCTATCTCCCCTGTTGATATTTTTCTGAGGTTGATCTTACTGATTATAAACCCTCGAGACTTGGTGCTATAGAATCTTCTTCGGTCAATTCTGCCTTGACTTTTCCTTTTGTAGAAGATAGCAAAGTCGCATGTGTTTCTGCCAAAGTGACCTACATCGGATCTTTTCTTCTGAATGTGATTCTGATGTTGTTGTTTCTTGGATACAAGATTTGTAGTTGGATTCACAACTGTTTACTAGCCTCACCTTGTTGTTCAAGTTGTAACTGCATTTTCATGTGCCCTGCTCACACAATTGGGTTTAAACTTCTTTGAATTTAGGAGTGCTATTTTGACATGTTTTGGCCTTTACGTCCCTTGGATATGTAAAAGAAAGGAGAAAGGGACTATTAGGACATGTGAGGAAGAAAAGGGGTGATACAGGGCTGCCACCATATCCTCTAATTATAATTGACTCGATCATGCTTGGGAACACTCTCACGATGCACTCTAGGTAGTTCATGGGTGTTCACCATTTCCATTGTTGTATAAACATGGAAACCAACCAAAAGTTACAAGGAAAATGGAGAATTTGTGGACTGGACTACAATTGGTTGTAGATGAGCTTAGAGACTCAACATGTAGAAATTTATTACCCATTGTTTTTGCTATTTTAAAAAATGGTTGATAAACCTAGTGATGCAAGGGCATAGACTGTTTGAGTAAAGTCATTTATGTATTTGCTAGATCAAGGGATCTTAGGGAGACCTAAGGTCTCACATGTTTCTAATTTTCTTTATTATGTTTATAGGATAAAAGAAGGAGAATTCAAGTTCTATTTAGTTTAGGTGATCACTTTTAATTAATTAGCACTAGTCCCCCAATGAATACCGGGGTTGTATGGGGGTGTTAGGACGTGTTGAATTGTAATTCAATATCATAGTGAGAAGGTTCATATATTTCAACTTTTTTTGTCATTACGATAAGGCCAGGGGCACGGAGGGTAAGTCCTATGCGCAGAACAAGAGCAAAGTGTCGAGGAAGGTATAGTTAAAACACAAATGAGGTGGGTGCTATAAGCAAGAAGTGCAAATATTTTAGTGGAAAAATGGTGGTGGCTTCTAAACTTACTAGAGGAAGGAATAAAACTAGTCATAGTTACTAGTTTTAACTCTGTGTTTATATATATATATATATTGTTGATTTTATATAATACACTGTTTTATGTTTCAAAGGGCAGGCCCGAGAGGCACTTTGTTAATGTGTTTTGGCATTTAGTTGAGGGTGCTTAACTAAGAGGCAATGTATAACTACATACGCTTGTGATGAAATTTTGATTATATTCATGGACAAATGATTGTGATGAAATTTTGAGAAACCAATTTACTAAATTTTTATGCATTTTTTCTATTCATGCTTGTGCACATGCATTTCATCTTGTTATGGCCATTTCCGAGGAAACTTATTCAATTAGTATCATGGGGAAATGTCCTCGAAGGGTTGGCAATTTGGGTTTCAGGTGGATGGATACATTGTATAAAGGGAGGAGTTCTAAATTTTTCAATTTTTGGTTGCATTAGGAATTTTTGAGTTCTTGAAAATGAATTCATTGTAGTTATTCACTCATCTTGGTTGAGGGAGATGTGAATTTAATTAGTGACTCAATTATTTCCAATTTTATAAATAATACAAAATTTGGTTGTTTTATTCTATTAAAAAACAATATTCTAGGTTTAGAATTGACAAAAAAGAATGCTTTGGGTGATTGAATTACCTGGTTAGATGATAATTCATCGGTGGAATTTCCTCCCCTCCTACTAAATCAGCTCCTCCAACAATCCCAAGCACCCAATTTGCTCCAAAACGCTCCAAATCGCTGCCAGTTTCGTGTTTCTGATGGGTAGAATAGGCCACAGGTTTTGGGCCTGTCTATATAAATTAATTTTAGTTTTCCAAATCGCGTACGCATTTTAGAACTACAGATCGCATACGCGTTTTGTACTTATATAACTCATACGCGATATGGTTTCCTATCCTACATGTCCCATGACATGTCAGGGTCAGGTTGAACCATAGCAAGTGCTATGTAGCATAAATGCATTGTATTTTTTGGTAACGTGATTGTGTTTTTGAAAACTAGGATTGCATCTAAAAGGTCCCTCATCTTCTTGCATTGACCCTTATCATATATATAATTTTAACATTCTATTATCTTTCTCTAAAAGAGACTTTAAGACTTAGATAGTCTCTTTTTGTGTTTTTAAATATATGATGATATTGCTTAAACCAGCTCATACTTTTGTATTACTTAGCTATATAATTTGGCGGCAGCCATTTTAACGTAATCTTATAATTATTTTTTTTATAAGAAATGATGTGTTGTGGATGACAAGCTTTGTTTATTGAACGGTAATAGATAAAGGTTACTCATAGGTTGACATAAAGTGTTTTGCTTATTGATTTGCAAGAGTTAAAGGGTTTCCTATATTATTAAAGAAAAAAATAGGATTTAAGGTAAATAAAGGAATCAATTTACATGTACAGACATGTTGATGCCCGAAAATTCGCAGGCAACAACAGCAAGGGATTCTCCCCAGTCAACATTCCCAACTAGCCCGTGACTGTTTGGTGTAGGGAATCCGTCCTGTTTGCGGTCCAGCTACCATAGGTCAAGTAACAAAACAAAAGGGTTTTATCGATTGCAGCCCGGTCCACTGTGTATATTTTTGTATTTTGACTTCAAGTATGATATGCAAGTGCCTATCTAAGATGTAGATTGATGAAGAATACGAGGAGTGGTCACAATGTGATGCACAGGTTCTTACCACTCGTCTTATACTCTCTCGCATCTAGATCACACACAACTGAAAAACAATATTAACTAAGCTATCCCTAGGGAGCAAGATTATCAATTAATGAGTAATGTAATAATGTTCATATGTTAAGATAAATCACAGATAGTTGTTCTTAGGATCAAAACACATAAACATGAATAAAGGTATGCACAACAAGGTAGCTCATCATCTATTAAAACATTGATTACTCATAGTGGAAATTATCACAAAATAAACCAGAGAACATTCCTATAAGAACATAGGTTCAAGAAGTTAAAATGATCTCACAGTTAATGAAACATAGCTGAAAACGAAATAGTTCCCCTTCAACATTGTTCATTTCATCACATTTGAACATTCTACACAACACTTTCTCCAACAGGGAAAATTGTAATTTTATTATTGCAAAATGAAATAGTTCCTCTTACAACAAGTAATTCACAAGTCTTTCCGGGAAAAAGCCCCTCTTCTATCTAATTCTCCTATATTTATACAATAGCAAAAACTATTGGGCTGCCCACAAATGACTCTTGGGCTTCCCCAATGCTTCACCTCCCACAATTTTCTTACATTAAGTGCTTACAAAATTTACAATATATTACAATAAAAACAAACAAATAAAGCACTTATGTGGAGGGCCCCGCTTGATTGTTCAAGAACTTCTTCCATGAGAAAGCTTCTGAGGCAATGCTTTCGAACTTAGAAGGTTCTAGAAAATGAATATTGATTTCAAATTTAGCGGCCTGATTTCTTATTACTTCGATCCTGGCTGAGCTCAGGCGTAGTTGATCCTCTAGCAACTGTACACTGACCGCTGAATGAGCTACCTCATTTTTTAGGTCCTGCTCGTCTAGGGCCTTGATGTGCTGAATTGTTTGTTCATCTTCCTGATATCTACTCTGTAACATCTCCAAAAATAGGTTGTGGTATGGAAAGGTGTCCATTCTCTGTTTAGTAGCAACCTAGAAATGGTTGTAGGTGATCAAAAGTCTCCTACATAATTCTGTACAAGCTCCCTTTGTCTTCTTTATAGCCTTCTTAAATTCTCTGGCTGTGTTTATGGCAAACTCCAATAGATCATAGTCCTATTTCAGGCCTTGTTGATCTTTTGCTGGTAGATCTGCAAGGATTTTCTCATTTGCCTCTATTCTAGCTATTCTTCCCATCAGGACTTCTAGAATGTCCTACAATCTGTCCACGAAATATGAAGAAGTTTCTAAAATTTCTTCTAATATATTGTCTACCTGCACAACCTTGCACCTTTCTTCTTCTATGCATACTTGCAGCTTGTGCATCTTGCTCCTTTGTTCTAAAACATGCTCCTTGAAAGGCTGAAGGTTGACCTGCTGTTCCCTGGCCTCTTCTAGAGCTACTGCTAATGAAGTAACTTGTTCTTTAAGCTCTGTAGTCTGCACCTGAGATTGCCTCTCTGACTCCTCCAAGGTAGCTTTCTATAACTCCAACTCCCCTATATTACTAAGCAGTTGATCCTTTTTTGTATGAATACTTTCACATACCGTCTTCAACCCATCCTTTTCTATCCTTATCCCCTAACATTCCTACTGCAATTTTTCTAGACTTTCTTGGGAAACCTCTAGAAATCTCTTCTCTACTTGGAGGAACTGGAGCTCTGCTTTTGAAGACTTTATTTCATGTTACATGTCTTCAAACTTACTTTTTAATTTATTACTTTCCTCTCTCTCCTTTCTTAGCGTATCTTTTAGTTGGGTAGCATATTTCTTTGACTATTCAAGGTCAGTCATTATCCGATCCACATTGTCCTTAGAAGCATGGATCAATGTTGCTCTAGCTCAAATAGTGAATCTGGGGTCCTTGTCTATCCCATACACCATGGTGGTATCATTGATCATTTTCCATGACTGCCCCCCCAGTCTCGACTTTCCTCTCGGTCCTCTTCACGATCCTTTTCGTTTCCTTGTCGTAAAAAATAGTGTTGAATTATGGAACCTCTTCCCTTTTATTTTGTTCGAAAGGGATCAGTCTTAGGCTAGGAACAACAACCTGTCCTAATGTGCTGCTAGCAGCTGCCTCAGGGTATTGAGAATCAGGATTACCCAGATCCTAAACCTGAATGTCTACACGATCGGAAGCTTGTTTCTCTATCATGGACCCTGTCAGTTTTAATCTTTCTGTTTCCTGCTTCATGTGTTCCTCATCCATTTTCCTTTTCCTTTCTTCTTCTTCACTCCTGGTAGCTTCTTGTTCAGCTTTTCTCTTTTCTTACTCCTCACCTTTAAGCCATCTTTCAGCTTCCTGTGCTAGTCTCCTAGCATCTTCATCTCTTTTCCTAGCCTCCTCTTCATCTGCTTTGTTTTTCTCATCTTGTCCTTTCCCACCTTTAGTAGTGCTTTTCTTTTTAAATCTTCTTTTCAATGCAGTTATGTTTTATGCATTTCAGAAAATTGATTCATCTTTATCCCAGTGGCTTATATACTCAAAATGTACATTTGCTTCCTTGCAGTGCTCTGCCACTTTATTCCAGAAATCATTCCTATGGAAATTTATTTCCCCAAAATGGAATTTCCCCAATTCTTCTACAAATTCATCGGCTTTCTTAACCCTTGAGAACTTATAGCTTCCCAACCTGAATGGTAAGGGAGGATAAGTTGCCTTTTTATGTTCAAATAAAAAACTCCCTATGCCATCCAAAAAGACCTGCCTGACTGCTTCCTTGTGTACCACATAATCAGTGGCATATTTTGGAAGTAGTGAAGGTGCTCTAGAGCATCCATACATTCTGATATACAGTCCATCCTCCGTTAAGTAGTAATCCACATATTCTTCAATAACCTGCAACACTTCTTCCGACATGCAATTGCACTCCTTTAAGAAAATCAATGTATATAATGGCATAATGAAGTGTTCACACACTTCTCTATAGTGGCTGTGGTACTTATGTTCCCACAGTGGCTTGTAGGATGAGTAGACTGGTGTTCTATCTCAGTCCCAAATACACCTCAGGTTTGGGAAGGGTTGGTTGCATAGTATGCAATCAATCAGTATAGAGCTCATGTAGAACTTTGATTTTTTCTGGGACACCCCTCCAAATGCTGAAGCAATGTAGGCCGAGAGGCTGTTTGATACAATGTTCGCCCAGTTGAACATGGTCCCTTGGGTTGCAACATAGAAGATGATAGAAAACCAACCCAACTTAAAAATTTTACCGTGGGCTCTCCCGAAAATCATGTTCAACATCAAGGCAATGAACCTGTAAGGGGTCCTTAAGGTGGCAGTATCATATTCCCCTAATGGCCTAGTTCTGAAACTCTTGCCAGGTACTAGCATTCTTTTCAATGTCTCAACTAGGTCCAGATTAATTTTATTTAGCCAGTCTTCAGTAAAGTATACCTGGGCTTCCGGTAAGTGGTAGGCTAGTGATACGTAACTAGGGCTATAAGCAGCATAACCCTATTTGTCAATGCTGACTAAAATCATGGTAGTTATGTCTACCCTGGGAAGAATCCATCCAATCACCTCTGAACACGGGAAAAGCTCAGGTCTGGTAGCAACCCTCATCAAAGCAGATCTCTCTATATTTGCATATATAGTTTCTTCCTCAAAACCTGTGTCGGGTACCTCCTGATGTGTTATCAGTCTGTAGATTTCCCCCCATTTATATTCAGGTTCGACACCCACTATGCATCTAGTGTCTTCGTAAGTGTATTCAACCTTGGTGACAATTTCAACATCGGGTTCCACCTCCACTGTAGGGTCTTTCTTTTTTGCCTTTTATACATCTCGTATTCGAAAGGATTTCCCTGTCATACACAAAATCCTTTAGGTCATGTTAATCCATTTCTAAATAATATTCAAAGAATGGAGACAAACTACATGAGCATTCACCTCATTTAGGCTAGTCATGATTGAAGCTATGAAAAATAAACAAACAACATTTAACTACCAAGTGTTCTTGCACAAAAATGAATCTGCAAAAAGAACTAAAACCTACCCATGACTAAAACATTACGTAATCAGCTCATAACATCATGGCCTTGCTAAAATGAACAAAATCGCCCCCCGTCAAGGAAAACAGTTCTCAAACTACACCCTCGGCGCTATGATTCCAAGAAAAAATGTGCTATTCCCAATCTCATCCTAAACGGGGTGTAACCTAAAAAAAACCGCTACCATACTCCCATACAGGTGAGCGATCCAAAAGGATAGAAAAAAACCAAACCCTGGTGCTTCGAAGTAAACAAGAAAATGCCTTCCTCTGCAAACTAACAGGGAACTACCCTCCCCGGATGGCCATACACAGACTGGGGGGAACTAGTGCAGACAGAGTAATGCTCGTCTGCACTGGTTTCCCAAATAGCCGGGTGTGGTTCGCAAACTCATAACGACAACCAAAATTAATCATTCAAAGGGAAACACCCCCGCTGGACAGCCATACCATCTACATGAACTATATAATCACTGAAAAATGCAACCTAGGTATTCATTAACCGCAACAGTGGGAACTAACCAAAGGAGACAACCCCAGTTCAAAAATTCGAAAGGAAGAGATAGGAACGAGAATAATGGCCTACCTGGAAAGGCGTTGTGCAACTGGCAAGAAGAATCCGCAAACTTCCACAGCGGCGCCACCTAGGAAAGGACTACCGATATCGAGTACAATGTCCTGCTCGAAACGACAATGACAATGCAGGAAATTCACAGAAAAAATAATAGAAAATAATAAACCCCAATCCCCCAATATATACATCCCAGTAAAACAAACAATCGGCGGGAAAACATGACCATCGGGTGGCAAAACGACTAGGGGATCGGCGATCATGTCAGCTACTTCTCTGCAACGGCGGCTGATGAAATGACTACGAGATCCGCAGTGTCAAATGGAACATCAGCAAGAGCAACAAATAAATGCTTCACATCAGAGCTCACCAGACTAAGACATTGGACCAATAATTGGTTGAAGCACCGCAACAGCGGAAACCATAAAGACACCGAGTTTCACAGACCAGTCAAAATCGGAGGTAAAAAAAACATGACTTAAGTGAAAAAGATCGGCCAAGCGGAAAACATAATCAAACTAAATCGAAAGAATAGTCCCTTCTAGAGCCGCAATGGCAAAAGTTAAAAAGACTAAGGACCTGTGAATCAAACTGGCGGGGATCGGAAGAGGTTAATATAACCATCACGGTGTTCACAATATATCATCCACAATGGCGAAAGCTGTAGAGACAAAAAGTTTCGACGGTATTCCAATAAGGCCGCCGATAATGAGAAAAATAAAAGTAAAGCGCATCAGAGGAAGTATATCTTGGATCGGACCGTCTTTCAACTGCATCTCTGCAATGGGGGGCACACAGTTAACTGCATTTTCGATTCATAGTCTCGACAATTTTTGACGGTGGGGTAAGAACTCAATGTAAGTCATAGAACATCATTAACCACATTGGCGTAAAGATATTCCTTGAACAAACATTAGCAAAATCAAGCAAACCCCAAAAGCTGAGTAAAACTAAATTAAAAGGAGGGTCCCGAAATTTTTAGAATTTTGGGAAATTGTTGCAGCTGCAACAATTGGTGACTACCTGGTGAACCCCATATTTCTGAATCAACTCTTCTCTTAGTACAAGACTGTTTAATCATTAAACTCATAGATTGAATTCTTTTGGATGCTTGTATTCCTAAAATGTCCAACCTATGCATTTGAATCATTGATGATAGTCCATTTTTGGAAATGGGAACACCAAAATATTCAAAGTCCAGATAACTATTATGAGGCTAAGTAGATGAGTTTTATTTTACCTCTGTCTTTGGGTAGTTTCCATCTTGGACACCACAGGATTGTAACATATGGTAAATATTCATTTGTTCTGCATTCCCATGCCACTTGCACTTTTGTGCCTTTTGAACTTTTTGTTCTTTTGAGTCCTCCATATGCCTTTCTTTCTGAATTTTATTCGGCTCTTCTATCCATAGTGTCCTTTTGTGTGAGAGATGTATTTACTTTTCAGCTCACGGATGGAGAAGAACTTTTGGCAAATTGGTATTGAAGTTTCGATGCTTTGCTTTGATATGTATTGCTTCTTTTAGGAGTTTAGACTCTTATTAGCCTTTAGGCTTTTAAATCCTAGCATGGGATCATTTATATATAATAAACTATTTACCTTGCTTCCTTTCCGTGGGTCCTTAGCTGTCACCCCCTAGGACATTTTAGATGTGAAATGGATGGAGCCTCGAAATAGTATTCCAGACATTTTGATTCTGAATTACTTTCAGGGGTTAAGCAGGACTTCAATGAGCGTACAACCATTTAGGAAAACTACTTACTAGAAGAAATTCTATCAATTCAACCAAGAATGCACAGTCTCATCCCAAATATTTCAGTTAATCAAGAACCCTGATGCTTTCCATGCAACCAAAAGTTTGCCTCTTTTATTCAAAAACAAACCAAAAATAACTAGAAACAACATCGACAAATCAAGGTGAAAAACTACATCAAATTATTTATGTACAAGGTCATCAAAAGCAAAAATCAAAGTAAAAAATTTGAGAACCAACCACTACCTGACCAGTTCTCTGCCCACCCCTATAGATCTACCAACTTACAAGTCAAGGGGCTAGGCTCAATTGCTGATGTGAAATACCTAACCATTATCTAATTCTGCTATTTTTGAAACCAAAACTACGTCTACCAATTTACAATCAATCCCATCAGCCCGCGAACATTGAAGGAGATCGGGCTGAGTGTTTATTATATTGTTGGCTTCTTCTAATGCACGATGTCTTAGTTCAAGCTCCATTAGATAATTCCCCAAAATAGAATTTGTTGATTCATTTTCTTCTTCCAACTTAGTTATAGTGTGTTTCATGTAAGGTTCCCTTAAAATTTTGATCCGATTTGGGACTCCTTTATGAGGAAACCATAAATGTGACCAATCTGAAGCAAAATATCCTTTTAACCTGGTGGACCAGTCTCGGTTTAAAATAATTCCATAACCATCAGGTATATTTGCCACCACAATATCAATATATTGACATATATTTTCATTTGTGGATAAATGAATGAGAACATTCTCCATTTCCCCAACTATTTTGACACTAGTTCTGTCTAATTGAGTAACTTCCTAAGCAGTAGGTTTTGGCTGCCCATTAATTTTTTTGCAAACTGCGAGTGGCATAACATTCACTGATGATCCAGAATCTACCAAACAATCATGGACCTTATGGTTCAGAATTTTGAAAGTCAAAAGGAAAGGCGGGGTTTTAAACCTAGCTTTCCCTTCCCCAATTGATTCGACATCTTCCTCCACATGTTGGTTTTCGGTGGGTATCTCTTCCTCGGGCTCTTCAATCCTTTTAAAACTCTCTTTGTCATCACCTACTTGGTCTTCCATAGGCTTAACAGGCTTGTTGATTTGCTTCGGATCTTGGCTGATAATGGTGATTTCAGGTGCTTTGCCATCAACATTGTTCTTTGTTTGTTTCCTGACATTCTCTTGCAACTTCTTAATCTTTGAGATCATTGAATTGTCTTTATTTACCAAATCCAGGCCTTTTGTTGTCATTTGAATTTCTAGTATACTCTCAGGTTTCAGAACACTTCTTTCTGTATCAAAAAGCGAGATACAATCCCTTAAAAACATGGTATCATTCTCTTGTTTTTTGTGGTTTTACTACCCTTTTCCTCTTCATCACTGTCCTCATTTAATTTAGAATCCAACAGTTGATTCATCACCAATGTCATTGAATCTATCCATTGAGGACAATTCTTTTCAGAATGGGGTTGTTGATGGAAAGTGCAAAAATTATCCATCCCTACCTCCGTTAAATTCATCAATGCTGAACCGTATGGAGGAGGTTTGGGTTGGTTGTTATACTCTCTTTTTTTGTAATAAGGATTATATGCTTTATGAGCCTCTTTTTCTTTCTCCAGATCTATTATTCTGTTGGATAGATTTTGCATCATCTTTAACATCCCCTCAAAATCATGTGATTTCTCCTCTTTAGGTTTAGACAGCAATAAGGCTCTCTTCCCGGGAGTTTTTTCTCTGGACTGCTCGGGATAATCTTCTATACTTTCCTTTTCATCCTCTACTCTTTCTGCTTCTTCATAAGTCTCTGATAACGTAGGATTAACTTGGGATTTTGCAAACATAGCCAAGTCAGGACCTAAAGCTGAGGTATAATACTCAATCAGAACTTTGTCAGAAGGCTTATCAGTTGCAGAGAAGTTGTTAAGGTAAGCAAAAAATATATGAGTAAAATTGTGTACATTTTCTTTCCTTTCTTTTTTTAAAGCGCCTAAACCTTTCATTAGTGCTGCATGCGTCTTTCAGGCTCCATACTTACTTCTGAAAATCCTTTCAAAGGTATCCCAGTCTGGGATAGAGTTTGCAGGCAAACCAAAATACCATGATGTTGCTGCTCCTTTAAGGGTGTGTGGAAAAAGTCTGCAAACTACATCCTCATGTTCCCCAGCCCTTAATCATTCTATTGCCAAATAGAAACTTTGCAAATGGTCATCTACTACAACCTTCTCATCTGGATCAAACTTAGGCAGCATCTTCTCAAAAGCTTGAGGTAAGTCATGCAACGGAGGTGTTAAGTTCAAGGGTGATCTGGATTTCCAAGCCGGTGGTGGATTTGGTGGGTTGAGTGGTTGATTTGCATTTACACCTGCCATGAGTCTGGGTGGAGAATGAGGAGGTGAAGGAACAGGAGTATGCATAGGAGAACAGTAAGGTGTGTTTGGGCCTACTTGATTCAAATGTTGAACAACTTCCTGTAACGCTAATTCTACTAACTCTTCCACATCTCCAACCAACACTGAATCTTCCAAGATGGGACGATCTTTCTTCTTGTATTCTCTTCGAGGTAAATCAGGGATAGTGGGTAATCCTCCTATACTCTTTACATAGGCCCGTGTGTGTCTTCTCAGATCATTAACTACTTGGTTGTCTACAGAAAACAAATGTTCTCTATTTTCTTCATTATTTGGATTAGGAAATAAACTGCTTTCAAAACTATCACTGGTGGAGTAATTTCGAGGAAATGGATTTCCCCGGCCAGCCATGCACTGGTGGCCCTCCTTCTAGCGCCAGAAAACTGTTGATGCCTGGGAATTCGTAGGCAACAATAGTAAGGGATTCTCCCCAGTCAACGTTCCCAACTAGCCCGTGACTGTTTGGTGTAGGGAATCCGTCCGGTTTGCGGTCCAGCTACCGTAGGTCAAGTAACAAAACAAAAGGGTTTTACCAATTACGGCCCGGTCCACCGTGTATATTTTTGTATTTTGACTTTAAGTATGATATGCAAGTGCCTATCTAAGATGCAGATTGACGAAGAATGTGAGGAGTGGTCACAATGTGATGCACAGGTTCTTACCTCTTGTCTTAGACTCTCTCGCATCTAGATCACACACAACTGAAAAACAATATTAACTAAGTTGTCCCTAGGGAGAAAGATTACCAATTAAGGAGTAATGTAATACTGTTCATATGTTAAGATAAATCATAGATAGTTGTTCTTAGGATCAAAACACATAAACATGAATAAATATATGCACAACAAGGTAGTTTGTCATCTATTAAAACATTCATTACTCATAGTGGAAATTATCACAAAATAAACTAGAGAACATTCATATAAGAACATAGGTTCAGAAAGTTAGAACGATCTCACAGTTAATGAAACACAACTGAAAACAAAATAGTTCCCCTTCAACATTGCTCATTTCATCAAATTTGAACATTCCACACAGCACTTTCTCCAACAGGAAAAATTGTAATTTTATTATTGCAAAACGAAATAGTTCCTCTTACAACAAGTAGTTCACAAGTCTTTCCGGGAAAAGCCCCTCTTCTATCTAATTCTCCTATATTTATACAAAAGCAAAAACTGTTGGGCTACCCACAAATGACTCTTGGGCTTCCCCAATGCTTCACCTCCCACAATTTTCTTACATTAAGTGCTTACAAAATTTACAATATATTACAATAAAAACAAACAAATAAAGCACTTATCATGGAGGGCCCCGCTTGATTGTTCAAGAACTTCTTCCATGCGAAATCTTCTGAGGCAATGTTTTCAAACTCAGAAGGTTCTAGAAAGCGAATATTGATTTCAAATTTAGCGGCCTGATTTCTTATTACTTCGATCCTAGCTGAGCTCAAGCGTAGTTGATCCTCTAGCAACTATACACTGACCGCTGAATGAGCTAACTCATTTTTCAGGGTCTGCTCATCTAGGGCCTTGATGTGCTGAATTCTTTGTTCATCTTCCTGATATCTACTCTGCAACATCTCCAAAAACAGGTTGTGGTCTGGAAAGGTGTCCATTCTTTGTTCAGCAACAACCTAGCAACGGTTGTAGGTGATCAAAAGTCTCCTACAGAATTCTGTACAAGCACCCTTTGTCTTCTTTACAGCCTTCTTAAATTCTTCGGCCGTGTTTATGGCAAACTCCAATAGGCCATAGTCTTGTTTCAAGCCTTGTTGATCTTTTGCTGGCAGGTTTGCAGGGATTTCCTCATTTGCCTCTAATCTATCTATTCTTCCCGTCGGGACTTCTAGAATGTCCTGCGATCTGTCCACGAAATATGAAGAAGTTTCTAAAATTTCTTCTAGTCTATTGTCTACCTGCACAACCTTGCACCTTTCTTCTTCTATGGATCTTCTCATACAAGGTTATGGACCCTAAATCTACAAAACTTAGTCATGTCCTTAAAATGGACCCTGCAAGCCAATTCGTCAAATCTTTCAACCCCACATGATCCAAGTCTAGGTTAAAATTTATATATTGATCCATTTCAAATCACTTAGCCACCTTAGTGTATGATTCATTGAGGTCATTACCATTTTGTGGATTCCTATGTTCACACTTATCACCATCATTTCAATCATGACCTTATAGAGTATATCTCATCCTTTCAAGTCATTTTGGGCTATCCATGCTATGCCAAAGCATCTATGGTGTGAATGTCCATAAGATTTCCACCATTGATGGAGTTTTCCCACTCATTGATTGTTAATAATTTTCCATGTCATAGAGTGAGACTTTCTCTCTTTAGCCCAGAGTTTTGTCTTCATTTAAGTGGCACCAAGTGCATAGCCTTGGATAGGAAATTTTATGCTACAAAATCGAGTATGTCATGTCGTGGCCATGTGATCAACATGTAAACTACCTATCTATATGGTTTGGGGCACACTGCTTATTTGAGATTTAAAGGTGTCATTAAGATAAGTATCTTCCTTTTGATGATTGACCTTATTACATACTCATTAAAACAAAAACCCCATTATACACGTGATCCTTGAAAATATTTATCTTCTTTGATGAATATGAAATTAATTTTTTTATATCAACATGAAACCTCATCCTCATCATTTATAAGACATGAAACCTCTTCATTTATAAGAGCAATAGGACCACTACTAATACGGAACTCCATGCTATAAGATGACTCTAGATTGCGACATCAATTGCATACTACTAGTTTTCCATAGAAAGTCCCATATAAATGCTAGCTCTACTCTAGATTTCGTCCCATCTCCTAGAGGATTTCTTCTAGCTCAACTCTAGATTTGGTGCCATCGTTTTTAGGGTTTCATGGTTGAGGTCTACGTGGATGTGTTTTTTTTCAATGAAAGTACTAACCTGGTCAAACTTTTAGCCCAAATAAAGGTAACTAACCAACACTCTTTATCACTTTTGAAATCTTACACATGATTTCAACGAACCAAACATATATCACTTTTGAATTTTGGTGGGTCAACGGTCAAAATATATCCGTTACCAAAAATATAACGACTAGGGTTGCATTCCATAATTTGGTAATCGTCGATCAAAAGTATATTCGTTACCAAAAATATAAATATAATGACGAGCGGGTTGCATTCCATAAATCGTATTAGTATTCCCTCAATCATCAAGCCATTACTTCGACAAGAATTTTTTGATTCGAGGAATAGTGCATTCTGTTTTCTTCTTCCTGCGTGTTTCTGCGCGTTTCAGAAAAACAGACATCTCAAGCTGTCGTACGATATCAATTGAAGGGCTCTGCATCTCAGCACTCCACCCACATCAGGTGGCCTCGGCAAAAAGGAGAACAACTAGCAGTCGAGCTCCACCTCGACCAGCTCCACGGAGGAACTCTGCCGGTCTCTCTTCCAAAGATCATACGGTCTCGGCTAACCGGAAAGCAACCAGTAGTCCACCTCCACTTCCCGGGAGAAGCTCTGCCCATCTCTCCTCCAAAAATCAGATGGCCCCGACTAACAAGAAAACAACTAGCAGTTCATCTATACCTCTAGGGACAAGCTCTGCTCGTGTCTCCAAAAAAACCGATGCAGACGAAAAAATGAAGCAGGAGGCGGCCACACGGCCCGGGCCGAGAGTTAAATTGACCAATGAATGCAAAGAAAGGTTAGACGAGCTGACTAGATCTTTGGATTTCAGAACTTTAGGATCCGCCGTCGACTATCTATTACCCACGCTTCAGGGAGCAAAAGCAATCCAAGAAATCACCAAAAATAAGGGCTACGACAATGGCTGGCAAACCATCGATTGGCTACTTGATATGGCGCGAACCAAACAGTCCCCGGGCTTCCAAAATGAACGCAGACAGCTCGATTGGATATTGCCGACCGAAATACAGCGTTTGCAAGAGGTGACCAGAGAGCTGGGCTTCGAAAGAGGTGGACAAACCCTTGATTGGTTATTGAAGATCGCATCCAAGGATTTGTTAATGCTCACCCAATCTCTTGGCATCCAAGAAACTGCAAACACTATTCGATCTTTATTGGATCAGCTAAAGCCAGACATTGTCTCAAGTTTTCGAGGAGACTCTGCTTCTGCCGGTACATCTTCATCACTCGAAAACCGTGCATCGCCTTCTGCCAGTACATATTCATTACTGCCAAACCCTCCATTTTCCACTCCGCACTTTTCCCAGAATCCACAAGGGGTTACACCAAATTCTTTTACAGGCACTCTTCCCACACAGACACCCACGGGAGGAGCAGAAGGAGGGAGTATTACATGGTCTTCTTCAAATACTTCCACTTCCACACCCACACCCACACCCACAGGAGGAGGAGGCAGTATTCCATGGCATTCTTCAAATCCTCATACTTCCACGCCCACACCCGTTCATAGCAGCACAGGGCCTGTGACAGCGCATCGTTCAGCTCTGGCAATGCCTGATACTTCTTTCAATCGATTTCATGGTGGCCAATCCCAAATGAAGGGAGATGGCCAACTTCATGGGGGCTACGTGCCGAATAATGGTATGCTTAATTCATCAAGTATGATGCAGCCGACGTCCCTTCCTCAAGCCCAAATTAGCACTCGCAATTTCCGGGGAAAATCGCAACAAGCAGCTGGTCGAGAGAATATTCAATTTCACAACAGAGAGGGTGACAGACTAAAAGGAAGCGATCAAGCACAAGATTATCCATCTGCCCGCACTGGCAATACTGTCGGTACTGTAAGATTCTCAGGCACATATGCATCGCTAGTTGAAGCCACTATTCCCACACCGACACCCACAGGAGTAGGAGGAGGCAGTACTGCATGCAGGTATTCTTCAAATCCTCATACTTCCAATCTCTCAGACACAAGTGGACTAAGAGGAGGCACTATTCCCACACTGAGACCCACAGGAGGAGTCGGAGGTAGTACCACATGGTATTCTTCAAATCCTCATACTTCTATTCCCACGTCCACAGGTGGACTAGGGAGAGGTGCTATACATACACCGTCACCCACGGGACCTCATACTTCTATTCCCACGTCCACAGGTGGACTAGAGAGAGGTGCCATACATACACCGTCACCCACAGGAGCTGGGACAGCGCATCGTTCAGATATACCAATGCCTCATACTTTCTTCAATGGATTTTCTAGTGGTCAATCTCAAATGCAGGGAGATGGCCAACTTCAGGGTAGCTACGTGTCAAATAACGGTATTTTTAATTCATCAAGAATGAAGCAGCCAGAAGATTATCCATCTGCCTACACTGGCAATTCTGTGGGGGCGGGTGCGGGGGCGGAGGCGGGAGCCGGAGTGAGAGCATCCCCACAAATAACTCTTGGCAATCATAATCCCGCTAGTGTTCATTATGGTGATAGGGGAATTAAAGTGGATCAGCTGCAGGCACCTCGTCAGGTAAATCAGTTCATTTCCCAGGGTTCTAATTCTGTTCATGAACCCGGAGGAGGAATCTGCAAGGCACAAAACCGTACTCCGGCCATGCAGCCGACTATCAAGAATGGCTGTGGAGCTTCAAACCGCACAATTCGCGCGAGCTCTCGGTCTGTTAATCCTAATCCAGCCCAGGATAGGCTTAACCAAGTACAGATTCCCGCCGATCACATTCGAAAGGAAAGAAGAATCGAGGACAATCAAGTTGTCCACAGTCACAACAACGAAGGCCAATCATCGTCAACTGAATTTCCCATTGGTATACGATGTACTCAGGCACACATGGCAGGGGTACCTTTCATGAGGAATCAAATATTGGAGGCAAATGGTGGAGGAGTGCAGAACAACAACCATCAAAGCCTGTTAAATGGTGCACGGCCACTTGTTGGGTTTAACGAAATCCATCTTTATGAAGATAAGAATCCATCTCAACAAATCGTGAAACCCAAACAGTTGGGGAATATTGAAATTGAAACGAAGAAGCATGTGGTTACTGATTTTGGGTTTATTGATACTGAAACTCAAACAGCGATGCAGCACCAGATTAATGAGATTGGAAATATTGTAACTCAAACTGAAACAGAGAAGCACCAGGATGTTACAATTGAAATGGAAGGTCAGAAAGATGGAGGATGGAATGAAGTATCGCCATGGGCATCAGAAGTTACAAACGAACAGGTAGGCTCAATTACAGAGGCAAGAGAGTTCAGCATTCCGCTTGATGCAGACTTCCTTGACTTCGATATGTCGTTGTTTGATCAATGATACTTGGTATTCCACGGTATGGACTTTGTACGATGAAAGTATCTAACCTGTATCATTTTTATGAATTCTATCTAATTAGATTAGTAATGGTTTGTTGAATAGTAATAACTTGTTTTGGTAAAGGTTGGCTGCTGAAAATGATATTATTTT